>VXBC01004667.1:746998-912059 GCA_013399945.1 Ploceus nigricollis | reverse complement strand
TCTTCAGCGTTCCTGGAAACAGCTATGATCAGGCTGCAGCATGAGACATGGAGACCTTCTCTCTTTTTCGCTGGATACATCAAGTAAACCAGTTGCCTGGAGAGAAAGATAACATGTGTCACCTCAATAAACTCTGAGCTTTATACTCATACTTATTTAGTTTATTGAGTTACATAGAGTAATGCTTACTGTTAAGTCATCTGCAGAGTATATAAATGCAGCCACAGCTCTGCACAGCCTTAGCTTTCATGCTACCTCTGTCTAAGCTGGAAAATAAGAATAATGACTTATTTTAATATATTTAAAAGGAAGAGGAAGATGAAGGTGTCTGTTTCTGTGACTTCTTGGAGTCAGCCCTGCCACAACCTTGACTCTGCAGGGGAGACAATGGCTTGATTTCAGCACAGAGTGGGTGATTCCTGCTGAGATTTCTGCTGTGGCCAGTCCAGCAATAAATGTCACTGAGGTCAGCAAGCAGGCATGAGGTAGTAATCACTTTCAGTTGCCACTGACCTGCCTGGAACCTAGCCAGAGACCTAGAAATTGAAATTTTTGCAGGTTGCTAGCAGTCCCTTTAGCTGCCTTTTACTTAACATATTTCAAGCTGTGGAACAACAGAAGATGAAAAAATCAAAGGCAAGCAGATGTTGCAGGGATGATAAAGAGGCAGGAGCAATGAGAAATTGGGTTGGCAGATAAATGATGTGGAGAGATATAGATCTCGAAAGGAGTAATTTCAGATGTTTGTCAGTCACTGTTTTTGGTTGTGCACCCATCCCACATAGTTTTAATATCAAAAGATCACGAGCAGTGTTTGGTTCTCAAATATATAGTGGGTTTTTTTTAAATGCAGCTGATTTTCTGATTCGCAAAGCAAAAGATTTTTTTGGTTGGCAATTAGTAGTGCTGTGGTGAGTCACTTCTCTACTGGTGCTTCACTCGCTGCTTTTCTTCCATAAATGCTTCTAAGAATAACTGCTATAGAAATAACTTTCATCTAGGGGAATAGCCCAAAATAGCAAACTCTATCCCTAAAAGTTCTCAGACTGATTACTCATTAGCAGAATATTAGACTGGAAAGAATAAAAGCCTGAATGTAGATAACAAATGTGTTTCTTATCAGTTTATTTTTCACTATGATTTATGCTTTAAAAGTGCAACAATTTCAGTAAGTTCATGTTTCCATAGAAAGGAAGTAGAAGGAGGTTGACTTCCTTAAAATCATTTAACACCTTGCTAAAATCACATGTTGGCAACATTGTGCTTACAAGCAAATCATTCTCTCAGAAATAAAATACTTAAGTTTCATTACATCCTAACCCTGCTGGTTGTCTGGCTTTTTTTTTGGTTTTTTTTTTTTTTTAAAGCAGTACATGGGCCAGTACATGTATCTTCTCTGTGCTGAATTTTACAGACAGCTATACTGCTTTAATAACTCATGTCACTCCAGTGACACCAGCAGAAGTGGTAGAAAAATTTTGCCTGAAAATCTCAACACACAAGCCCCTTTTCAGTATAGTATGAATGAGAGGAGGACAGAAAGTGCTTTGTGCAGCTGAGAGAATAGTGCCCAATGGCACTTCTGAATTCAGCTCATCTACATGTAGTTTTGCATGGTCCTGTGCAGCTCAGTGGGATGGTCAGTCTCTTTAGATTCTGTGCTTTAGATATCAGAGTTGATTTGCTATCATGATGTTTGGCAACTGGCTAATCTCCAGGGGTTTAAATCCAATGACATTTTATGTGACTTTTTTGCTACTTTATGTAGCCCCTTTGGAAGGCTTGAAGGCATATAATAGGCATAGATTATTTATTTAGTCAACCAATGACTTCAGATTTCTCTCCTCTTCATCTGGGCTCCCACAACTAAGACGCCCAGGTTATGCCCTCATGTGCACTGGGGTCTCAGTTCACCTGTGTGTGAGTTCAACTCTCCCTTCTTTTACACATAGCTTCTCAAATCCAGACATGGTGTCGAAATAGCTCCATCCTCATCTTAAAAAAAAAAAAAACAAAGAAGCTGTGTAGGTTATAAAAAGTAACTGAGTCAAAGCAGCTGATGCCATGAGAAAAGCCTCCTAGAGCAGAGGAGATAGAGAAGGGGCAAATGAACAAACGTGGGCAAACGCACAATGAAGGATAGGGAGTGTCCCATGCCATTTTCCCTGCCACCTATGATCTACAAAATGCATGTCATGTTCCCAGGAACTGGGCAGGGGGGAAATCACAGGAAAGAGAAAGATTCAGTTCTGAGCTATCTTTCTGTCTGCCTCTTCTCTGAACCTACTCTGTATCGTTGACCCCCTTAGGATGGCTGAGGGTGCCAGCACAAGTTGTCATGAATTGCTCAGTTCACCATCCCACGGCTGGCTGTCCCCTCAGGCACTCTTCAGACATAGGCTGGCACCATCCCAGGCAAGCTGAAAGCTGAGTTTAATTTCTAACATAATGATTTATTCATTGTAATATTGGACAGTGGTACAGACTGACAAGCCTGAAGTTCGCACCTTGTGGTGTTTTTGAAGGCAGGTTTACGGTTCTGTGCTCCTTCAGCTTGGCAGCTGAACTTATATGCTCAGCCAGGCTAGCTGATGATTGCATCAGTTTGGTGCTTTGCCTCTTGATTCCTATATCACAGTGCCTGCTACTATGGCAAATTCTGATATGGTGTCTCCTCACAGACCAAACGTGATGCTGTCCTCACAGTTTCTTCTGTGTAAGTTCCTGATACAGGAATGCACGCAATTTTGAAAATTAAGGACTAGTAGGACTGTGATTAGTAGCTGATGATTCCTCCAGAAAATTGAAGGACTGGTCATGGCAAGGGCACATAAGAGCAGTAGATATGCTGTGATGCTAAAAAAAATTATGATGGGACAAATAACATTTGTCTGATGTGCCAGTGGTATCTATCCCAATTAGGATATATTGGGCTGTATCTAGGGAGTGAAGGGAAGTACAGTCAAGGTCATTCATTCCATCAGATTTTTGTATACTGGCTGTATAAAGTAGACTTAATAGGACCGTGAAGCGCTGTATCATGGTTACTATTTCATCACAGTTCAACATCTGAAAACTGGAAATTAAGACCTGTCTCTATTATCCCTGGGGTCAGCACTGACATATTTATTCTCTTTTAATTAGTCACAGCCAACTCCAGACTGGGTCAAGGGAGGCTGGAAGGGAGAATCTCAGAATGAGCATTTAAATCCTGCCTTACTGCAAGGGGATAAACAGAAGGGTATCTTTGACTCTCTGACCTCCAACACTGTGTGGACTCTCCTAAGCATTAATTCCCACTACAGCATTTGCTACGAAGGGATACACTATTAACTCTCAAAGAGAGAAGGGCAGTCTGGGAGTGACAACAGAAAATGTATGTAATTTTATTTTTGGTTTCAGAAAAGGTAGGTCAGGCCGGGTGTGGATAAACTGCCATTCCCATTCCCACTATTTTCATGGGAGGCTCCCCTCACACAGTCAGGTACAGTTCCACTCACAGTTTTGTACTGGTACAGGGGTCCTGAGGCTCCTCTTAGTCAGTGGTAGACAGATGTGTCACACAGCTCTCCCCGCTCACCATGCCTGCAGTGAGGAACCACAGCACTAACTGGCCATGAAGGGGAGCAGTCTTTGCAGCTGGCACAGCAGGTGCTGAAAAGGCCATTTTGCTCACATTGTTGCATTCATTAGAAGCTCATCCCCAGTAATGATGTCATATGCAGATACTTCACACTCTGGTGCAGGGGAAAGGACAGGGGAGCACACAAAAGATATTGAAATCCTCTATGAATTTCGGTTAGGTGTGGCAAGGAGGGGACCAAGTGGAAACTTCCCTCTCTGCTTTCCTCTGCACAGAGGAAAATTTTTAAGAAAAAAACCCAATTAAGCACTATAATGATTTGTAAAGGTAATTAGAACATGGCTTTGGTTTATGTCCTCAAAAGCCAGGTAGAATAGGAATTTTTCACCAGTTGGAAGAAGATAATGAACTATTGCAGTTGCCTGAAAAGAAATGGCAAAGTTTTTTTCAGTTTTTTTTTTTTACTGACAGTGTTTCTGTCCATTTTATGTTTGCTTCCTATAAATATTCTGGCAGAAAAACTTACTGTTAAGAATGTATTTCAGAACAGTCAATACTTAAGGTTTTTACTGATAGCAGATTTGGAATCCTTCACATTTCTACCAAACACTTTCAGAGACACATAATTATTCAGCAGAGTCACAGAAATACCATGTGAATAACACATTAAATCCAAACTGGTTTGATTAATTCTTTTTTTTTTCCCAAAACCTAGAGAAAGGTGCTTACAAACAACCAACAGTTTTTGGAAATTATTCTCAGAGTAAGTTAAGTGAAAAGGAAGGAATATTCAAGCAGATTTGTGGACAGGAAAGAAATGGACTACACGTTTAACTATTTAAATTTTTATTGCTGGAAATTTAGTTACAAAATTTACTGGCAATTATAAATCTATGAAGTATCCATGTCCCAATATGCTATGTATTTTGAAATTATTCTTCCTAGTGTTTATCAGAGAGATTTTTACTTAAAAAGAAATGTTATAAATGAATGCAGGGGGAAAAAATAACCCCCATAACAATTTTAGTGACACTACTTTTTCATAATTTTAAAAAATAATTTTTAAAAGCTACACTTTTTCTATAGTTGTGCTACCATTAAACCACCTTATCACTGCTATTCCACATGGTGCACTGGACAGCCCACACTCTCTGTGGGTTTTCCCTGACCTTATGTGGCTTCTAGTGGTGTAGGTCTATCATTCTCTCTTATCTCATAACTGAGTGCAGACCTCACAGCAGCAGTGCTTCCTTCAGCAAACTATTGATCATGTCGGTCTCTTCTCCCTTCCTCCCCGTTCCCTTCATCTTTCTAACCTTTTTACCAATTTATTTGTTCTTTTTTCCAAATGTATTAAAACACACCTATAGGCTGAGCCTGTTGATTTCTTTCTTATTTTACGACTCTTCCTGTTGAGTTGGAAGTCTTGATAATGTATGAAAAGCTACCTCAGGTGAAGAGAGGCTTCCGTACATCATAGCACATCATGCAATTTATGCCACAGAGGAACTTTGGGGCCCTCTGCAATGTAGCTTCTGACAGATTATGCAAAACAAACAAGACAAACAACATACAGAATTCTAAAATGCATGTGGCTTGCACCTAAGTCAAATTATTCAATTAAATAAATTAATTGAAGCTGCCAATTTCAATAAATATATAGAAATTTGAAAAAAACAAAAAATCAGTTCTATCTTCCCACATTCATGTTTCATAAAGGCAGGCACCTTCACACTTTATCATATGTATTGCATGCTGCTTTTCTGGCAAATAGCCTGGAATTTAAAATAATATGTGAGTTGCTAATTTATTTTAGGGTCTATAGATCCATTTAGGGGACTGGCTATTGAAACACCGCTCTTATCCAGAGAGTCTGTAACTAAACTGATTAGCTGTGTACAGCGCACACAATGACAGCACTGAACACTACAAATTTAAAGAAGCAGCCTACTTCATAGCAAAAATTGTGGGAGTGAGCTAATACAACTCCGGGATGGGTAGCAGAAATTTATTGATGCGATTTCTGGTCTAAAAATTTTTCTGACTATTGAAGCTCTTTGTGCATTTCTGCAGGTTGCCAAAAGGACAAAAACTTTAAGCAAAATTTCAAGTTCAATCTCTGTTTGACTTCCTCTATTAAAACAAGAAAACCAAACCTTTTTTTCAGTTTCACATTGTACTTCACACTTTGTTGTGAATTTGCCCCTCTCCATATTCCTGTCATTTTTCTCTGTGTGATTTGGCCTGGGTTGGAGGGGTTAGAGAAACAACTTGAAAAGAAAATCTTAGGTAAGCCAGACAACACTGTACTGCCCCAAATAAATTCTGTGCCCCTTCTCCATAGGGAGACACTGAAGGTCAGAAAAGAAGTTTCTCCTGCTTTTCATAGAAAAGGAACATAGAATAATTTAGCTTAGAAAAGACCTTTGATAACATTGAGTCCAACCACAAATGTAACACTGTGAATTCTATCACTAAACCATGTCTCAAAGAACCACACCTACATATCTTTTAAACACCTCCAGAAATGGTGAATCAACCACTTCCCAGGGCAGCCTGTTCCACTGCTTGACAACCATTTCAGTGAAGATGTTTTCCTAATATCAAATCTAAATCTCCCCTGGTGCAACTTGAGGCTATTTTTTTTCATCCTTTCGTTTGTCACTTGGCAGAAGAGATTGGCCCCCAGCTGCATACAGCCTCCCTTCAGGCAGTTGCATGGTTTGGTAAGACTTCCCTAAGCCTTCTTTTCTTCAGGCTAAACAATCCTAGATTCCCCAGCCATGCCTCATAAAAACTGTGCTCCAGATGCTTCTCCAGCTATGCTGCCCTCCTCTAGACTCACTCCAGCGCCTCAATGTCTTTCTTGCAATGGGGCATCCAAAACTGAACACGGGATTCAAGGTGTGGCCTCACCAGTGCTGAGTGCAGGGGGATGATCACTGCCCTGGTCCTGCTGTCCACACTGTTCTTGATCTAGGCCAGGATGCCATTGGCCTTCTTGGCCACCTGAACACCTTCTGGCTTACAGTCAGTGGCTGTCAATCAGCTCCTCCAGGTCCTTTTCAGCCAGGCAGCTTTCCAGCCACTCTTCCCCAAGCCTATATTGCTGCACAGGGTTGTTGTGACCCAAGTGCCTCATCTTGTTGGACTTCATACAATTGGCTTTGGCCCATTGATCCAGCCTCTCTGCAGAGCCTTCCTGCCCTCCAGCAGATCAACTCTTAGCGTCATCTGCAAATTGACTGAGGGTGCACCTGATCCCCTCGCCCAAATCATGGATACAAACATTAAACAGTAATGGCTCCAGAACAGAGTCCTAGGAAGCACCACCAGTGACCAGATGGATTTAAGTACATTCACCATAATTCTCTGGGCCAGGCCATCCAGACAGGTTTTTACCCCATCTAAGCTATGAGCAGCCAGCTTTTCTGGAAGAATACTGTGGTAAACAGTGGCAAAAGCTTTACTAAAGTCCAGGTAAACAACAGCCACAAGTCTTTCCCTCATCCAAGTGGGTTACCTTCTCCTAGAAGGAGATCAAGTTAGCCAGACAGGATCTGGCTTTTCTCTTCCTCTCCAAAGAGGCTTGTTGCCTTTTGTCTTTTTGACCACAAAATTAATTAATTCAGAGCCTGACTTCCTACCATATTGCAGTTAGGAATGAGAGCTCAAATACTTCCTAATTGTCCTCAATTTATCTCTGTTTCTCTTGTTGGAAGGCTTTTATTTCCATAGATAATGTTATGGTTGACTTACTCCTGCCACTATTCCAAGGCTTCCACATTGAAGTCAATAGGAGCTTTGCTATCAAATGAGCTACAAGCCGGAGGCAATCCATAATTATTTAACTCTGGTTGCTACATGGAACTTGCTCTGTAACGGCCACTGAATTATTATTCTCTGCTAATCTGTAGCTGACTAAAGACTCGGATAGAGTCTGAGCACTCCCTGTCCCCAGTGAGGTTAATCAAATCACAATTGCTGCTCTTTTATGTCAGAAATAGGGGATAAGATAACATAAACCCCACAAAATTTAAGCTAAATAACAGGTCCAAAAGAGACAAAACCATGGATGGGTGTCTGCTGTGGCCAGCACAGAGTCAGTAGCACCAAGCCTATCCACACATTTAGCATGAGGAGCAGCAGCAGCTCAGAACTCCTCCACCACCCCCCGCTGCCACAGCACTGTCTGATCACCTCCTGCCTGCATCGCATCTGACTAACAGCCAGCTGCCTCAGCCCTGTGCTCCGAAACACTGGCCAAAAATTCATTTAAACCAAATGGGCCCTCATTATTCTTAGAGTCCTCTCACTGCAGCACAGCATGATGCTGGGACTAGGTATTATTTTGTTTTAATCAGTGTTGCTGATATTTGAGAGAGAAAGTGAGAGAGTGAGAGGATTTCACTGCAGCCTTTAATGTGGCTCTAGTGAGATGCTGTTATATATTGGGCTGTGTCTCAGTATAGGGGCTTGTTTGACAGGCCCTGTCATCATCTACCTCCAAGATTATCATTCATGCTGCTGGAAAGACAACTTTATTGGACTAAATATTGGCATGCGTCTGTGTGGCCCACACAGGTAAAGACTCTCCCTGGGCCGTGTGTCTGAGTCACTGTGTGTGGGTGTAACAACTGCACTAGTTATTATTAATCTCTCTGAAACCTCTTTACAGTGATTAAGGGAGTACTGTATGAAAGCAATCTGCTTTGTGGGCTCTCGCCAAGGAAGACCCACTAAGCAGATTTTGTTGGATCCTCCAGCCAAACTGCTCTTTTCTTGGCAACTGAAATGTGCATCAACATAGACGTAATGTCAATTTCCAGCATTTTTGTAATGTACTTTATTCAGATTATTTGGATGGTACACAAACCACTAATTCAAATCACAGTATTTAACATTGCCAGTCACTTTTCTGAAGTGCCAAAGTATATAAATAAACCTGAGCAGGAGACAAAAGGTCACATTTAAAAGATATCTAGAAGGGAAAAATAATGTAGTTTTTTGCCTCCAACCCCCTTTTTGTGAATAAGAGACTTGAGTGAGGGATTTCAATATGAGATGAATGGCAGGCATATGTCAGCAGGTGATGGACTCCCTGCAAACCATGGCCAGAACAGCTCAGCAAATTGCCAGGGATCTGCTCAGCTTTTCTCCAAACGGGGCAGTTGGGGATGAGAAGAGCCAAGTTCTCACTGAGAAAGCCATGAAGCTGAGATCATGTGACAATGGCCTGTAGTACATGGAAGGTCTGGTAACCCTGGTTTTGGATGACAATAATGATCACACAGAAAGTCTTAACCTATGTACATTACTAAACAGGGCTGGTAGCTAGTTTGCCTGAGTCAGAGGAAGACTCTAGTAGGTTTCACCTGACCCATTTTCTTTGAGCTGTGGTATCACAGTAACATCTGTTTACTCCTGTAAAGAGTCACATATATATATCTTTGTATAAATCTATCTTGTAGAAAAGCTCAACCGTTTTCTCTCTTCCCACATCCATTTCTAGCAATAGATCAAAGCCTGGGTTTACTATTGTACTATGTGCCTCATGACATCTTGTCCTCACATATCAGAAAGTGAATGTCTCTAAAGCAACTAAGCAACTTTAAGAGGCTAAGTAAAGCAGAGGAAAATAGCAGCAAACTGAAGTTTTTCTGTCTTTGTCTGTCTCAGGAGGGTTAGGCTGGAGAAAACCAAGACACTCTGAAGGAAGCAAAAAACAAGAATGAAAAAGAA
Organism: Ploceus nigricollis; assembly: GCA_013399945.1. NCBI lineage: Eukaryota > Metazoa > Chordata > Aves > Passeriformes > Ploceidae > Ploceus > Ploceus nigricollis. The sequence continues at coordinate 902,734 of VXBC01004667.1, read as the reverse complement.
ACCATCTCAAGAAGGGAGAAAAAAAAGAATATAACCTTAGGCAGAATGTCAAATAGGTATTTGGAGTTCAGAGTGCTACACTAGCCTGACTATACTCAACTTTTACTGCCTACAGCAGTTTTTATATCATCAGCTTTGTGTCATTAAGTAATTAATGTTGAGGTGATGTGCCATTTTCTTCTATATAACTTGCATTCACTACATATCATATGGTCATCATTTCAGTTTCTACTGCATTAGAGTACTTAACAGAAGTCAGTTCCTTTCTGACTTCATATATTCAGTGTACATGCGTTGTGTTTTGGGTATTTTTTTGTATTTCCAGACGGCAAGTGATCCAAAATACCCAGGTAGCCTCTGAAACACATTTCTTCCATCTAGAAGACAAACAAGCTTACCCTTAAGAAAACAGTAAAGAACACACACCCAGAAAACTGTTTACTAGCTTAATAGGCTCCATGTTATAGTATCATAGAACCACAGAATCATGGAATGGTTTGGGTTGGAAGAGGCTTTAACAATCATCCTGCCCCAACCCTCCTGTCATGAGCAGGGACACCTTTCACTAGACCAGATTGCTCAAAGCCCCATCCAACCTGGCCTTGAACACTTACTGGGACATAACAACTTCTCTGGGAAACCTGTTGTCTTGGTTTGAAAAGACAGGTGTCTGCTAAGGAAGGCTGGAGCTTCTCTTGAAATGGAAAATGTAAACCCCCTCCCTCCAAATTATTATAATTTTCAAATTAAGGGGCTCTCAGGCAAAGATACGGGAGTAGGATAGCAGTTCTTTATTAGGAAAAATAAAAGTAAATATAAAAATGCAGAAATATAAAACAACATTGATAGAGTCAGAATACAACCTGACACCCTGTTGGTCAAGGTGTTGATAGCAGTCTGATTAAATGGTGGCTGCAGTCCTCCTGGAGTGACAGATGTGGTTCTGTTGAAACAATGATCTTGTAGAAAGGTGTAGTTTTCTTCTGAAGGCCCAGTGGTAGTGTAGATANACAGTCCAAATTATTTTCCCCTTTCCTCACAGGAGAGGTACCCCTTTCCTCTAATCTTCTTAGTAGCTCTCTTCTGGACTCACTCTAAGAAGTTGATGTGTGTCCTGTCCTAAGGGCCCCAAAGCTGGGTGCAGAACTGCAGATGGGGTCTCATGACAGCAGAGCAGAGAGGCAAAATCCCCTCCCCGCTTTGGATGCAGCCCAGGGCATGATTGGTTTTCTGGGCTGCAAGTCCACACTGCCAGGCCATGTCCAGCCTCTCATCCACCAGCACCCCCAAGCCTTTCTTGGCCAGCTCTTGATCTGTTCATCCCCAGTCTGTATTGATAGTACAGGTTGCCCTGACCTAGGTGCAGCACCATGCACTTGGTCTTCTTAAATCTCTTAAGATTCCCACGCAACCACTTTTTGCACTTGTCCAGGTCCCTCTGGATGGCATCCCTTCCTTCAGGTGTGTCAACCATACCACTCCACTTGGTGTCTGAGGGTGCACNGGAGAGGTACCCCTTTCCTCTAATCTTCTTAGTAGCTCTCTTCTGGACTCACTCTAAGAAGTTGATGTGTGTCCTGTCCTAAGGGCCCCAAAGCTGGGTGCAGAACTGCAGATGGGGTCTCATGACAGCAGAGCAGAGAGGCAAAATCCCCTCCCCGCTTTGGATGCAGCCCAGGGCATGATTGGTTTTCTGGGCTGCAAGTCCACACTGCCAGGCCATGTCCAGCCTCTCATCCACCAGCACCCCCAAGCCTTTCTTGGCCAGCTCTTGATCTGTTCATCCCCAGTCCGTATTGATAGTACAGGTTGCCCTGACCTAGGTGCAGCACCATGCACTTGGTCTTCTTAAATCTCTTAAGATTACCACGCAACCACTTTTTGCACTTGTCCAGGTCCCTCTGGATGGCATCCCTTCCTTCAGGTGTGTCAACCATACCACTCCACTTGGTGTCTGAGGGTGCACTTAGTGATGTCATATTCTCCTGCCGTCATGTACATAACCATAAAATGACACTGACTAAATAAATTTGCATACAGAGGGGTGTTTGGCTGTATAAAACTGTGCATCCTTGAGTGACTTTCAAAAAGATATCTGTAGGCAGGTATCAGCCTGCCTTTACAGCAGGCACAGGAACTATCCTTGCTTCACCACATTTGACACAGTGCCAGTTATTCCATTTTAGTTTCATCTGTTTTGTCAAACTGCAACAAGAGGCTGCCTAGTGATGATGTTGACCCTCTCTACAGCCCACAGAGGGATGTACAGTCATTGGTGCCACAATCTTCTCCATTGTGGCTCTGGTCCTTGCAATAGCAAGCAAAACAATTTTGGGCAAGCCTCCTTTCTTCCTCCTAGAACATCTGCAATGTCTAAAAACAGTAAGGTCTGTTACTGGAGCCTTGAGCTGATAATATTTAAATGAAAGACAATTTCTAAACTTCAAATACTGTTAAAGAAATAGGATGATGAGGACTTGGCTGAAGGAAAAAACCCAAATACAGGTATGTGCATTTATGGAATAATACTATCCAACACCAGTCTTTGATGAGTTTGCCTGCTAATGGCAGAGGAGCAGGGGAAGTGTTAATGACCCCTTGACCTCCCCAGTAAATCCACACTTGAAAGGGATGGGATTAAAATGTCTTAAAAATCATGTGCTAGAAACTGAGAAAGCTTAACATTTTCCTTATGCTGATGTCAGATGACTTTCTCGACCCCCTACATCAATTATACATAACTCCAGCAGGTTAAAACTGAAGGACACAAGTGCTGGTATGTTATAAGAGTTCTTGTAAAAAACTTTAGGTCTCTTGACTTGGCATGGCTCCACCTTACAGCCTTTGTCCAGGGGACTGCTATGAAACATCTGAATTGTCTATACAGATTATCATGATCCTCTTCTCCATTTTCACCAATTTTCCATTTTGTGAGTGTGGGAGTACATGAACATGTGATCATCCCAGTGCAGAAGGCCCCTTCCAGCTTTACAGACCACTTGTGCTGGGCTCAGTCAGTTCTTCTTCCTGAAAATGCAGTAAGAATTCATCCAAATTACCAGCTCTGCTTAGCAGCATGAAAACAAAATTAAGAAGAAGAAACACAAGCATAGCTATAACCTATCTGGTGAAAGAGGAGAAATATAAAACTCTACCAAAGAGTATAAAGAAAAAAAAATTCAGTGTGGTAAAAAGGAGAAGATATAATAAACAACATGCTAAAATGATGTGTGTTAACAATTATAAAGAAATATTTTATAAGATCCAACAAAAATTAAAAAAAAATAGATGTTCAAATTATCTAACTGAGAATCTCTCAAGAAGACCAAACCTTCTTGCATGTTAATAGCAAATGTCTGTGTGACACCCGTAAAACCTTGTCTGATATTACAACAAATATGAAGAGGAAAAAGCGTTACCTCAAAATATCAGCAATCTGCCTTTATTCCAGTAATAAAGTTATTACTTTTGTGACTAACACAAATGACTGAAGACTTTTACAGCCACCCTGTCTGCACAACACTCAGCTGCAATGAAATTGCCTTCTTACTCCAGAGAGACACAAAATTTAACTTGTAGCCATCTGAGAGCTGCTTGCACAGTGCCACATTTGTACTGGGGAGAAAACAAAAGAACCAAACCAGGCTCACATTTTTTGTTCACGTGCTTTCAATTCTTGTAAAATTATATCCACCGGAGCTTGGAAATGTAATTGACTACTTTATGTTNGAGAGAGGGGCTATTATATAAATATAAATAAGTGATAAATTGGATTCCTGGAGGAATCCCTTCATTGCCATCCACTGAGTCTGAAACCAGCTGCTGCTTTCTCACCAAATTAGAGGCAGATTCAAATCTTAGTTGCTCTAAACATATTTCTGAAGTAGAATCAACTACTCCAAAGCCTTTTGGGGAATTCATAGCATGTATTGCTCCTTTATGCTGTATACAATGATCAGTCAGGTTGTGGGCTGTTGTGGCTCACTGACTGGTACTTCTGCCATCTGTAGTCACCTTGAATGGCATCTTACTGTATGAATATTCTCCCTGCAGGAAAAGTGACCAACTGTAGGCTCTGGAGCATGTTTGCAGAAAACCAGCATGAGTTCTTCCTGGTGGGGGACCTGAGCACTCAGCCGTGCACGGCGCTCATCAGCACACATCAAAGTGTCCTCTTTGAACACTTTTTGTTCAAAGCCTGGCTGCTGAGTCTCAACCAGGAAAGGCTGTGGGCAGAGGCTGATGAGGCCACATTGTGAAAAAGGACTGTGCAGTCCCAACAGCTTAGAAGACTAAACAAAAATTGGTTATATTTTATGCTGTAAACTTTTGAGTTTGCTTTAAAAGCTGTTTTGTTCAATTAGTCTATTTTCTACTTTTAGTGGGGTAAAAATATTTTCAATAGAAAAGTTATCTTCCAAACAGAAAAGTTATTTATCCCTTTGATATTCTTTATCTATTTCTGAATAAGGCACTATAATATAGAACATGTCAGAAGCAGTACACATATCTCAGTAAAGCTTCAGGACAACAGGTGGATGAATTCTTCAAATCAACTTAGAGATCATTTTTAGGATGCTAAATATTTTTCCAGTTTGAAAACTCATTATGTTTTGCCATATGTGCAAGGTAGATGAGGGACTGAAAATGGCTTAATAGCCACATTTTTGACAAATAGCCTTTATCAACAACAGGAAAAAACCCCAAACTATACAAAATCTTAAAGACTAACATTATTGTAAATTGTACATTTAACAAAATGGAAAGTAATTGTATCTGTCTTTGACAACCATCCATCTTCAATATTAATGATTCTCAAAAAGTCATACAGGAGTGGTTTATCTGAAATTCCTTTGAACAGCTTCTCTACTGTCTTCCCACATAAGAAGACTTGGCCCACCCTGTTATGCTAGCATAGAGGAAATTTGTATTGCTTTAATTTCTTTGTGTGCTGACATCATTGCCTAGTGATATTCTTCCCTTTACCCAAGGGCATATACATCTCACCTCCACAAAAAAAATCATATTACAACAGGACCTTATACATAATTTAAATAAAACAATATACCCTCTTTAACTGAGCAGGATGAAGCCCCATTTGGACGTTTGGAAGGCACTCAAATGTCCAAAGGTTTGAGGAGTGTCTTAGGGCAGCCTCTCTGAAAGAAGGACAGTGACAGCCCTGGAGCACTGAGCTCCATTGCTTCCTCTGATGCCTGGTGAGGAGGGAACAAGAGCACCCCATAGGTACAGCAAAACATGACAGAGGTGATATTTTAATGCTGTGAGCACAGACAAAGCATGAAGAGCCTCTTTATGCCCCATAGCCTGCTCTACACCAGTGCCCAGATTCAGCTCTCTTTCACCTCTCACTCTTGCAATGCAGAGCAGCTGTGAGAAAAAATGTAGGATCCTGCAGAACATAAGCATCACTGCTGCTAGTCTGGGTTATGAAAGCAGCCAGGAGTTGCTCTTTCCAACCTGAGGGAGATACAGCACTGTCATGGAAAATAATTTTAGGAAGACCCTTCCAGCTACAAAATGGTTAAAAACCTCATTACAACTCAAACAGCTTCCAACTGTTTGTTTTGTTATTTTGGAATTTCTGGATTGCTTTTCTCTGAATTTCTAGGTTTGTTCTCAGACCATTGCTATAATCCTATATAATAGAATCTGTTCAAGTCTCTTGCTGTGTTTCATTTGCAGCTGTACAGTGTACATAGCAATTAGCTGCTGATGTGCTGTTATCTGGTCTCTAGTCTTTTGCATGCTTTATTGTACTTTTCATTCTCCATATGCCGTAGAAAGTCAGTCAAAGTCCTAATCCCCTTATACAAAAACCAGCTTTGAATTGTGGGGCCTAACACATACTGAAATGCCTGATGAACTTTCTGTGCACTTACCCTGGTGTGTGTTTTTCCATGTGTGCACATCTATGTATCTGTGCCTGTGAGAGGTCAAGAGAGGGAAAGCACTTTCAGATCCACCTGAGCAATACAGGAGAACACACTGTTAGAGATTTTGGCAAATGTACTAAAATATATTGAAGAAACAAATTTGATTTGTATCTGCAAACAATTATCTTTTTCTGAAGGTGAGTTTTCATAGTAGGTATGTATATTCTTCCACAGCAATGTAAGCAAACACCAGCAGAGCCCCAGCCTTGCCTTAATTATTGTGATACATTTTTGTGCCTTGTAAACAACTATTTATTGCCATGTTTGGATCAAGAAAGTGGTAACACAGAATTGTGACTGATTGAAAATTTCAAAAATTAGGAAAAAGTATGACTAGGATCCTAATAATGAAGAATATGGTCAACAGAATGACTTTCATGAACAAGGTTCTAGAGAAAAATATAAGCAGACACATGCTCAGTAATTTCGATGAACTCCTGATCTTGCTAAAGCAAGTAGTCAAATTAATTTCCTAAAGTGACATGTGAAAAAAGATATATTTCAGTGCAGCTTCCTTGTATTTGGACAAGAAATTTTTTTTAAAGGGTTTCAGTAAACCCATTGCTTTTTGGCAAAATTAAAACCTCTCTCTTACAACACAAACTGAAAATAAATATAGTTTTTCTGGAATCCTAGTTTTTTTGGTGTGTGTGTGATAGAGAGAAATGTAAACAAAGTAAAGGAATTTAAATAAAAAGGAATTAAAAAGACATTTTACATCAAGCTCTCTTTCCATTGTCTCCCCTGACAATAATTTCACAGTATCTTTACTTTATGCTAATGTATGGCTGTGACTTCTCTTGAGGAACTTCAGCATCTGTATAGGCTGAGGTTTCAGTGTTGCCTTTCCTGCAACAAACCATCTACTTTATCACCTGCCCATGTTACCAACAATTCATGATAAAGATGAGGCAATGGAGGCGACTCCCTGTGTTCCTCATGGACAGAGGTGCCAGTGCCAGAGGAACTCCTCTCTGACAGCCTTTGGAGGGCAGCTCATCATGCTCGTGGTTTAGTAAGCATTAGCATACTGCTCTCACCTCCCCACGCAGATCCTATGCAAACATTACTGCATTTAAGTTTCTCAGCATCTCTGCAAAAGGAAGAGGTCTGTGCTACCTTGGATTACAAAGGGTGAACTTTAAGACAGGAGTGGCTGCAGTACAATTGATTTGGCTAAAGGAAGCTATCCATAATGGAGATGCCTACAACAAACATGGCTTCCCTGAAGTGGCCAGAAAGAAACATTTCCCTCTGAGAGATATTTATCTCATCCTAAAACAGGAATGAAGTAAGTCTGATGCACTGTGCTTTAGACATATTTCCTTCTCTTAATTTCTGGCTTTTGGAGGGAGACAGATGTGACAGTCTCTGATATACAGTAGAATCATCTGTGGGAAGGTGACCCTACATGCCAAACTCATAGAAAGCTTGCACTCCAAGTGAGATTTGCATCAAGGTCATCCAAGTGCCAGACACAAGCTAACCAAAAATAAATCTTCGTCCGCTAATACAGGGCATAGGTGTGAACAAAGCTTTGTATATGCAGTGTGGCATATTAGAAAAAAGGACAATGGGAAGAGGGGAAAGAGAAGGATGCTATTTTAGCAGTATGACTTCCCTCAGAAGCTCTTGGAAACCTTCACCACAGGGAAATTGAGTCTCGTCTTTCAGCCTCACACACAGCAGAATTCTATGTGTGCAATCTGGAAGCCAGGGTGAATTTACAGTAAAACTTCCTACAAAGGAGGAGAGACTAAAAGCTCTCCTGGCTGTTATCACAGCAGCTGTAGTTTCAAAAACAGAGTGGAAGAAAATCAAGGAGCGAATATTTAAAGGTCCTTGAGAGTCTCTTCTGTCTCTGCAGCCCTCAAAACAAAATGGTTGGAGAGACTTTGTGGCAGGGAGCTTGTGCTGGGCACAGCCTGGTCACTCCTCTCAGCACAACCAGGTGATAGGGACGGTCCTGGGCTGGTCTAAAACCAGGCACAAGTTGGCACTGTTTTCAACAGATGATCCATGTACCCAAACTCGTTTATCACCTCTCAATCAGCTTCCTGGGATTCAGCTGAGCTGTTAGCAGAAGATTGCCATGCTGCTTCCTCCATCAGTGGTGTCCAATGCCAGCAGTACTCAAGTGCCCTTAGGAGCATTACTATTCCCATAAGCATTGAGAGGAGAGGGTGAGCTTTATAAGTTGGATATTTTAGTATTTTGTGTCTGTAAGAAAGGCTGTTTGCCATACTCAGGTAAGGCAAACACAAGATATTCCTTAGCTATATGTCACAACATACGAACACAAGCCAGAAGCACAAAAATATAAGACCCAGCTTTGCCTTAGTTGCTACCCCCCCATCCCTTTGCCTTCTGATAATTTTTATGTAGATAAACATTAATTTTTTTTGTCACTTTACCTTGTTTCCTACTAGTTTTTTCTTCTTGCCTTCCCTGTTGCCAAAAGAATGTACAATTTTGCAGATGGATAAAACCAATTTTCAATTGCAGACAACTACAGGAAAAACCTGCATGGTTTTTGAGATGGACTCATCTTTCCCCTTCCCAGCCAAGGAGAGCTGACAGAAACTAGGAATAATCCCACATGTTTGTGTGATCATGTACCTGGATTTGAGGCATGGCGCAGAGTTCGTCCTTTGTTCTGATATTCCCTGGGCAAAGAGGCAAAAGGCAGTTAGACCAGCTTGGTCCTCATCTCACAGCCAGAGTGATGGACCATACCTCCTGGGAGATATCTGCCTTGCCCTGTCTGGGGTCCCAGTAATGTTCATCGCTCTCATTTGGGAGCAAAAAAAGGGTTGGGGAGACACCAAGGGCCACCCACCTCTGAGCCTTAGGTCCTTCGAGGCACTCTAATTCCTTCTGATTTTGAAGGCTTTTCCTATCATCGTATCTGCCTGCCCTGTTTTTTCTTCTCATTTTCTTTCTCTCCTCATGCACCCTTCCAGCACCTCCTTCCCGGTAAAATGCAGCACAGGGAGGCAGAACAGTCTGGCATTGGCCTTTCAATATATTTAAATACCAGCAATTCACTGAGCTGGAAAATTGTAAATCTGCAATTTTATTGAAAAAGGTGGTCACCCTGTTCTTTGGAGCCATGTTCAGAGACAGCAGCATAATTAATGCACCTTTATGCAACACAGAAGCAAAGAATGGCAAATTTATTAGGACTGGTAAGACGATATTTTTAATTTCTAAGAAATCAACTTTCAATATCTAGTTTTGCTTATTGCTACATGAAAAGAAAGCCTGTTTAAACCATCCTGTGCAGGTGAAAACACTGTCACATAATTTTTTTTCCCTTTGAACTAGCACAGATGAGGACAGCAACTGACACTGAGGGATTACTAATGTCTTCTAACAGTGCGCGTGTGGTGCCTGCTCTGCACTGTGTCTAGACACCTTCCTACCATTTCATGTAACAGTGTTTCAAACCAAACCAGAGGCAGACCAGTGCTGTCAGTATGGCTCATTTTAGTTATAAAGGGTATGCTTACTTGATGTGCTGCTGGGAAAGCTAAGCGAGGCACTCAAGCCATAAAAAAATCTTTCAATTGAACAATATAAAAGGGGAGGCACAAGCCACCAAAGTGGAAAATAAAGGTGAAATGTTTCAAAGGTAGGATAGAAGTCTTTCACATAGAGGGGGAGTATAAATGAAATTAAATGAAATGAAATAAAGCTTGTCATCATCCTTTTTACAAAATGTGGGTGGACTGAAGTAGCTGTAGTGAATTATGACAGTACTGTGAATTATGTGTGCAAAGAGCTACTAGACAGATGACATAACCCCAGTCTAGAGGATCAAAAGGCCACAGAGCTGTACAATTGGCCACAGAAATATGGAAGGTGTGATGAGAGATGAAGCACCATCTTCTTTGGGGAAACCTTTTTGAATTGGACATGGTATGAACTTAGAGTGGAGCACCTCCTCCAGAATAACTGAAAGTGCATATCTCATCATTCTGACTAAGAATACTTTCTCCAAATTAGCAAAGCCACTTTCACATGGAAACATGGAACATGTCTTCCAGAATAAGTCCTTAAGTAACTAAGCCCTGTGAGGAAATAAGTACTCTACAGAGAGGATGGGGAATATAGCAGCTCTAGAACAAACTCTTAATTGCTGATGGCTGCTTCCCTTTTCTAGATAATTAAGACTTCCTAACACCAAATTGAAATGGTTGGCTGGAGCCTGACACTTCAGTGCTCTTGGAAAGAGTTCTGCCAAATAAACATAACTGAAATGCCAGGTAAAAACCAGACTTCTTCCACCCTTTCTGTTCTCCTTATTCTGGCAGTTCAGTCATTCCATCTCTGTAACACATCCATCATTCAGGACTTGAGTCATGTGCTTATTCCCTCATTTACACAGCAAGCCCTGCAAACACTGAGCATAGCTGAAAGGGCGTGAGCTAATGGTATCTGTAAAGAGAAACTATTAATTCAATCCCATGATATTTAAAAATATCTAGATATTTAAAAGTAGAAGAGCATTTCAATTTATTTCCCTACCTATATCAAGCTGCATCATTTATGAACATAGCCAAGATTATCTGCTGTGAGCTTGAAATACCAAATTATTATTGCCTGTTATGATCTTTACATAAATATTTGGGAAATGTATATATTAATGTCATATTTTGTCAAGGAATCTCTCTCCTGTTAGCTCCACAGCCTCTTCAGGTTCTTTTCTGTGCTCTCAATAGTTGCATATGGTTATAGCAAACCAGGCCTGATGAACCACAGGCACTTTCACACTTGTTTCCATATCTGGGTGCAGCACACAGTGAGAGGAGCCACTCAGGCATATGGCCTATAATAAGCTGAGCTCCAGTGAGTTGGAACCTCTTGCTTCAACAGCTATTTGGCCATTTGTTTTCTTGCTGCAGCACTTTGATTGTTTTCCTCCCTTTGACAGAATGATGAAAGCAGCCAGAGGGTTTATGTACCACCTCTACCAAATGTTACCCATATTCCAGTAGTCAGGTAGAAAATGGGGAGATGATAAGGGAAAAGGTGCCCATCAACTCTGGAAGTCCTAAGGATTAAAAGCTTATGTCCTGTTGGAAGAGAGACTAACATACAGGCAGTCAAAACGTCCCAAACCAGCTGTGGTGGCTTTTGTTGACCTTTCAGCTGAGGTTGTCCATGCAGCAACTGGCAGTCTTGGTTTTCTCTCTTACACCAAAACTGGGATAATAATTTTTTACAGTATATATCTTTGGTAATTATTACAGAATGTAGTTTAGAAGCACATCAGTGTAAAGGTATTTGAATAGTTTAATCCACCTCAGTGAAAAATAGCATTTACAGGAAACAGGAGACAAAGCCAGTGCAATGGCAGAATAGGAAATAGGGCTGGAATTTTTCAAACAAATGTGTGGAAAAAATATAGGCCTTTGAGCAAAGCAAGCTTACAACAGAAACAAGCAAGAAAAAGCTAAGCCTTATCCCTGGCCTAAAGAATGCCAAGTTGTATAATTTTTGAGGAGAATTCAAGGGGACTTCCAGTAAATTAGGCCTTGCTTCCTTCCTCTCATGCCTATATCTTAAGCACACAAGCTGATCAAATGTTTATTGCTACTGAAGATACAGGACAACAGCTGTGTTGCCTTTTGAGCCCCAAGACAGCACAGAGAGAGTTCTACATTTGTCCTAATTGGAAGAAACTGAAAAGTTTTACATCAAACTGTTTTGCAACAGAGAGGCGAGCTTTCAGTTGCAGTGAATTATTCATGAAATGGTTCTGCTTCCCACAGAACATTTCAATTTTTCATTGAAAACCTGAGCAGGCAAACCAAGAAACTGCATGAAATACTTCAATTCTGAAGAGCCATCACAGCACTCCAGAGATCCCGTTCTGTTTCTTTGTTGGGGACTTTGCCTCTTCACTAAACTTTATTTCCCAAATACACAGGCCAGGCAGCAGTGCATGCGTTCCCCACTATGTGAGAAAGAAATATTGTTAATTATGGAAGATGAAAAGAAGTCAAGGAGTGATAACTGTGTGTTTATTTGTTGGGACTTGAAAACTTCTAACTCAGTCATTGTTGCCACTGGACAGGGAGGAAAAATGCATGAAGAGAGGGCAATGTGGAAGAAAAATGGGCATGAAATCTTTCAGCCTACTCAGCTGCAGCAGCTAGTTTGTGTAGGAAGTGAAGCAGAGCTCCAAGGCCCTCCAAAAATGAACAGGAGAGTCACTGAAGTATGAGAAACCAATGAGCAGAAAAAGAGGCCACTCGGTCTTGCTCAGTGACAGCCATAGGATGTGTCAGACAACTCTCATAGATATGTCAGCTCAGCACCCAGTCTAAAAGCAAGGTGCAAGTGAAAGTGAATATGTAGTGTGAAGGTGAACTTACACCCAAATAGGACCACAAAAAAGTACAAAGATTCAGAAGAAAACTCTTTTGACATCCTCAAGCCAAAGGTATGCATTTACAAGAAAAGCAACTTAGAGTCAATGGCTGACTGTACATTCTTTCCAGAACAAATTGCTTTTGATTTCTCCAACTAGAATCTCAGCTGGTCTAACTTAGATAGCTGAATTCTGTAAAATTCATGCCCATTTACCTCTTGCCCTTAGAGAACTGGCGTTTTATCTAAGGTGAAAGATACATCCTTTGGCTATGCTTAAACTTCTGTTCAAGCAGAAAATACCATGAGCTGGAAGCTTCAAAAGTGACAACGCTTCCTCTCAGCTATTGAAAAAACAGAGGTAAGAAGTCAGTTTCATTCCTGAGATTAAAAAAAATATGGCATTTAGTTTTGAAAAGACAAAAGAATCATCTGAAGCAAGGTGAAGACGAGGGATGTTAATGTAGGGGAGCTCTTAAATGTATCTATAAAGAGGATCAGAGATAAACATGCAAAAGGAGTTTGACATATTTCTCGGAGGGAGAAGTTATGAGTGATTGGATATGTTTGAAACTTGGTGTGATGACTTTCAGAACCAAAAGATCAAGAGATTCTTGATCAAGGGAGTCTAGGAGAGGCAGAAAGAGAAGCATGGGTGAAAGAATATAAGCCCATAGCAAAATACCTTTCTCTCTGTGTTTTAGGCCCTTTTTCTCTGTGGTGGGAAGGAAAGGTCAGAAATATATGAGCACCTGTCTTTGAAACCTGGGTAGAAGCCACTGATAGCATCAGAAAAAGTTTGATTTGGGCTCTGTTTGAGGAACAAGTCCTGGTCCATTGTCATCTGAGTGGTCCTTACGTACTCATCCTTCTGTACAAGGGGTTCTATTTGGTTATTTGATCAGATAAGGAAATGCCAAACAGGATACCTGATTATAGCAGAATGCTGATCTATGGAATTAATTAGCTTCATGATTCTCTGAGTCACATAGAAAAATGGAGAAAGATAAAGAAAATTATTAGATGCTGACAAGGAATATACGGGATTGTTTTGACTGTTCCAAGTGATTCCCAAGGCACAAAGCTCAGCAGTGCTTCTAGGGCTGCTCCATAAAAGCCTGGCATATGGTCTCCCAGCCTGACTGTACATTCTTTCCAGAACAAATTGCTTTTGATTTCTCCAACTAGAATCTCAGCTGGTCTAACTTAGATAGCTGAATTCTGTAAAATTCATGCCCATTTACCTCTTGCCCTTAGAGACTAGCTTAGTGGGCAAGTTTGTCTGCAGAAAACATGGATGACTTGGTCACTGATAGGAGCTCAGTGACAATACACAGAGTAGCACAGTTAGAGATCCACAACTGCCCTGCTTTTAACCATTCCTTTTCCCTCAGTACTGGTCATGCAGAAACTGTAACAGCAGAGAAGTGCCTAACATAGCTGGAAGGGCAGGCACCATCTCCATGTCCTCCTGAGGTCTTATACAAGGCTGATGCTGTGCATAGGTGCTGCCTGCTTGGCTGACACCTGTTGGCTCTGTCCCTGTGCCAGGGCTCACTGGCTCAGCTGCTGCAGCTGCCCGCAGCCACTGCTGTGCTCATCTTTGGGCAGCTGACCGCAAAATGCCAATTGCTTTTGAGGTAGGCAGCAACATTTCTTTCTCTAAGACCTGAGTGCTGGCAACTGTTTCAAAATTCCATGTTGAATATTCATTCCCCTGTGTGTATGTGTGCATTCTGTTACTTGCAGTATCTGCTTAGAAGTATTAAAGCAAAATGTCTTTGTCAGTTTTGTCTTTTTGTATTTGACAATTGCTGATGTCATTTTACTTTTGTTTGTAAATGGAAACCTGTTTGCTGCTGAGTCACAGAAGAAGGCAAGACATAATAAATATATCTCCTAGTCAACCCAGAAAGTTGTGGATCACTGGAATGACAATCAGAAAGGGAGTCTTTTTTAACCAGCAATAGCAGGACAGAAGGACCCTGTTTCCTGTGCAGAATTCCCTATCACTCACATGCTTTGACTGATGTGAGTTGCATTCCCCAAAAGACACATGTGAGTATCAAGAGCCAGTAGGAGATACTGCCCTTTATATGGAAACAGGAATAGAGGAAGCCCAGCATTCCCCATATAGGCCCCCTAATGCAGCTGTCCACTGGAAGAATTTATAAAATGCAAACCAGGAAGCTGAAGCACAGAATGATGACTTTCATATCCATGGTCTGATTTCCAGAGTGTTTATCCCTCGCTCTCAGTATTCCTAAGTCTTTCAAATGGCTTGACCAAGCCATGAAGTACTTGTCTGCTTTTTTAAGTTTTAGGAAAGCTCTACTATCGCTAAGCCCAGCACATTTCTGATCCACTGGGAGACAGCAGCAGCACAGGAGCTGACTGTGTATCCACATGATGTTGAGTCATTGCTACTTGATTCTCTGAGACTGAGAGGACATGTCCATGCAGTGTGTGATGATAGAACTCCTAGAAAACTGGCGGGCTATAGAGTCCACTGAGGCATATGCCATCTCTGCAAACACAGAGTCAGGTGAAGTAATAACTATAATGAGGACATTGAGCTAATGAATGAAAAACCTGAGAGCAGGATCCTACTACACTGTCATTGTGGAGATTACAGGGTTGCCCAGCTGGTAGCTTGAGGGATGGAGTAAGAAAGCAAGGTATCTCTTCCTCAGTATGAATTAAAGGCTTTCTTGGACCTCTAGAATGAGAGAACAATGCTACTAGGTGATCTCAGCCTTTTTAGAGACACCATGTAAACCTTCCAATGTTCTTCACCAGCACAGTACAAAGTATTTTCCTCAACTTTAATGGCTTAAAAACAGCTACCACAAAGTCCTGCATGTTTTCATGAGGGAAGTGGTGTTGCTGAAGTTCTGTGGAGATTCGCAAGAGGGATCATGGTGTGCTTCTGGAAGAGGCTGGTCTCAACAACCCTAGCAGTGGATCAAAGCACAAGATGTTCTCAAAATGATCCCTGGATTTAAACCCTCACTACCAAGAGAAGTGTCTTCATGAGTGTTCTGGCTTGCAAGTATTTTCTGTTTCTTACAGCCAGGTTTTTGCTGTAAAGGATTCATTGAAGCAGACAGCAAGGTAATGCACAGGGACTTCCCTCAGGTCACAAAGAGAAGAAAGTATCATTTCCAAAACTGTAGTCGGCCACTCACCATGGCAGAAGGCTGTAGTGCTAATGCAGACTCTTTTGCATGCACAGCTAGCAACGTAGTGCCTTTGAGAGGCTTACAACACCTACTATTCTCAGCTTTCTTCTTTCCTCTCTTTTTGAAGTTGCCTCACATGCAATTCAGTGCTGCTACTTCCAAAGTCCATTCCCCTGAGGAAGACCAGAAAGTCATTCTGGTTTTCCCCATTTTATTTGCATCCACAGTAATTATTCAGGCAGTAATTGAGGGGGCTTTGAATATTTATTAAAACTACATCAAAGGTGTAGCACTGTTTCTTCTTTCTATATGACCTGCAAGGAAACAAAAAAACCCCCAGATAATTGCATTCAAGTTCAGGTTATTTAGTCCCATAGCTTCCATCTGGATATTTTTTCCTAAAGTGGTGATAGACTGGGTTTTGTTGTTGTTCATGGCTAATTTAGTTCTCTGCATGTGTTTCAAGCATTTTGCTAAGAGGCCACATTGTTTGTAGTGACATTGATGGTGAAGTTTCTTCACCAACAGCCCCTCTCTGAGGTCCTGCACTGTCTGAGGGGAATGGTCCCAGACTCACAATTTCTTTGCAGGCCAAAAGGTACACTATAGCTCATTATCTCAGAGAAGAACTCCAGAAGGAGTTCTTCCAGTTTGCTCAATGTGAGCAGCAAAGAGAGGCTGATCCCCTGCAAAGCAAGAAAGTTAAAGCTATGAGAACATCAGCCTGCTAAGCCACTTGATTGCAGACTAAGCAAGGAAAAACACATTTTATTCACTGCAACATGATAGCTTCAAATAGATATTCAAAATATATGTCTGAAATAATTTCTTCTACTCACACTCTAAAAAGATGTTATTGCCTCAGTGCCAGGGGAGCATATTACATTATATACATAGCTTTTTCATGGCTATGACATTAATGGAAGAATATGCACAGTATTGACAGCTGATTTATCTATTTATTTAAGGAAAATCCGTGCATTGATTAGAAAATCATTAGCATCAACTTGTCTCAGGGCTTTCTAACTGTTTATAATTCTTAAAAATATGCATACATTCTTTAAAACATAAATAAGTGGAAGTATGGTTTTTTTGTTCAGGGTAAGCTATGATTTTCCTTTGTTACAGATTATGGCAGCAAACTGAAATAGATGCCATTCTGAACTCAAAAGGGAACTAAAATTCCAGCAGTTTAAAGTTTTTCTCATGTCAGGTGCATCAAGGACCTCAGTCTACCTTTTCTGGGGCTTGATATTTTGGTTATAGTTATATGGTTAAAACCCTTTCAGCTTTCATGGCACAGAATGAGAGTTTAGGGGAAATGCCCACCACTGTCTGTCTACATCTTTGACAGTGCCTGGTGTTGGAGTATTTTACGAATTTATTTCCCTCCAACCCAACCACACATAAAAAACAGAGGATTTTGGCTGTTCCAGCATGTCTATTGTGTTAGAGTACTGTTCTTATGAGCATCAGCCTGGGTCATAGATGGGTTTCACTTCATTTTAGTGCAGATGTGGAAAAAGTAAGGTGGTTTTATCCTTGGTGTTTGGTTTTACTTCTTTGAGAGGACAGGTCTTTCTGGTTTAAACTGTCTTCCAAATAGTTGGGATCATTAACCTGTGGAGCCATCTTTCGTGCTGGTGCCTCACCAGCCTCTAGAGCATAAGGGATTAGATTTGACTAGACATTTAACTTTTTTTAGGAGCTGAATCCTACTGTAGGTAACACCTTCTGCTGGTTTTATTAGTCAGGGTTGGGTGCAACTCACTTTAGCACACTGTTCTTGTTCACCCTGCTGTCTGTTCTGTACATTTGCCACAACCATTTAATTCTGTATGAGGCACTTTCTTTCTGCATACTGTATTTTCATAGGTTTTGCTGCCTGTACCAACTGAAAAGTATTCAAACCATAAAGTGCTTTAAAACAAGCGGGTGTCAAAAAGAAATCTCTCTTCTAAGTATCCCACTTGCTGCTGACAACTATTACTTGCAGTTACAAGGCAGATAATTTAAACTTTGTCTAGATATCTCCCACATTTCTAAACTACCTCCTTCCTGACAGAGCTGTAACTTTTGCTGTCCTGTTCTTCCACTCAGAGTATTTTTTTTCACATTACTCCTGTTAACATATCTTGTTGAGTAATTACTCAGGGCCAAGGCATGTGGCAGAGGTCTGCTGTTGTCAGTGCCTATGTCCCAGCTGATTGGCACTCAGTTACAGGGGTTGCACAGGGCCGAACTGCCCTGTCTGCATTGGTCCTTGCTTATCTGGATTGGGGAACCCATTGCAAGACATTGCAAACCTCCTATAGAGGCTCCCACTCAACTGGGTTTTTTTGCCTTTTTTTTTTTTCTAATTTGGCTGGTTGTTTTGGGTTTTTTAGAGAGCCAATAAGAGGATGGCAAGTACTCAGAACTTGTCATGATATTCAGAGAGGAATCAGACTTCAACCCAAGAATGGGGTATTTGGGTGAAAAGTTATCTGTCCTATGGTGTAGAAAACACCATTGCTGGGAGTAAAAATACAGACTGATATCAAGAGTCTTGTGACTCAATAATAAAAAACTTTTGATTTTCTGATGTGTGTTATGTAATGCAACTCCAAAAGGATTCTGTTGATGTAATTTCTGAGGGGTCATTATTAGATGCTGATTTTAAATACAGTTGTGTTTTGACAACTTAGAGATAAATCCTATGCTTACAGAAATGATGGGTTTACACAGAGTAGTGTAAATTATTTTGATGTACAGCAAACCTTAGATGTTATTCTAATCAGGTTGCAGTGCATTTGATGTATAACTCCAGTCCTCCATTTATACCACAGCACATAAAATTGTGCACACATGTGTGCATATTTATACTTATAAATACACTTGTACCCAAACTGTACATACAGGTATATTTATATGCACGCCAAAACTTTAGATACACAAGTATATATAAAAAGATATACACAGAAGCAGATGTATATAAATCTCTGACCTCTAGTGATCTATAATAAAGAACTACAAATTTGGTAGGGGACAAACACAATTTTCTTTTTTTTTTCTTGTTTTTTTGTCTGGAATGGGTTACACACCCTGTGAATGGAGCTAAAGAAAAGCATAATTTGCAGCACAGAAAGGAAATGGTTTTGATGTTTATGAATCACTACTGTCAAATTTCTGCAAGTAAAATACAATAGACAGGATATATATACACAGCAGCCCCCTTCATGTTTAAAACATTCTAGAGAGCTTAACAAGTGATAACCTAAGATAAAGCTGCTGTTGGGTCAAAGAATGAATTAAACAAGTGTTGCCTTTAGTCTTGACATGAAAGCATTTACAGAGCCAATGTTCTAAATCTCTGCTGGCAGAATATTCAGAGGTAGAAAACGATAGAGCACTTAAGATGTACAGGCCCTTTCAGCTATGGATTTATAATGATATTTCTGTAGACCATTTGTAGAACACAAAACCTGACTTGGGCAGTAAGGAAGTAATACCTCAGCTGGATATGTAGGGCCTGGAAATTAGATATGCAGCTGGAATTTTAAGAGCTAATGAAAACCTGAGAACAATTCACCTTCTGGGGGACGGACAGAAACAGCATCTGACTTTGTGAACCTTCCCCCCCCCCTGCTGCTTTTTTAAATTTAAATTTAAACATGACTTGAGGCTTTTTCTTGCTTATACTTTTTGCAGGTACCCTTCATGGTTATAAAACTGCCAGGCTGAAAGCTCCTAAATGGGTGTCACTAGTGCAATGTCACAGTTCGTCCAAGAAACTACTTCCTTTTATCCTTAGTGAATCAGCCCGAAGCAGGGGAGAGGGCAATTTCCCTCTGTGCCCAGTCACAGAATGTAGCTGAGCAGTTTATTGTGTAGATGGACATCTGTCAGCCAAGATTTAGAAAACTGGAAAGATCTGGGTGGATGCCCCTTCCTATACAGCATCAGAAATCTGAAGGATGGTTATGGCTTGCAGCTGTTTCTTGACTGATCCCAACAATCAATCCAGCTCTTTGGTATGGGCCATACTCTGTTATAGTCTTGGTCTTACATTATATTAGAATTAACTATTTCTCTCTTCTTGAACCTCAAATGTGCTTTTAAATAAATTGCATTTGCTTTTAAAAACTCTGTTTTATGTGTAAAAAGCCTCCAGGAAAACCAGAGCGGATAGGAACAAAGAGGAAACTCTGAATTAGCCAAGCCTCAGGTCCCAGACAGAAGCCTTTCATCATTACAAATTTTTCATGTAAAATGTAGAGCTATAGACTAAATTGTCCTTGACCCAAATTTGATTTTTTGAACAATGTGTTTCAGGATCATCCCAATAAAGACTAAATGTGGATGAATTTGTAAGAAAATGGACTTTAACTGCTTAACTCCAGACTTGCTACCCAAATCTCCTTGGTTTCCCACACTCTATCAGCATCTTGACTTTTGTTTTCCTTTCTGTAAGCTCTACAAATGCCCAGTACTCCTGACTGCACACAAAACCTCCTTCTGAGCATCTACAATGAGATTCTAAAAACTATGTGAACAAACACTTGTTGTAGAGTACACCTTGCCCATAGGGACAGGATCAGACACCAAAAAAAACAGACAAGCACCTGTACTGCCTATGAGACACTGCTGGTTAGAAGGGGCATGCACGAGGTCCGTGCCCTCAGCATCCTGCCAGAGACCTAGCACATCAGTCCATGCTGTGCAAGGGGCTCCAACCTTGGCAGGATATGCTAGCCTAAGCACAAGGTCTCTCCCCTGGGCTTACTGTACCTGCACAGAAAAATGCAGTATGAGAGACTAACAAAATCAGAAGAGGATTCAAGCATTAAGGGCACTCACCTGCACTCTTGGAGATGTTGGGAGTTTAGGCCCTCTCACGCAAAAGACAACCTTTGGACAAAAAATTGAACTTTACGAATCCATTCCTTTGCGTAGATCCCATTTATATCCCCAAAACCTATGTAAGGTGTGGTAGCACCTTTACTCAATGCACCATTTCATTTTTCCTTTATAAATGGCTTCAAGGAAGTTTACCTGAAGAGCAGGTGCTTCCTAAGGATTGGCAGCTGAAGGCAGTAACTCATTAGCACTGTAGGTGAAGGGGCTGCACCACACCCTTCCTGCCAAGGAGATCACTTCTCCATGGTAGAGAGCCAACCACTCCATGACCATGCTGCCCAGTATCACTAGATGTAAAAACTGCTTAAAAGGCTGCTGCTAATATGTACTGGAGGTTAATTGCAGGAGTTGGGAAGGCTGATGTTTCCCTGAAAACAAACACAATACAGATTTGTAGTGGGAAGTTGTAAACAAGGAGGCATGCTGGGTAGGTAGCCTCAAGCTAGCAGAATTTTTTAAAAATCTTGAGACATGCCTTTACATTATTTATAGGCTGGAGAAGATTCATTGTTTGTGAAACAACAGGAAGCCTTTGTGCTACATCTATCGACAAACTGAAACCTTCTTGGAGTGAAATTTGCTTTGATATCCTGTAGAGATTTCCTCCTAAATTCCGAGTTTCTTAAATATGCTGCTCTTGAGACTGCTTCTTCTCTCACATGCACATTCTCTTGCTATGCCTCGTATGATGCGTGAAACATTTCACAGTGAACTAAACCCCATGTGGTGGGAGAGAATTATCAAGGGTGCATGGTATCTTTAAAGAGAAAATTAGTAAAACACTGATTCTTATTAACTCAAATAAAACCAAATTTCATTAAAGCACTAGCAAAGAGTGAAAAAACTGTTATGTACACAAAGTTGGTGTGTTCTCTGAAGAACCCAGCGTAAGCTAAAGATGTTACTTTTATAATATTATCAGAAAGCAGGGAACAAAGCAAGAAAGAGAACTGAAAGACTAATTCCTCCCCCAGGAAAACAAGACAAAACACTGTGTCCGAAGAGAATATTCTGTACTCGCTGTGATCCTTTATCCTTCATGGCAATGAGAGAGCAGTCAGCAAAGGCTCAGTGGGCGATATTCCATTGCATGTAACTCTTCTGAAGTCCAAGATAACACACCAGAGATTAACACAGCCCATATCAGACTTAAAACTGGGTTTGCATTTTATATATTGTGATTTATTGAACTGCAGTAGCCCCTAGAGGCTCTTAGTAGGACTGCTGTCCCATTCTGTTCCATGTGCTAACAGGAAAGGACAACGATGGAACACTTGGGCCCTCACTTGGACTTCACTGGGGTCTGGCACAAGCTCATAAGTCTTCTGTGCTTCCTTTCCAGAGATCAGCTTCTTATCCTCTTTTGTATGACTCTCTGAGTGAGGTTCTCTGATAAAGACCCTCAAAGTTGGTGGAGTTACTACTACACACAGCTTGCTGTTTGCACCAGCTCATCCTCACCTGTTGCAAACAAAATCTCCTTTGCCAGAGGGAAGCAATGACCCTGCCATGTTGTAGATGGGCTTCACAGCAGAGATCTTCTATTAGCCAATCCCAGGAGCTAAGGAAAAACAACAAAGATAAGAAGGCAAAGCTAGCAGTACAGCTGTCAGAAAAGTACTGGAATAGTCAAACAGGAGCTTCAGTCATTCCCTCTGGGCTGGGAAGAGAGATATCTTGTCATGTGGAATTGTTAAGAGAAAAGTAATTAAAAACCAAGGAGAAAAAATTAAAGGAGATCAGCAGGAGTAACCCCTTTATAACAGATGTTTTAAATTGATAGACTTATTTTTCTTTATGCGAGGAAAAATATCTTTTTTTTTTTTTGGAGGGGGGTGCTTGTGTTTCTTCTTTTGCTTTGTCTAAGTCTTGAAGCTATACAATTGCTCAAGAGAGGATCTTCACTACTAAATAGACTTTATACAACATGAAAATACCACTACATACTGCAGGGACAGGCAAAGGATGGAAGTAGATATGACAGTAATGCTGGATCCCTGCCCATTAAATATATCTGGAAACAGCCTCTGGTGCAGCTGGCACTGGCTAATAGACAGTTTAACTTTCTCAGCATACTGTTGAGTCCTAAATCCGCTTTGAGCACAGTAAATGGCTCTTCCCTACACGGCATCCTGATGTGTTTTATGTAAGTAACATTTTCTTTTTATACTAGGTTTCTTCAAAGATGTTAAATAGTTTAGAAAACTTTCCAAAGATCATTAAAATCTTGCAAAACCAGTAAATATATTTTTAAATTATGTTCAATGCAATCATGGAAAGCAGTATTGCTTCTACCACAGAGATTCATTTGAAGGTGGATTTACTGTAGTACATTTAAAACCCGGAGGAGGTCTGACATTCTAAAACAACACTACTCAATCAGCTGGGAAAGGATGTGCATGACAAAATCACATCTATCAAAAGGACAGCAAAGAAGGCTCTTGTTTTCAGAAGATAATCTTCAAAAATAAGAATGATCTGTAAAAACAAGTCTTTTTGATGAATCTAGTTTGTCTGAAACAATCGAGGAATTTCAGCAAGAATCACAATTTTCTCCATAAACCAAAGACTGATCCTTTCAGCACATGGCTGTGTCCTGATCCAAAGGGATTAGGGCTTCCTAGTCACCTGCCAACAGCAGCTCTGCAGACCTGTCCTCAGTGACTTCTTCTATTGCAAGTCTTTGCCTATCAACACTTATTGAGGCTGGATGGAGCTCACACCTCCAGATTTTCAGTTATGGCACCAGAGCGCCAATTCTTCTGCTGGCTGTGACATGAGGCTCTCAGAGGGAGATGTAGAAGGCACCTCTTTGTATGTGTTTTTCTCAGTTGCAAGCCAAGACTGATTTCTGCTCCTCAAAGATAAGTACTCAAACAGGAATGAGCAAGAAAAATCATCCAAGCACATCCATGGGAAGGTCATAGTTAATGACTAGAAAGTGTGAAGAGCTTGAAGAGTAAAATCTGACTTACCAGTGTCTGTTAGTGTGTCACTGCTGCAGACCTGCTATAGACACATAGATTAAGGAGATAGAATATAATCCAACCACAACCACTTCTTCTGTAGCTATCTTTTCACTTAAAGAAATCCAAATAAAGTCACTTTTCAACATTTTGGCTCTCTAATGGAGGCTCAGCAGTGGAGAGGAGGCACGAACCCCTGTCACTCTGCTGGGGGCCAGAACACCCTGCTAGTTGTGGAAGGGAGCACACACACTGCCTGGCAAGGATGCTCCTTCAGTACATGTTGCAAAAAGCCCACTCTATGCTCATGGACCAAATTTCATACCTTGAACCATAGACTCAGCCAGGCATTTGTTCTTGCTGGGAATATAATTATTCATTTTTTCTTTGGGTTTGATCTACAGACCACCTGCACAAAGGTATGGGCTCAAGGCAGGAATGCTTAGAGGTTTCACTTACATAAAAACTGGCATATAATATAAGATTACACAGAAGGTAAGCGGTACAAATAATAATTTATCACATCAACATGTGAAATGGGTGGTATTAATAGCATGTCTAATATTTTTGTTGACTCAGACAAGATGCCCTGTATTACTAATGACAGCATTGCATTCTTATGTAGATGAAGCTTTGAGCCAAAAAGTGGAGTGGTACTCTTCATACTACATTTTTGTCAAAAAAGACAAATCTAGCCTTGCTTTTAGCATCTCTATAGGACTAACTTTCTTTATCTGTAAGATCCAGAACAGTTGGGGCTACCCTTCTGCTGGGTATGACCAATATAAATTCAGCAAGAGCAGTTGCAATGTACTTAGAGATTTAGGGATGACCTTAGGATCCAGCCTCTTTGGATCCATTCTCATTTGCCTACCACAGAAGGAAATCTAGCTTGACATAGGTTTTGCACATAAACTGAGCAAATCCTAAATATTACGGTTGTACTCCCAGCACTTCTCTAGTGCCTCTACTAAACTCCTTAAATACAGTTCTTTCAGATAAAAGCTGTCAATAGGAGCAGAACCATTTCCTGTAATGTGCACTTAGAACTAGCCCAGGACTAACCAAAATATCCCCAGCACCTGGTGAGCACTTCGGCCCTGCATAGCTTCCAGCTCAGAGGGTATTCACAGAGCTCCAAGACTGTACCAATTGATTCGGTGGGCCACTGCAACTTGAAGTTGAGAGCAGCCTGCAGTATGTAATATAATAATATGTTTTCCTTGGGAGTTTAAATTTTCCTTCAGCCCAGGCTCTAGCTGAAGCAGCTAGTTTGCACAATGCAATTAGCAAAATTTGTTGCTGCAATTGGAGTTTGCAGTTCTGCTTCAATCAGGATATGTGAAGCACAATCGAATCTAATTCATTTTGTCCTGCCTGTATGGACTCCTCAATGCTAGTGCAAGTAAAGGATTATAAAAACCCATTTTTTTGTCACCACAGTAAAAGCTCTGCCTATGAATACATACTCAAAGCATGCCAGGTGTAAAAACAGCAGCCATTTTACATGGTCACTTCTAGAAAAGCATTTAGCTTCACAGACTGAGAGAATGCAACATGGGACAGTTGTGGATTTAATTTAGGCAAATATCTTCTGTGATAAAGTAGAGGGTGTAATCCTTAGAGAGCGGTTCTACCATTTTAATCACAGCAGTAGAGTGGTAGGACTATGTGTAGGCAAGAGATAAATTTTGAAAGCCTATTCTGAGGCTCCTATCACATTCCTATGTTCTCACTTTATACTTCCTTTTTCAGCCCTCCATGAATTAGGATGAGCTATAACATAATGTTAACTTAGATGAAGGCAGTATTTGCAGGCGGGGCATGCTGAGAGAGGTTTGTGTATTTTGGGTGGGTGCTCTGTAGCTCAGATCTATTCCTTCACTTCTGACTTGTAAATAGCAAAAACATTTGTTATTCAGTTTTCAAAGACAGCATAATGTGTTGGTCTATCACACTTTGTAAGCTGGCTGTCAATAGGAACTTCTGAAACAGCCCACCCCTTCATGGCTGGAAAATACTAAATAGCAACTACCAAAATGTAAATGCTTGCCTTTTGTGTTTTTCAGGAAAAAAGAAAGCAAAAAATTTGAAGATTGCCTTTTCCAATAAAGATTCTTTTATGTGCTGACACTTACAAACTTTTTAAGTATCACCACCTTCTAGCTTCATTCACTATATCACCATTAGCTTTGTGCTCTGAATAGCATGGTTAAATCATTGTGAACGCTGTAGTTAAATTATTAATGTTGCCTTGGTTGCTAATCCAGTGCTGACTGCTTGTTACTTTGGATTGTGTGGCTGGCTACAGCTCATTGCCTTTTGTCCCTGTCTTCCCAGGGTACCATCTCTAACCAATTACCTAGTCTGATGCTTTCTTCTTATTCTTGCTAGCTTTATCTTTGGCATCACACCAATAGTGCTAATAAAACCTGGATTGGACCTGGAATAGGGAAGCTACATTTTTATCCATGGAGCAAGCCCAGCTCAGTCTGAAGCACAGTAGGCTTCCCTGCTTTGCCATGTCAGACCTTGGCTGAGATACTGAAGTGGACTAATTAATGCTATTTCTGTTACTGTCACCTACACCCAGGGAGGTAAACTCATACCACATGGCCAAGGTCATGCTATCAACAATTCCTTGTACTCGTGCAAGCCCTCTGGATTTGAGCCAGCAACCCACAACTGAGTCTATAGCCTGCACAAATTCCTAGAGCTATCTAATGGCTTTGCATAGATTGTTTCAGCAGTGTCCAAAATAAGTCACTTAAACCAGTGAAGTCAATAATGGATCATTTTAAAGTATTTTCCTCTGAACCATTTCATTTTGGTTTTTTAGGACATTCAGTGTTGTATTGGTACATCTTTTATATACCTAATATTATACACAGATAATATATAGGAATTGTTTACAATACTTTAAACAACCCATCAAAATTAAATGTCCCAGCATTGTATTTTGAATTTTCTCTGTAAAAAGTAAAAAAACTGAACTTCTGCAAAATACTCTGATTTATGTAAACCAATATTTTTAATGGAGAGTTGGTATTCATCTACTGCTACAATAGCTAGAGGCACTACTGTGATACATTTATTTGGCATATCATAATACACTTAGATGTTGGTTTTCTTTAAAATATCAGTTAGTATCTTAGTTAACATTCAAAGGTTAACCTGACATACCCAGAGCATCAAAGGCTACTTACTCTGTGGATCTGGATCTTCTCTCTTTTCTGTGGTATCCTCAGGCTTGATTTGGCTGTTCTCTGGCTGTGCTGGATCACAGAATCATAGAATGTTAAGGGGTTGGAATGGCCCTTAGAGATTACCCAGTCCCAACCCCCCCTTCCATGGGCAGGGGCATCTCCCACTAGACTAGGCTGCTCAAGGCTCCATCCAATCTGGCTGCAGTGACAACTCCATCCACAATCTCCCTGGGCAACCTGTTCCAGTGTCTAACCACCCTCACAGTAAAGAATTTCTTCCTAATATCTAAGCTAAAGTTCCCTCCTTTCAGCTTGTACCCATTATTCCTTGTCCTTTCACTAGAGTTCCTGAGGAAGAGTCCCCCTCTGGCTTCCCTGTAGGCCCCCTTCAGACACTAGAAGGCTGCTATGAGGTCTCCACACAACCTTCTCCAGGCTGAACAGCCCCATCCCTGAGATTAGCTCAGTTGGATAGAGCATGGCACTAGCAGTGTCAAGGTTGTAGGTTTAAACCCTGTTCAGGCAATGCATTTGGGAGTTTGACTCAAAGGTCCATGTGGGTCCCTTTTAATTTAGAATATTTTGTGATTCTTTCCCAACCTGTCATTCAGCATGCTCCAGTCCTCTTATCAACTTTATGGCCCTCCTCTGGATTTGCTCCATGTCCTTCTGTTGGTGGCATCAGAACTGTGTGCATTACTCCAGGTGGGGTCTCACAAGAGCAGAGCAGAGGGGCAGAATCATCTCCTTCTGGCCATACTGCTTTTGATGCAGCCCAGGATGTGGTTGTCTTTCTGGGCTGTGAACAGACTGCTGGCTCATATTGAATTTTTCATCAACCATCACCAAGCCTTTCTCCTTAGAGCTGCTCTCAATCACTTCTCTGCCCACCTGTAGATGAGTCCGTGATCACACCAGGGACACCAGGAAGGAACCTGCACGTCTCTTTGTTGAACTTCATGAGGTTTTCATGGGCACATCTGAAGCATGTTCAGATCCCTCAGGATGGCACCCCTTGTCTCCAGCATGGCGACTGCACCACAGAGCGTGATATCTTCAGCAAACTTGCTGAGGACACACTTGATCCTGCCACCCACATCACCAACAAAGATGTTGAACATTTCTGGCTCCAGTACTGACCCAAGGCACATCACTTGTCACTGGTCTCCGTGTGGGCAATGAGCTGTTGACCACAACTCTGGATATCATGGCCCATGCCTGCTTTCCAAACCTTGGGAAGCAGAAGCACAGATGTGCCCACTGCAGTGGCCTAGGATGGGACCCTATCACCCATGAGGCACTGGAGTCCAGGAGAGCAGAGCAATGAGAGCTCACCACAGTGATCTCCTCTTTGCAAGGAAGTGCTCATGCTAAGAGAGGTGCTTGTGTTCCATGGCCCCACGCAATGCCTGCTTGTTCCTTTCACGTGTCAGAAACTCATGATCTAAGTGGAAGAGGCCTAAGTGATTTTCTATATATGTACTGCATATGTATTTCTTTATTTATCCATACCTATATAAATGTATTGATGTAAAATCCTCATTGAATTTAGATGGTTTTGCCCATATTTGATGGAAAAAATGTTATAGTGAAACACTAAACGGTCTTATTTGCTTTCCTAGATAATGTTTGGTAGATTCCTTGATTCCTTGGTAAAACTGGGAAATGAAAATTAGCAGACTTTGTCAAACTGAGGACAGCTAAAGTGCCAGGAAGGAGGACAAGCCACATCTTCCAGAGGAAAGAACACAAGGCTGCCTATCACCACCATTTCTGCTGCTGTAGAAAGCCACCCCAAAGCACCTCACACCAGCCCAGCAGATGCAGCACTCTCTCCTCACCAGCCTACTTGCAATCCCTCTGGGGAAGGTTGATCTCCTGTCCACTCTTGGCAGGAACCTCAGCAAGGGAAGCTTTTGTACCAAGTGTATCAGGCAAGCCAGGCTGCTCGATTTCTGAGTTTGACCTAAAAAGAAAATTAGCAAAAGGCAGCAGACAGATGTATTGCCTCCAGCTACTACCAAAGATCCCCTGCTTGACATCTGTGTCCATACAAAGGTCTTTGCTGTAGACATTGAAGCAGATGCCAGGCCTTCTTGGATCTTTTGCAAGACAGAAGACCTTTAAAGTTGACTGCCTGATATGTCTTAGACACATCTCTTTATCATCTTTGTAACAATTTGCTACTTATAAAGTATGATAGCACCAGTAAGTCAAGTAGCTCTTTGCTTTGGCTTTCTTGTGGAACATCTGTCATTTGAAGCCCACTGCTTTCAGCAATCTTGTCAGAACAACTTTCTGGGAGAGAATGAGGAGAGCATTTACTTGTAGAGAGGCAGAAGCAGGGATTCATCCCAGAGGGAATATTTGTTTTGCCTACACCACAGAAAAAAGCCATTCCTGAAAAAATTGGCTTACAAGGAATAGTTGAATTAATGGTGAACTAAGTTTCCTCAGTGACAGGCAAAAGCAAAAGATATTTTCTATATCTCAGTCAATGTCATTTGCCATCTGGTAGTAAAGAGTTCATTCCCATCTGTGCTGACAGTCCAGATCCAGCAGTCATCCTGATCTCTGCAGCAAAAGCCATGAAGAGACTCTCATTGGTGCCAACGAGAGCTCTGAACTGAGGTTCCTCGGTAGCCCATTATGTGTCAGGTCAACTCAGGACAGGCCAAACAAAAGATCTGCTTTGGGACCAAAGGAGGAAGGGACATTTCTTTGACTCTCTCTTTCTTAAAAAAGAGCAGATAGAACTTTATGACCGAAGGAAAGGAAAAAAAAAAAAAAAAGGGAAGAATTCATTAGTACATAGGATTCACTTACATTTTGGCTAAAATTTACAATAAATCAAGCAAAACTGAAACACCGAGTGCCATCAATGAAAAAAATTAATTTTTATCAATGAAAACTCATGATTTAAAGAATCATAAGTGCTGCTTGCATGCTGGTTTGTATCTTACTTCCTCAAATTTGTATCTTTTGCCTGAGTTAAGTGAAAGATACAGAATCCTCAGAAATAATGAAAGCTCTGCATATTTCTTGGCTATTTTCAGAATGGACTTTGGAAGGCTGAGCAGAAAGAGTGAGACCCTGTCAGTGGCTCTGTGGAGAAGAGACAGCAATGTACATTCATCCATTTACACATCAAAGAGCTCATGCAAGAAATAAACACTTTAAAATGTTCCAGCACTTAGGGATTTTCCATCAGAGCTCTTAACAACCACAAATTCAAATCCATATGAAAACCAACACACTATATCAACAGTTTACAAAACAGCTTTTCCTGTTTTCATTACACTTTTTTTCTTTCCATCCCTAAATGTATTACAAAAATGAAATGCATATAATGTCCCATTTTTCCCAATTTTTTCTTTTTTTTTCTGCTTGCTTGCTTACTTTTCTCCTTCCTTTCTTTGTTTCTCTACTCGTAGTTTTTCAAAACTCAACCCAGGTACAAATGAAAAAAGATCATGATGGTCTGTCACTGGTGCTTGTTAATCTTTCTGAAAGCAAGGATTGCCTTGAGAAGACTAAGTAAAAACTGAGATTTGACATACAGGGAATATTTTTTTAGAGTAGGAAAAAGATAAAATTTCTAAGAGAAAGAGGAAAATAAAAATGCTTTATTTCCAAAACTTTCATATGAATTCCCTGACATGAAAGTAATTGATAATTTCTCTGTTTTGATGTTTCAGGCAACATGACTGAAAGGTCCAAGAAACTTGGTCATTAAGTGAAGGCCTCATTTCATTTTCAAATGCAAAAACATCCCCCTACATATATTTCCTGTGATAGGTTGCTCTTTTTACACATACAGTTATCGGTGACACCTGAAATATGTGACTACAGCTTAGTCCCCGAAGGCAGTTTGTTACAAGTATGCGTGTTGATAATGGCTAACATGTAGCCATTTCTTATTTCATAGTGCCCAAAAGGGCACCTTGGTCTTTCCTTATAAACAGCACTTAAATACAGTTAATGGATGCTAGCAGCTGCTTTGCCATTAGCTTCTCTTGGGCCAAGAAGGCAATGCAGACTTTAATTATGCAGGTCATTGTGGAAAGCATTCCCAGAGCCTGGTGAGATATGTCTTGCTTATTGGAAATTTTGTGTTTTCACATATCTGAATATGAGCCAGGGTTTTTTCCCTCTGCTATGAGGATAGCTAATTCACATTTGGGCCAAGGCACGGACTGGGGTATTTAATTAGCAGTATACCCAACTCCTGTTTTTCTGTTCTTCAGAGTGTTTTTTCTTCCTTCCTTTTTTCTTCTCCTTAGGGAATAAGAATATCTCTTGCCTTAAAAATAACCTCAGTTTTTCAAGACCAGCTAATCTGGGTAGCTTGGTGAGTTTATTTTCTAGGAAATAACGAAATGCAGAGCGCAAATGGAATTGCTTTAACAGCTAGCAGGACAGAATCTGTGTGAAATTTCCCCCACTGTCTCAGCTGTTCTCACTGTATGCCAAATCACAGTTTCAGATGGCTGAAATAGATTAATCTGTCCAGTCTTTGCTTCAGTTGCTACAGAGCCCTGCACTTCACAAAACCAAAAGCTCCTTCCACAGTCTTATACAAATTCCAGAGAATTTGGATTTACATATTAAAAACGTACAAAGTTTCAGAAAACAAGGGCATATATAATCAAAAAACATGGTCCTGTGCCAACTAACATGGCTCCTGCCAAGAAGTGTTTTTTGGGAAAGCAGAAAGTATGATCCCATGGCTGACTCAGAAGTTCCCTTACTCTGATTTTGCACTGATAGGGAAAAAAAAAAGTATAAATTTGAATCCCTTAGTGTCAGGTATAAGCAGTTCATCTGTCCAATCTGAGTATATCTCAGCCTTACAGATTTTATTTCTAAAGCACCTCTTCTGATAGCCTGCCAAAGTGCTGACTGGCATGTGATATTCTCTATGTGCCTTTCCACTCACATGGCCTCATCTGCACCCTCCTTTGGGGTAACTTAAACACTACAAACCACAGGGGCACTGGGACCTCCCAGTTCCCTCTTGTAGTCTGAAACTCCAGACTGGTAATGGACAACATTAGTCCTCACACCACTGCATGGTGTCACACCTGACACTCAGGAAGTCCACAGGATAAAGCATGCCCTGTCTTTACCAGCTGGTGGAGGATAGCTGGGCATTAGAGAGCTCCAGGAACCCAGGACTTTAACAACCTCCTCAAGATGAGTGAGGAGGAGTGGTGTTCCGTGGAGCACCAGGCAAGAGCTGGAATTGCAGGGGAGTAGTATGGACTTCCCAGTAATGTGTAACCTGTGCTTCAGGAAGCATCACCAGTGATTGTCTGTGCCCCCTCTCTTTCACAAGCTCAGAAGTAGGTCCCTTGAGTGATGGACGTGTATCAGTTTTGTGTCAACGACCACAAGCAGCCCACACCCAGCTCCACTAAGTCTCTGAAGTTTGTCTACCAGCTATGAAGCATGTGATTTTTCCAGATATTCTAGTTTTTGGGGTAGTTTGTTTTGCAGTGTCCCTTCACCAGTTCCATTTCAAAGGATTCATCTCAGAGCCCTCAAATAACAGTGACTTCTAATTACTATCTATCCATATTGGATTTGAACCAGTGACCCAGAGATTGGATTTGAACGAGTGACAAAGACATTAAAGGAACCATTCCTGATCCCATGACCCATCTCCTGAGTCCAGCAGTCCCTGAAGAATGTGATTCATTAACTGAACTGCTTCTGCTGACTGCATTTTCCCAGTGCCTCATAACCTACATGAAATTACAATATTTTTCCCATTCTCACTATGTGTATGTCAGATACTTAACTTACCCCAGTTGTTTTCCTAGCTAGCCTCATAGGAGTTGTGTAAATGGCATTATCAAAATTGCATCTCCCTGATTCATTATTTCCAATTTTACAAAATAGCTGAGTTAGTAAAGACACTATCAAAGGGGTTTTTAAATAAACATGCTTAATCTTCTGGAGATTAAAAGAGATAGTATGGGTGACATATAATGATTATTTTACCCCAAAGCCATCAGAAATACAACGTACAAGAAAAACACATCAAACAAACAGGCACAATAGAGAGCATTTCAATGAGAAGATAATCACACTTCAGGATTTGCTTCAACTCAGTGGCCTAAATATTGCCCTATATGTATAATAACATGAAAGAGGAATACTAAAAACTTCTAGATTTATACTCACAGTCTGCTTAAAAAATGAACTGTAACTAATATCTATATTTATTTATTTTCAAATTAATTCTTAGGAGTTCAATCTGATAACAGGCAAAAATAAAAATAATTTAGGAAGCTAGAAAATAAAAAGAAGGTGATCAATTTCTGGCATGATGCAAATTCTGATTGATAAGAGTAAAATGATTAGGCAATGTGTCTCTAACCAGATATCAAGAAAATTACACTGACTGTCTGATTATCTTAATATTTTTCACAGAAAATGTATGATATGCAGAAGAAACTCATGGTCTGCCAGTGTATAAACTCATGGGAAGTAGCGTAGATTCAACTGTGTAGAGAAGGAGTTCATTTAATAAATCAAAAATCCTTCTGCTATTCATCCTGGCTGCAAAGGGATAGCTGATGCAGAATAATGCCCAATTTTCATACGCTGTGCTGGACTATTAGTTATAGAGATGCTATTAGGTTCTCTCCAGATCCTCTGTTGGTGTAACTGGCATAAATCAACTGCAGTTAATTGAGCTATGCAGATTTACCCTGGTAGCTGGGAGAAAATCACATATTCATTTACAGCATGCCTGAGAAGCCTGGAGAAGGGTATTTTAAGGCATACCATGTTCTTTGAAGTTAGGGACCTTATTAACTCTTTCCAGCAGATGCAGCCACTTTGTGACTAATGACTTTCCCACTGACTATATATGTGGACCCATATTCCATAGGGTCCAAGCTTCCTGCCAGATTTTCACAGAGACAAGATCTCACATCTACTGTGTAATTATTCTGTTAATTAAGTTTTCACACATTTCAGTCATGTGCACTGTGGCATTTCATCTGCCCTCAAATCATTCTATGAGTACAAATAGACAAAGTAGGAAAAAAAATTCAGAGATGGTACCTGTCTATATAATTACAGTAAAAATTGTGGATCATAGCTCTTGCCAGCTGATTGTCCTTATTGCCACCTGACTAGTACATAGTCTTAGTAAGACCCAATGTTTTCCAAACAGCTGAAGCCAATGGCCCAAAAGAGCCATGGATTATTCAGAGGAGGTTGCTCTGCTTGGGAAGAGAAAGGCTTTTTTTGATCCCTCTAAAATAATGGGCTAAAATCCACTCTCTTTTTCTGTCCCTCCCTCCCCAGTCACTTTGCTTTAATACATTTTTCTAAGACAGCTTCAAGCACTGCAATTTCAAATCCACCCCTCTAATAATGTTTGCTTACCTAGTGTTACAATAAAAACCTCACCTCAGGTAAGGAGCCCCACCACAGATCCTCTTATCAGTCACCACCTACGAACAGTACATGCTGTGTTCACATCAGCATCAGGAGAGAAGTTAAGTAGTTACCTCCCTTCTGCTTGAAGCTTCAGACAATAGATTTTTACTCTGTTTGACTTCTTTCAGCCCAGGCTGTATGACAAATGCATTACACATTAAGCACTGGGCAGTCTCACAGCTGCTGCTGGAAAAGCGGTGGTTACTGAGACTGTTCCACTCTGGGCCAATGCTCAGGTCTGTTTAACAGCTGAGAACATCAAGATTCATCACGGCTGGGCTGCAAGAGCTTCCCCTGTAATCAAGCACAATATTGACACTGAGCGAGTCTTGGATCAGGGCCCCAAATATCCAGAATTCCCAACGTATATTTAGGCTTAATACAGGGAGGACACAGGAATATTACTTGATTTAGTTCAAAATAATATCGAAATTTAATTTTTGCTGTATAGTACCAATAATTCTTCTCAGAAGTAGTAAAATACATCATATTCTTGTTGGCATGAAAAAAAAAAAGAAAAAAAAAGCCAGAAAGAATACCATTTGTTTTATATTCAAACAAAACAGTCACATATTTGCATTGACATGAATGAGCAAGGTTTCTCAGTCATTGCAATGGGAGCTTGGATGAAAGAAACAGATCTAAAGGTTTATTCTACTGCCTTTTTTTAAGACTGCCTGCAAGGTACTTCGCTGCATTTTTTTTTTTTTTTAAGCTTATCAATATGTATTTCAGAATTTCTTACTTTTATGTTTAACACATCTTTTTTAAAAGGGAGCACAATCATTTTCTAAGGATGCTGCTTAGATATACAGTGGTACAAAAAGGCAGCCACAGACTGGGAGGAAAGCTTTTGAAAGCCCATGGGAAGTGACAGGGGTGGAAAGCAGATCTTTCCAGAGCAAGTCAGTCCTTGGTACCTTCCCATTATACCCAGCTGGTGTTTATTGTGGCCTTTCACAGGTGTCAGGTCTGGACTAGGATAGATCAGCGCTAAGGACAAGCCCAACATTGTATAGTATTACAGTCACTCATCAAAATGAGAGCTCTGAGGTCTGTTTTTCCCTTCAGAAAGCACTTGAGTTCATTTATCCCACCTTTTAATCAGGCACCACTTCTCTCTTTTGACTAAAGCTTAACCTAAGGGAAAATCTGAGTACAAGCCAAGGGAAAGAATCCTACCTTTTTGTCAAAGAAGAGTGGCTTGTTCTTGATTTCAAGCATGAGGCAGTTTGATCTTAATAATATTGTGCTATAACCTCCTCTCAAATTAGGACATTAAGAATCCTTCCACTTTTGTTTCTGCAGGTCTTCAGCAGGTGGTTCTGGTTTGAAATATGATTAGCAATCTGTACAAAAACATGGAGCTAAGAATAAAAGAGGCAATTAGGGTTACATTCAGGTGAGCACACCACTCTAAAATAGTAAGGATTTCGATAATTATACAGTTCAAGGATAATACGTATCAGTGCCTCCCTTGAGAATCTTCAGTTCATCTCCTGGTCTTTATTTCTAATTAATCCTTGACTCCTTTTTTAGGTTAATACAATTAACAATAGGGATAAACTCACTGTAGTGTATAGCCAATTAGATTTATAGAGCTTGCTTTTCTTTGCTATGACCATCAGGGGTCCGAGGAAACCCCCTTAAGTCGGTCTTAATTTCAGCATTAGTCAATGACATGCACGCTCAAACACCTCCTTTTAACCATGCTGAGGGTACCAAAGAGACAAAATCAGTTTTGTTCAATATTTTTTCAAAAGACTACTACAGAAACCAACATTTGCCACCTCTGAACACTGGCTATATTCTCATTGCACTGTGACTGTCCAAAATGAATAGTCAGCATGTCCTTAAAGACATAGACTAATCTTACAAAAACTCGGGCTTAGATATAAACCCAAAAATTATACAGGAAAATACTGTTCTCCTCACAGAAATGTAAAGAGAGAAAGGCTCTGTAGTGTTAAACTGTATTTGGCACGATATTGATTTATTCTCTCTTCGCTTCTCACCCTTATTTTGCCAGCCTGCTGCTGTTTCTGGCTTTTCCTGGTCTTAACAGCTGGATGTGAACCAAAACACATGGGTGCTGCTCTCACTGCTGCAATTTAGATTTTCCTTTTAATCACCCACAAATGTATATTGAAATAAAATTTAAAAAATTAAAACAGCAAAATGAGACCAGATATTCTTATAAAATAATTGGTTATGCAATATAAATACTGAAAACTGAGAAGCAAAAGAGTAATTTTTAAAGGCTTTTTGAATAAATCTCTATTCCCACTGTCCTCTGACACTCTGTGTCTATGCCTTCTTGGCTCCCTTTCTCTATTTTCAAAAACATCTGTAGTGCTGTGAAGGACTTAAGAGGTAAACATTTTCATTTGTGTGGTTATACATTCAAAATGTGTGACTGCGGAGTGGAAGCCTGAAATGAAAGGGCCTATTAATAACATTTTTTATTCATACAGCAGTAAGAAAAGGCTTCATTTGTTCATCCCTTGATTGCCTTTTCTTTTCAATTACTTCTTCTAAAAAGAAGTTTAATGTCATTTCTGGATTCCAGCAGGTCTCCAGTTAAAAAGAAAACAAGACAAAACACCTTCAACTTCAGGTAGGTTTTCCTCTGACTTTTTCCCCATCATGTTAACTATTTAATATTAATGAGGCAGCTGGTATGCACTAACTTGGATTGAGAAAAGCTAATTTTTGTGTGGACTAATAAAGCTTATGTCTCCTAGCCCTGGTGCCAATCCCCCACCTGGGCTGCCTAATACCAGAATCTCCTTCCAATCTAAGACATCGGGGGGACCTTGCACTTGGGCTCACTAGCAGGGCAAGCTGTCCCTTCTGGGACAGTCCTGCAGCCCTACTCTTCAGTGTGCCCCACTGCAGAGCTTGCCCTGTGGGGTTGTGCCCCACTGGGGTTGTGGGGCTGTGGAGTTGTGCCCCACTGCTCTCACCAGACTGCCCCAGTGGTGGTGGTGCAGCAGGAGGGCACACAGGAGCTCTGTGTGAGGTTGTGGGGCAGGCTTGATCCTACTCTAGGGGGTCTTTTCACCATTCTCTTCTGTTGGGCTGCTCCTCCCATGGTTTATACTCCCAAAGTCCACATCAGTGTTCCCTGTTTTTTTTCTCCAAGACCCCAGTATGTTCCCACAACACAGACTGTAACCCTTTTTCTTCTGAGACAGGACATAGCACCCCGATTTTGTGAGGCTGTCACAATGAAATGAGGGCTTCTAAGTTGAGACAAGCCTCAATTGAAATAGGAATGCAAAGTCCTACCAGAATCTAGCAGAAGAGCAACAAAGAAAGGAACACATTCCACCTAAATGAGTCAAGTCTTCTTTCCAGTCACTCTGTGTGAAGGACTGCCCTATGAAAATGGTTCAGAAGATTTAAAACATCTTGCAACGAAGTAGGTCATGCACTTCAGGACCAATTGAAAATGTATGGTGCTCCAAAATCTAAAATAAATGAATACCAAGATTTTCCATGATTCTTAGGCCTAAGTTAGTGTCAGAAATCAGATGAGTAGAAAAAGAGGAATGCCTCCAGATTTGTATAGATGGTAAATGATTCTTAACTCATAATTTCAAACTGAACATGTAGCTCAGGGCAGAACTTTCCGGCTATTCAAAGAAAGGCTTTTCCTTTTGCTGTAACATTGGAGCAGATCACCAACATTAATTAATTTATCTTTGCGGTATTTCTTGTCTTGCTCTGGTGTTTACATGACACTGACATTAATACCAGTTTATGCATGTATTACAGGAGATCATCTGTATTTCAGCTCAGGGACAATGTTTCTGGTAGTTGGGTTTGCTGAATGCTAATTAACACTAGCATAAAACACTTCTCTAAAAAATGTTCAATAATATGGTGTTTGGCTGGTATAAGAGTGAATGGCACTATTCTTTAAAATCATGATTATTGGTAAACCAGTTGTCAAACAGAAGCTACTTCCAGGAAAGCAAACATAAAAGGGAGAGAAATAAGCAACTAAAAACTCTAAAATGCAGCAATCCTTCAGGTGATGCTGTAAACTCTTCAAAGGCAACTTACCTTTTCCTTGTTAAAGAGATGCAAATGATCTCCTGGGATCCTGGATCTTTGCTGAGATTATTCAAGACATCTTTGAGAGACTCTGCCCTAGAAAAAGATTCCTTTTTGCTCTGCAAAATATATTATTTCTTGGTCCCTACATGTCAGAAGTAAGAACATTCTATTTAGAGAAGAACCATATGCAGCTGGATGTTTTCAGTACATCTCAATATCTTGCTGCTCTTCATCCAAAACATAACTGTACACTTGTC
Organism: Ploceus nigricollis; assembly: GCA_013399945.1. Classification (NCBI taxonomy): domain Eukaryota; kingdom Metazoa; phylum Chordata; class Aves; order Passeriformes; family Ploceidae; genus Ploceus; species Ploceus nigricollis. The sequence goes on along the minus strand of VXBC01004667.1, from coordinate 864,366 downwards.
TGGCTTACTGGTGTTGCACCTTTCTCACATCTCCCAGAAATCTCTGTGATCAGTCTTTATAATGTCCTGAGGCACAAATAATGGGACAGGAAAAGAAGCATAAAACCAGCTGATTTGTGGTGGGTTATTTTGCTTCCTCTCTGATTATGCTTTGTTGAGTTGTTAAAGGGTCTGTTATGGGACAGCTTTTGATAACTACCTGGCTTTACAGAGACAGTCCAGTTTTTCTCAACAATGGACTTATTGCAGTAGAGTTTGTACCTTAAAGTAGGGAAATGAGTGGTTAAGCAGCTATTTTCATGGCTCTGTAATTTTATCTCACCTTTTCTTCCTGTGATTTTTCTTAAGTCTGATACTTTAACAAGTAACTCACCTCCTCCTTTCAACTCAGAGAGCTGTTATTTTTTGACAAAAGCAACTGATTGCTGCCAGCCTCCTATTTAGTGGCTATTTCAAGTATTTATCCCAGCATACAACATTGTCTGTAAAGAAAGATACAGCTGCACGTTGAGCAGGTCTGTGTCATTGCCTACTCTCTCTACAGCTTTGTTTAATACTCCCTTCCTCTTGAGCCTGGTGTGCTTAGGAAACCCAGATTCAGCCTTTTGTTCTAGCAGAGATCTGACATGTCCAGCATAAGAAAGAATATCCTTCTTGTGATCAAGCCATGGGCTAGGCTGGGCCAGACCACCTTCTGCTTGTCCTTTTGCATACAGACAAGGAGGGCAAACACAAGAACAACAGTACCACAGAAGGGAGTGCCACTATCCCTTTGCCTTAGTTGCTCATTTCCAAATTTTCCCATGTGTTAGCATAAGTGCTTATCCTGCCATATAAAGACATGGATCACTGAATGAATCTGATTAATAACTGATATGCTATAAAATGAATAAAACTGGTTAGGTTTCCAGCAAGGCTATTGTTAATGAGAACTGGTTGAATGGAATATTTGCTTCTGGTGGGGTGACCCTGGCAAGACAATGGGTGCCCACTCTATCACTTCCCACCTCAGCTGGACAAGAGGAGAGAGAATATACCAAAAAGATTCATGGGTCAAGATAAGGACAGAGAGAAATCACTCACCAGTTACTGTCATGGGCAAAACAGACTTCACTTGAGGAAGAAATTACTTTACCTACTACCAATCAAATTAGAATAAGATAAGGAGAAATAAAAACAAATCTTAAAACACCTTCCCCCTACTTCTCCCTTCTTACCAACCTTAACTTTACTCCTGACTGGGGAATGAAGGCTGCGGTCAGTTCATCACAAGTTGTCTTTGCCTCTCAGGGAGAGGATTCCTCACAGTCTTGCCCTGCTCCAGCATGGGATCCCTCTCACAGAAGACAATCTTCCACAAACTTTTCCAAAGTGAGTCCTTGCCACTGTTCCTTACGACCTGCTCCAGCATGGGGCTCTTCCATGGAGTGCTGTCCTTCAGGAACAGGCTGCTCCAGTGTGGGTCCCCCGTGGAGTTACAAGACCTGCCAGCAAACTTGCTCCAGCACAGGCTCCTCTCTCCATGGATCCACAGGTTCTGCCAGGAGCCTGCTCCATTGTAGACTTCTCCTTTGGGCATCCATCTGATCCTGCATGGGGTTCCCAGAGGCTGCAGGTGGATCTCTAATTCCTTTGGAAGTACATGGACTGCAGGGCACCGCTGCCTCACCATGGTCTGCACCACAGGCTGCAGGGAAATCTCTGCTTCAGCACCTGGAAGAAGCTCTCTCCCTCCTTCTTCACTGAGCTTAGTGTCTGCAATGTTGTTTCTCACATACTCTCACTCCTCTATTCTTTGGCTGCAGTTGTTGTTTTGCAGGTTTTTTTACCCCCTTCTTAAGTATTTTACCAGTGAGACATTACCCCTGTCACTGACAGGCTCGGCCTTGGCCACTGGCAAGTCTTTCTTGAAGCCAGCTGGAATTGGCTCTGTCGGACAAAGGAAGCTTTAAGGATCTTCTGTCATAAGTCACTCCTGGCACCCCTGCTACTAAAGACTTGCCACACCAACTGAATATACATAATCTAATCTTAAAACTACCTTTTAATTTTGGTAAGAAGCTTGTTTGAATAGTATTTATATGAGATCTGGTCCTGTGGTTAAGTGCCAGAAGGAATGAAAATTGAACCTTGTGAGTAAAGATTGCTTAAAGAAGCCAGTCAGAGAATGATAATATCACCAAAAAATTCCAGCACCTACTTGTTTCCTGACATTGTGTGTCATTGGAGTTCCGTTCCACTTTGCTGTGTGGGAACAGAGATAAATGACACTGAAACATCAAATTAATTGCTTTGCAGTCAACAGTCCATCTGCTAGATGTATTGGACTACACATTACCTGACCACCATTTCTAGAAGATGTTGCTTTCTAAATTACATTCAATTAGTCGCAATTATCCTAATTTGAACCTAAGACCTCTGTCCTCAAGATAGTATCCACTAAAAGAAAAGAAGTTTTGACACTAATCTCTATGCATTTTTTAAATGCACTACTTCTGCATATTCAAGCAAGAGTACGTCATTATACTAATCTCAGACACATTATACTATTTTCAGACACACAAATCTGAATCTACATTGAATGAGCGGGTAAGATTAGTGTGTCTCATTACCACACATAAACCCTTCTGCAACTGTGTTTTACACTTGGGCAGTTAAAGTGACAACCTTTTTGAAAGGAAGAGAAAACAGTTTAAACACCAATCAAAGAATTTGACATAATTAACGTAGTTTGACTATCTTGGCAAGACCATCAAAAATGGAATTAGTTGCTGAATGATAGTACAAATGTGGTAATCGAAGGGATTCAATATTTCTGGAGCTTATCTCATGCTCCACTGAAATTCCTTAATGTATCTACACTGAATGCTGTGATTTCAGAGAAACTAAAATTAAGATTTTGCATGCCTATTTACATGCAAATTATTGCAAAGAAATTGAATTACCAGTTCTTCCAAAAAATTAATTTTGGCCAGGTGTTCTTGAGCAAGTTAAATAACTACATCTGTGGTGTGTTCTATGCAAAATCAAGGGAGTTTTATATCAGAGATTTTCCAGAAAACTCAGATTATTACCTTAAATCTGAGGGTAAAGAGATTAAGATTTAATTCCATGGAAAGAATTAAGAACCTGTAATAGATCTTGGTGGTTAGAAATTAGGCATGACAGCATTTACATTTGAAATGCCAGATTCTCACAATCTGTAGGGGGTTCAGAGTCCATTCTGGACTCTGAAGGGGGGACTAGAAAGTAGCAACAAACTAAAAACATGGAATCTTCTCTTGCTCTGGCCCTATACACCAGCAGCAAAGAGGGACATTCTATTTGGAGCCTGTTCCTGCAGCACAGCCTCTCATTTTCTTTCTCAGAATTCATTCATGTCTCCAGCCATTCATTCATTTAATGCCATTCATTCATTTAATGACTGGCAAAATGAAAAAATGCCTAGGTAACAGTGGTGGTGGTAACAGTAGCACATATGATTCACTTTGCATTTAACACAAAATATAGAAGCATCCTATAGAGTAAGCACTGCTGTCCCCTTTCACTGTTGTCCCCTGTTTCTCCACTCTAGTGCTACATCCCTATTTTTCCATGCCTTTATCTCCGTCTGTCTTTGACTCTCAGTAAATTTTCTGGATTTCTCCTTTCTGCAGGAAAATGACTTCAATATGACATGCAGAAAATCCCTCTTACTCCCATATGGTATTTGGGACACCTTCCTTGGAAGTGGCAAATGTAGTTTTGAATGTCCTCTGATCCGGGAGTGAGTCAAAGCCAATTCCCACCTCTATCCATGAGATGCTGCCTTCTCATCATTGAAATTAAGCTATAGTTTGTGTTTTGGGTGAGCCCAACGCTCCCAGTATACCCTAAATGAATTATGAGAATCTCTATTCGTCAGAACCACTGAAAATGCTGAGATAAAGTTTGGAGTTTCCCTCATAGATATTGCTATTTTCCTTCTACCTCTGAGACACATTTACATCCCAAGGATCACACAATGCTGCTGTCTTTTGGAAAACCACCAGTTCATTAATCATTTCTAATTAACACTGTGGAGGACCAAAAATAATTTTTAAGGATGGAGAACACATTGCCGAAGGAAATAATGAGACAGATTTTTTTTTCCCCCTGAGCTGTTTACAAACAAATCACAGTAAAAATGAAGCAGTATGGCACACTGTGTTTCACCTCAGACTGGATGGAGACACGGATAAATGAAATAGCTTGAGTACACTCACACAGGAAGTACAAGTCAAAACTGGAAATTCAGTCAAAGTTGAAGTCCTTGGTGGTGCCTTGGCCCCTACCCTTGTATCATCTGTTGGACCGACCTTTTCTGAACCAAAGAAAAATTTTCCAATGCTGAGTCAAAGATTGTAAAAAACAGACTAGGTACAGAGAGATCCTCCCTCTAGAATCCATTCCCAGTTTCAGGCATAGCTGTGGTAGGTGCTGAAAGATCAACTGCAGCCTAGGATTCAAATTCTAGCTTCTCCCTATTTCAGGAGTAGGAAAGTTAGTCCAGACTAGACTTCACCTGGCTAAGATGACCCAGTTGGGGTGGCTTGTGGTGTAAGGGGGAGCGATGTACTCAGTTCTGACCATGTTCTGTCCCATCCCCTGTGTGCACCTGGGAAATGACACCCAATAGTGACCCTCTAAGTCATCTCTCTGCTGGCACTTACCACATTAGGCATGAATGCACTGGAAATGCTGCTTGCCACATGACACCCTTTCCCCTCCTTTGCTTGTGCCTCACTTTTCTCTTTTATTTGGAGCACAGAAGAATCCCTCAGATTGATGCTGACATATTTGAAATTATATAACCTTTGTAATCCGTAACATAAAGATATATATACATACACATATACACATATCTATGTTCTTATTATCAAAGTGTTTTTATTTATTCTACTTCGTATTTCTTTTGCACTGTACAGGTTTCTGAATCTATTCTGAAATGTTTTTTACCTAAGTCTCAATGTCACCTTAAATTCAAATGTCAATGTATTTGTCCAGGCCTACTTGCAGAACCAGCCAGCTGAGAAATGGAGCACAAATTCATTAGCAAATCATACCTACCAGAACTGACCTTACAACCTGCATGAATCAAAAGGAAAGACTTAGCTCGGCTGACTTCTTCTGTGAAAAAGCAGAGGCTAACCAGCACAGTCAAAGAGAGCAAGATTCCCAAAACACAAAATGTTGTTATCAATCATGCAACATCAAATAAAAAAATATAGAAAAATATAGAAATAAGTCTCTTGGACTTTTCCAGTGAATTTGGCAGTTTCGTACTAGCTTAAAAAAATAAAGGCACAGGTAGCCTTTATCGGTGTGCAACTGTAGAGTCACGTAATGACAGCCTAGACATTTTCACTCTAGAGAAGTAAACATTTTACAGCATGAAAGAAATTGCTGTAGTGACCCAGGGGAGCTACCAAAGTTTGTTGGATGAGGACAATTAACCAAACCAATATAGTTAATTTTGCCACAGGTCATAAGTGATCTAGAAAGCAGACTACACACTTCACCTTAGTAGACTTAGATTTGGTACTGCAACAGAAGAAAATTTCAGTAAAACCCCACAGCAGCCAGGGTTGCAATTGAGAAACACCTGCAGGAATAGATTTGCATGTATCTTACCACCACCACTGAATTTCTGTTAGCTGGGTTCAGCAGGGCCCAGCCTAGACCAGCACAAGCCAGCACTGTGATACACCCCCATTGGCACCTCTGTCACCACTAAAATGTGGAGAGCCAGATACAGCTGTAATCATCTGCATGCAGTGCCTTCCCTCCCTGGAAGGCTCTCATGATGTACACATCTGCATCAAAACAGGCTGTGCCTTAAGTAAATATTAGCTCCATTCCCCAGATTAGGAAGTAGAGGTCCATGGCTTATCCCTGCTTATACAACAGCACATTCATGCAACTAGTCTCCAAAACTAGTCCCTACTGAATCTTGCTTCCCACACAGCTGTGCTTACAATGATTTTAGAGATGAGCATCTTTGTGAGCCGCTCACCCTCAGAAGCAGTGAAGGAGGAGAAGTACCCATGGCTGCCCACAGCATAAAGACCCACAGCATTCAGGCAGGTGGCACTCCAAACATGTGCCATAGTGGCCCAGGCACGCACACACCCAAGCTGGTTACAATGGTGGTGGTTTAGGCATGTAACTGTGCCAGGGAGTTGCTGCCTGCTGCTGCCCTGTGCTAATGGAGGACAAGGCTGTGATGGATGCATGCGCCCCACGCTAGCCAGCCAGCACACAGCAGAGCTACAGCAGCAGAACACCACTTGCACAGAGCCTGTGCCTTTGTCAGGAGCATTTCTTTCCTCCTTTTTAACTAGATGACAGGGACCAATTAAACTAATGAGCCTCACAAAGTATTTCCCCTGGCTAACAACAGCCTGTATTAATGTTTGCAGAAGTGCAGCATTTGGGCCGTAAGCTTTCTTATTAGATGTTAACGCTTTGCAAGATGCTTAAACACCCTATGAAATTCTCCATCTCTTAGACTTGTACCTTTGTCAGGTGTAACAGCCCTCTTGTTTCCTGTAGCTGACTGTATCCCAGTGCCCTGCAGATGTGGGCACCCAAGCAGCACAGCTGTCCCTGCCCAAGACCCAGTTTCTCATAGAAGAGCCATAGAGGACTATATGAATCCCAGCCAGGCATTTCCTCTTCTGTGAATAGAGCCCAATTTTGCAATTGTGTCATTTAGTGTTTTTTGTTTGTGGAGTGGGGTTTTTTTGGTGGGGAAAGCTTAAATTAAAAATATAATCCCTTTCAGTTTAATCTCCCTCAACCTGCTAAAACAGTTTTGGAAAAAAAGATGCAGATTTACTCTTTCAAGATATCTTGTTTTTATAACTTTTGTAATAAATTATAATGAAGAAAATTTATCTGTTGAACTTGACAAGCCTCTGCTTACAAAAGAAAAAGAAAATAGGTAACTATTGACTTTGGCTTGGTTTCTTTCAGCTTGCTCTAATTACCAGTCTTATTATATTCCTGTAAAATGCCAGACTTTCAAATGTGTTGTAAATGCAAACAGTGAAGAGAAATTAAACATGGATATAACACTGGAAAAAAAGGGTTTATTAACTTTTTCAGTTCCTATTTCAGTGCTCCATCAAGCACATGCCATATTGCAATGGATACAGGCCCTGGAATTTAGATCCAGATCTGAATCTGCTTGTCTTCCAAATCAGGGCCTTTCCAGAACTGTGGCTGCCCCCCAGACCCATTGCTGAAGCTAAAACCAAGGTATCACTGCACATTCTAGACTCATTTTTTGGTAACTTGTGGGCAATTTATTTCAATTTTTTTTACCCCTTATTAAACTCTTGGAGGGGTAAGCAATCATCACTGAGGTTGCAAGACTGTAACAGATTAGCTACCTCAGGCTCTCCAAGTAGACCTGTGCTGTAACTTTTCTACCTACTACTTGGGTCTCTATGTCATTATTACAATGTGTTTTGGTCAGCATTGCTGCCAGGGAAATTGCCTGGGCATTTTGGTTGGAAGTTAGTACAACCATGATCCAAGGCTCTCCCTTGGTCCTTGTTCGAAGACCGCATGAGAACCAGGATGGATGAACAAGCAGACACACAAGCCGAGCTCTCCATTTATGTGGAAGGAAAACACAGAGCACTTTCAGAATAGTCTAGCAGTTTATGCAAGAAAACCAAGCTAAAGAAAAAAGAGGCAAGAGCTCAGCATACCCTCTGATATGGACATGACCACAAACTTCAAAAAGGGCTATAATCAGACTGAAGGTGGAATAAGACAGGACTTTTGCTCTTCTGCAGTTAATAGACTAGAATCAACACACTTCTTCAGAGCAGGAACTTCCAACTCTGGAAGAAAACAGTAGACTGAAATCAGGTTTCAGACTCCAAGGATGCAAAAGCAATATGAACAAGGCATTTTAGCAAATTTAAGAACTTCACTAATCACTCCAGCTTTTTATCTTATCTTAAGGTGCATAAGTAATCCCCTATTAATCACCATCCTTTCCTTGTTTCACTACTGCTCAGCTTTAGACAGAGACTTCTAAGCATTTTGAGAGACTGCTGCTGGCAAAACATTACACTGGAATGTTCCCAAGTTTTCCTCTACCTTGCAAAGAAAGGGAGTTAGGACTTACATAGAAAGTGCTCAGCTCTTAACCAAATAGTTCATTTACAAGTCAATAAAAACACCTAAACCAAAGAACCGGTATCCTGGGAAGCCAGATGTCTTTCACGTCTGAAATTATATGTTAATATCACAGCAAACCCTTGCATTTACACATCACTTCATCTCTAAACACAGCAGAACATATAAAATTATTTAACTTCACAGTATCTGCATTAGCTCATCTGTTGTAAAGATGAAGATATTTACCAAGATCCTGGACCTGCAAGGAGTCAACCCAGATGACATTACCCTGACAAAAATGGCAAGAGTGTCTACCCCTTTGGCAAGACGATGCACTGACTGATAATGCCAAAGACACAGAGAACAGTGATCAGTGAGCAGAATAAAACTTTTAATTCCAGAAAACAGCTTAATTCAGGACATGTCCTTAAATCTGAGCATTTGCTTTTCTGTTCCAGGAACATGATACAGGGCTCCTGATTACTAGCAATTTGCTCAAAACATTATTCTTGTAATTAAATATAATGTTGGAAACTTGAAGGCAATAGTTCTTTCAGCTCATTCTGAAGAGTGATTTTATCTTGCATTTTGGTATTGCTATTGAAGTCAGTGGGAATTTTACCATTAATTTCAGTATGATAAAGATCAAGCTCTTAATACACATACTAACTTTTAATTGACTAAGGTAAAATAATTAGGCTATTGTTTGCTTTGTACTCACCTGAGTTTTTTTGCAAAACAATGCCTTTCATTTTACTTCAGTGACTGCCAGCTGTTCTGAACAGTGTGTGCTTTTCCATCTAAAAGCTAAATATAATGTCAATTACAAAAACTCTCCAAAGGCATTTGCCAGGCTTGAGATGTCTTTTAACAGACAGTCAGCAACAGTTTCAAGTTGCTCATAACACTCTGAAACCAGCTACAGGCAATGATTGCTTTTATTGAAGAAAATAAAATGACCACAATTATATTATATTGCATTCTCTTATACTTGGAACTTTAAATTGGAGCTGTGCTGAAAGGAACAGATAGTGCACAGACTCTGATTTAATATACACCAATATTTAAAATTAAAACCCACAAATTACACCAATCATCTTTACTTACACATTGGTCACTTAATAACTTTTAACGATCATGCCAAGGGAAGACAACTAGATGGCAAGCACTATATTATTGCTGTAGTCTTGTCCCAAATCCCAATTTGGGTAAACAACACTCCACCTGTGTTTTGGTATGACATGCTGCTTTCTTCACTTCAGCTTACACGCTGTTAATAGGCATTACTGAATACTCTGAGATCCTGTCCTCACATCATAGCCGCTGAGGTCCTTCTTACTGTAAAATAACACCACACTGCTGCTGTCTAGGTACCTACACTCAGTAACTTCAGGCTGAAAATTTGGCTCACTGGATTTATATATATATATTTATATATATATATATATATTACTAAATTGCTGTAATTTAATAGCCATAAGGCCAAACAAATGACAAAAAAACCCCAAACCATGCTTTCATAGTTACTCTTGCTGAAACTCACTACAAAGAAGATGTGTTTTGAGAAGGTAATCATTAAGAACCTGATTGCAATGCCAGTGTTTGGGGTTTGGTCGCTATTCATACTATAAATCACAGCTTTAGTAGAAACTTGGTGGAGAAAGCTTTTTCAAACAAAAATTATATGCATCATATATATTTGAGCTGTCATCTTCAGAGCTCACTAGCATATGAACTCCCTGAAAGATGGATCAATTTTGAAGCAAGCTTTCACAAGACGCTGCAAATCTGCAGGGCATGGAACACTTTCTGCATGACCCAAGGGGATTCTAAAGGCACCAATCACCATGCAGGTGTGTTCTATATTAGAGCAAAATGAAACGGTATACACGAGGCTTTACTTCAAGCAAATCACTACCCCACAATCCAGTCTAAACCTTTCCTCAACCTGTGTATCTCTGCACACACACACAAACTTGTAAGCTCTTGTCAGCACACTGAGGCACAGATCTACAGCGTTTATCTTTTTGCACTGCAGAACATTGTATGGCATACAAAGCCTGTCTTTTCTGATTATATTCCCTCCCTGCTTAACTCAGCTCTTTCAGAGGTAAATTTCTTCCAAAATTTGCATTTCTTAGCACATTTCTGTATTAAGAACCTCAAAAAATCAAAAATACTGCCACCAAAAATGAACCCCAAAACCCAAGAAAGACAAACCCCCAAACACACAAAACAAAACCAAACAAACCCCCATTTTGTTATAAACCGTTGATTGAAACTGAGGTAGGAGAGACCTGAGAGCAACAAACAAATCCCCTCCATTTCAGAATGAAATGCAACTAAGAGAGGATTCTCTGCTATCTTCTGATGCATTTGCCTAATATCCTGCCCTTCCTAGTGCTCCTCTATATTGTCCCTACTGTCAATGGGGAAAAAGAGGCAACAAGCAGAAAAAAAACCCACTTCATCTACTTTGGAAATTTGTGCCAGGGAAAAGGATTGATTGATTTTTAAAGGTGCTTGGCTCTCTCTACTGGTCACTGAGGGAGATGAGATAATTTGCTTTGACGAGACAGTCAACTTTTACCAAGTTTCTGAGGGAAGACCCACCCCTAAAAGACTTTCTAAATGTCACTATTTAGACAAGCATAAGTTTCTTCAAAAAGGTGGTGGATAGATACATTACATGCAACTGCACACAGTCAGCACCACCCCTCAGCTCTGCCTTCTCCCTTTGTGCTTCTGCTTGAGAAGGGAAGCCCAGTAAGATTTCTTGGCAGAGATAACATTTCAGTATCTTGGCCATGAGGCTGGGTCCTTCAGAAGATCAGAATGTTAAAAAGAGCCCGTTTGCATTGTTTCATGAAGAAAGAATGCAGAAAGCAACAATTCTCTCCTCAATACATGTTTGTACCTTAAGACTTGTAGGAAGGCCTTGCCTACATAATTGATAGACTGAGTTATCAAAGGTGAAAACTGCACTCTTTGTTCCCTTTCAACACTTTTTTGAGGGGGGCAAGAGAGGAAGCCTTCAGAATACATTGACTGTGAAACTCCAATAAAGTAATTTTTTTTATTATTCAATTTGCTTTATAACTTACTGGTTTGGGATATATACACCTAGCCACTGCTTGGAAAGAACAAATAGTATATGAGGTCAATAAGGAAGAAATGGCTTGTATAATGCTGTTTCCTTTGATTTCCTGCAGAATCTCTCAAATCTCCCTCTTCAAAGGTATCATTTGCTATTGATCTCTGCTGCAGCAGAAAGCATATCTTAGCACATGTGCTCAAAAAAAGCTGAAAATTAGAGCAGGGTGGTAAACAGGAATCTCTTTTTGAAAATCAGGCAGGGATTTTGCATTTCAAATTTGGTCTTTATCCAGTAAAAGAAAGAGAGGAGAAATCCCACCAGCCAATGTTAAAAACCTGCAACTGAGATGCAACAAAAGCCAGCCTGAAGTCTCTAGCTGGCCTGCCCACAGCAGCTTTCTGAACCTGTCTATTGCATACTTTTGCTTGCAAAGCTCTGACTCCCATTGAATCTGTTATGGATTCAAACACTCTCAATGCCTCCCATTACAACTTTTCCACTTCATATAGAAAAATTAACTACTTCTTGGCTCAGACACAGCGTTTGGATTTGGTCTTTCATCTCCCAAATCACAGGTAAGAGGCTGAATCACCTGGCTGTGTTTAGTGCAAACTCCAGAACAGATTAAGAGAAAGGCTGAATAAAGATTGCTGGATAAAGACACTATTTGGTCCCAGGAAGATCCAGGTAAAAAAGTGCCTTTTGTTTTAGTATTTTAATGCCACTTTATTATGTTTCAGAACCCAAACACTGGAGTCCTGATAATGTTGGAGTGAGTCCATATCTCTATCTAAGCATCCAGGACCCCACTGAAAAAGATCCTGTTGTGTTTTTCAATGCTTGTTCAAAGTTGAAGAGAACATGATACTAAAGTTTTGTAAGCCACCTTAGTGTAGTTTTGAGTAGCCTCTTCTGGCAAGTAGCATATTTATATATGTTGCATAGAGCAATACGTTGTGATTTTATTAGCAAATGGCAAAAATTCCATCAGTCCCAAGATTTACATATAAGTCACTCTTCTGCATCCAGCCTTTAACAAACAGTTTGAGGGAGCCAAGGCATTGTGAAAGGAGCTATGCCATTTATCCAGATATCCCAAGACAAAAAGAGAAGAGCAGCAATTACCATCTGCTGGTGCAGTTTGTTTTGGGAGGAATTTCTTGAGCTGAGCTGAGCTGGGCTGAAGATGGACAAGGACAGGAAAAAATACCCATAGTAACTTCAAATCCTGACAAAGTGCCTTGGGGAACTTTTGTACCTTGATGAGCAGCATGAATTTTAGAAGGTTTTGTGTTTGTTGTTTGTCTTGTTCAAGATCCCTTTGGATTCTGGTGACTGTGGTTTTATTAAAACTTACCCTATTGTTGTGAGGGCTCCTGAGCTGATGGCCTTGGGTTGAATGCATGCCTTTACAAGTGGCTTGAAATCACTCACTGTCATACTGACTCTTCTGTTTCATTTTCTGCTTACTGAGCACAGAGCGGAGATGGATGCTTTCACTGGGTCTGTCACCTGCAAAGCCTTGGAGGGAGGACCCAGAAATAAACATGGTGATTTTTCTTTCTGTCCTACTGATCCCAGTGGAAGTCAACATTTTCAAATCCCTCTAGAATATTCTGTGGTTTAAAGAAAGGGATCATCTCACCTATCTTTTTGCACATTAACAGCACATGCATACTTTTTCAGTAAAGCTACAGTACAGAGATGGCTCCTTCACTTGAAGGTAGCCAGAAGTGAGGCACATTGTGCCATTTCCCATGTCACTCTAGTGTCTGCCCTCACACTGCACTTCCAGAATAGCTCATATCCATCCCTCTGACAGTGGGAACAGAGAGAGCCTCACTCAGTGCTACTTTTGCTGTTCCTCAATTTATCTCACATTTTTCTTTAGTTCCTATTATTTTCCTTTGAATCTGTGCAATGCCAGTGATCAAAGCTGGCTCCCCTTTTCTTCCACTGCATGACATCCTGTCAGTGAATGACCCTAGGGGTGTGCAGCTCGCAGAGCACGCACCCATCGGGTGGCTCTATGAAACCAAGAAAAGCCAAGCAACTTCTTTAGCAGACTTTCATCAGAGGGCTGTTAAGTTCTAAAACAGAGAATAGCAGCTTTGATTTTCTCTGGGTATGTAGAGTTAAAGATCTGAAACTCTATAAAGAAAATAAAAGTGGGAGAGCCCTTCAAAGATGCAAAGAAATGTGAGAACAAAGATGATTTCTCTTAGAAATGTCAAGTGAATAACCTGTTGCTCTGGATAAGACCAGGGTGGAAAAGAGCCACTCTTTACTCTGACATGCTCCTTACCAAAAAGTGCTGAATCCATGGTACCAGGGGTGGTGCTACCTTTATGTTGTGCCCTCACTGCTGAGTGCTGAAGTAAAAACTCTGTTTGAATTTTTTACGCATAGAGTGCAGTCAGAGGGGCAAGTACGCCCCAGGGTTAGGATTGCCTTTTCCTATGTATTCCTATCCACAGAAATTCTAGATGTTTCCTTCATGACAATTCTTCTTTTTGAATATTTTTTCTTAATTTCTTTTTTTAGAAAAATTGCATGGATTCTAAGATCTTAAGTCCAAGGTAAGTTGAATTCTGTCTGACCAAAAAACCCCCAAACCCTTCAATTCTGACCTTAACAAAAAAGAAGGTAGCTTATTTTCTAAGTTGTTCTTTTTCTTCTTCAATATACCATCTCCTTCTGGGGTGGTTGCTACTGATTGTGATGCAGGGTTTGTTAATTTAGGGATTTCTTTTTGGTGATGTATTTTTAAATCAAGATTAAGATAAAAGCCAAGACATAATTCCACACTAATCATCAGGCAGCTTCCCAGTCTCTCCCCACCTGAGTCACTATTTAGAAGCAAAAACCTAAAAATCGTATGCCCATTCATAGGAACTTCTGTGTTCCCTAGATATATTAGCACTGTTTTAAAGCTGGTCTTAGTCACAGCAACTGCATAACTGATCATTTTTACAGCAAAGAGTCTGACCTTTTTCATAAAAGAAAATGTTCCTCTTCCATTTTACCTATGGAAAAAACTCATCAAATTTAAATTATAAATTGAATAATTGGGTAATACCCCACTTTTTTTTTTTTTCTTTGGTAAAGGAAAATCTCTCTCAAAATTAGTCATCAGGGACCAGTGGAAATGTTCATATTTTCAGACTGAAGAATGCAGCTTTGCTGAAGTTCTGGAAAACTTGAGGGAAGAGCAGTAATTGGTGTGCAGACAGAGGAATGAGAATCATAGAATCATATAATCATTTAGGTTGGAAAAGACTTTTAGGATCATCAAGTCCAACCACAAACCCAACACTGACAAGTCCACCACTAAACTAGGTCCCTAAACACCACATCTACACACCTTTTAAATACCACTTTAAATAAATGGTGACTCAACCACTTTCCCCACTTCAACCTTTTTAATGCCTAACAACCCTTTTGGTGCAGAAATTTTTTCTAATATCCAATTTAAACCTCCTCATACGCAGGCCATTTCCCCACTTGAGGCCATTTCCTCTCATCCTGTCACTTGGTACGTGGAAGAAGAGACTTATTCCTACTTGGCTACAATCTTCTTTCAGACAGTTCTAGAGAGTGCTATGCTCTCCCAGGTCTCCTTTTCTCCAGGCTAAACAATCCTAGCTTCCCCTGGGAAGCCACTCCTTACCAGAGTTGTGTTCCAGACCCTCCACAGTTGCCATTCTCTGGACTTGCTCCAGTACCTCAATGTCTTTCTTGTTTTGAGGGGCCCAGAACTGAAGACCAGGCTCAAGGTGTGGCCTCACAAGTGCCAAGTAAAGAGGGGCAATCATTGCCCTACACCTGCTGGCCACAGGGCAGAAGCCAAAAATTATGTTAATTGCAACTCCGAAGTGGGAATAAAGATAGAATAGAGTGAAAAGCTGTTGCAGGAGATACCTCTTGGGGCACATCATATGCACAGCAAGACAGTGGTCAAGATGAAGTTTCGTGACCATTCAGAAATCAAACTCAGCATACAAGTACTTTAAATAGTTCCAATATTTTTGGCTTCAATGTAGTTACATGGTATCTGATTGTTTCAGTTATAAGAGAAAAAAAAAAAGCTCCTGCTTCAGTTCCTACCATAGCTCTACTGCAGCTGTGGAAGAGCAACTATAGTCTCTCTTTCTCCGTGCACCACTGACAGAGTTGTCAGCTGAGTCCCCAGCTGCAGATTCTTTAGTGGTGGTGATAATGTGAGAAGCAGAAGGAAACACAGCTTGACCTGCAGCATCCAGGCTATTGGGTTCCCAGGCTATATGAATTCCTATTCGGAAAAATAATCCCTTTATTCATAATCTCAGCAAAACTGATAATGAGATAATAAAAAAAACCAATGGGAAACCCTGCAGTCAACCATAAGGGGTTTCATCTGACTCCACAGGATATGCAGTAAGGAGCAAAGAGATAAAAGGAGGGTTTAGTGGGATCAAATTCAACGGGATTGCACAGCAGGTGTGCACTTCCTATATGGCAAAATATATCAGAAAACTGTGGAAAATCATCAATTATTAGTGTGCAGTTGGTATGACAAAAAAAAAAGATTGGACACAGATGAGATATTCTGCCTTGCTACTCATCTCAAAAGATTGTCCTTCTCTGGACACACTAGAGAAGCAAAATATCCTTCAGGTAGTGAGGTGCCCAAAACTGGACACAGTATTTGAGGTGCAGCCTCACCAATACTGAAAATTCTATTTTCAGAGATTTGTAGTCATTATGGACAAATTGTTTCCCACTGTATAAAATACTGTAAATCCTGAATAATGACTTGCAGTGTCTAAGAAAAAGTATTCAGGAAGCGCACACTCTAAAGATGCATCAGAAGCCCTGAGTGATTTCTGATGTGTCTACATTAGCATTTTCATTTGTTTAGCAAAACTTAGTACGTTTCATTTCACACCGCAGAGCTGTCCTGGCTCTGAATCCCCTGCAAAGGGAATTAAATCAATCACTGGAAGACCCCCGTGTGCATAGACTGGGAGGCCAAAAAGCCCAGTTTCTCCCTTTTTTGAGGGGTACCTCCCAGGAGGCACCAGCTTGAGCTCTCATTCTGTTGCTGCTCCATGATAAGATTAAAGGAACTGAGGGTATGAGACAGCTATGGGAAATCTGGGGTCGTGCCATTAAGGAAATGTGGCCTGACTGTGAGAGAGTGAAGTGTGTAGGGAACCAAATGAGGCATCCATTGGCTTACTGGAGCCACTCGCTGAGAAGTGGCTTCAATCCCAGCAGCTAAAGCTACTGGTGGTGGGAGTGTGACTGCCAGAGTGCCTCCTAAACAGTTAGACAAGGAAGTTTCCTAAAAAGTTCTTATCAAAGATGCTGTTAAAGACCACAAACATGCCTTAGTTTGCAGTATAAACATGCCAAGAGCATTTATACCCACAATTTGTTCCTTATGCCTGCTCCACATTTTTTCCAGCCTTCCTTAGACTAACACAGAGGTAAATGCTTTGCTGCTTTAGTGTCACTTCACTGCAAGAGTAGGTCCAAGTTTTGTGTTTTAAACTGAATATTTGGGAAAATGGGCTTTATGCTTATAGTTTTCTGTGTTTTGGGTAAGTCACAAAAATTCTATGCATCTTATTATTAGCTCTCTAAAAGAAAGGCAAACCTCTGTAAAGCAACCAAAAACTACCATAGCAATATTAAAGCAGAACAGTATCCCAAAGACTTTAAGTTTCCCTATGAAAAAGTTAACAGAATTTGCATCTTCCTAGTTCTGTAAAAAAATTATTTCAAGAAAGTGACCTGGTAATGATAAATCCATATTTTCAGTACAGAAACCTTTGCCCTTGCTGAAAGAAAAAAGCAGAAAATTGTGCCAAAGCCAAAAATATTTCAGGCTCTAATAAAATAACTTTTTGGTTTTCCCATGAACATTATGGAAAGCTACTTTTTTTCCATTTAATCCAGCCGGTTTGCCCATTTCTCTGTCAGTACAGACACACACACAAGATCAATTCATATCTGTGCAGGATCTTTCTACCCACTGAGTTTAATTTTTCTGTACAAGTCATAATTTAAATACATAAATAACCTCCTTTCTTCCTTCATCCATGTTCCAAAAAACAACTGCTTTCATTAAAAAGAGCAAAGGTTTTTCTGGGTAGCTTGCATCTTTAAACCTAGAAATTAATTACGGGTGGTCACTCCTGCTGTCAAGTCACCCTACATTTGCCCAGCTGAAGCCCAAATAACACAAAATCCAGTTAGAAGCTATTATAAAGCCATGTTTTCATCTCCTCATTGGTGGATGTTGTTTATCTTTTTCAACTTTAACAAAGTCCTTTATCATTTCGAGTGCTTCTCTAAGTCACCTTGAAATCTTCCCTTTTGCAGAGAAAAATCCATCAGCATTTGCTTTTCCTCTCTTCATTTCCCCTGAACAAATATTACTCATTTATCTCAAACTGCCTTTTTCCAACAAGTCTCACAAAAAGTCACTCAAAAAGGTATGGCACAGATGTTCCACAGGAAAACCTTTGTTCAAAGATTTTTTACTTGCTTCTCATATTCTGAACTTTCCCAGAGCTATTTTGAGGGCTGGGGTTCTGTGCTGTTGTAGGGATATGTGTATATATGCATGTATGTATATTAATTGTGTCATAAATTTTTAAGTAGGTTCTTGAATGAACTCACTGGAGATTTCTCCCAGTGACTGGCCCTAAGCATTTGTCATTCATTACATTTTCACTGCCATAACCTGCTAGAAATCTTCCAAGTTAGTTAAGACTTAGCTTAAGGCTCCTTTCACCCATGGCTGTCTCTAAACAAATTATGCGTTTTGAACTGCAAGGTGTTCCCTCCCTACAGCCATGCAAATTGTTTCTAATACTATAACTGCTATTGGTAGCCAGGAAGATATTCCATAATTGTTGCTCATGATCTCCTTTTGTAAACAGTGAGCAAATGACACTTTCAGACAGTAAAAGTCTGACATATATTTGGAAACTTTCAAAAATTTCTCTTGGGAGTTTTGCTAATTTCCATTCTCTCTCTTCTTTCAGAGGGGCAATTTGTGCACTGTAAACATAGTCATCACTGTTCACTGGAGCTGGAATGCTGAGTAGAAGCAGGAGGCTCTTGCACCTATATTTTTCCTGTTTGATTCCTACAGGAGAAGCACATAACATTGCTATGGTTGCATGTGGACACACACATGCATGTGCATACACACCATACTATAGGTACCATTTTAAAAAGTAGCATTTGGATACTGACTACAACAACCTTCTGTGTGCAGTGCAGAGATTTGTTACTTCTAACATCACTGTGTGGGAAGGATGCCACATTCTAAATGACCACCACCATATATGCAAGCACAAAACAAACTAGATATAATTATAAATGTCTATGTACAATTAAGAAGTCTATTTTGACCTCAGGTTATTCCATTTCAGGAGTTTGAAGATATATTACTAACACTTTACAGGTAAGAAACACAGGGAAGCCTTAGCAGATGGCATAAAGTTTTGCTGGCATCCTATTTAGAAGCATGAGACTACTCCTTCCTGTAATTTCCCAGAGAGGCTGGATAGGCCCTTAAAGCAGGCAGCAGTAATGCGGACTGGGGCTGTGTCAGCTGTCACTCAGATGTGACACCTCTCTAAGGATGTGTCCAAACTGCCACCATGTTCCTGTGGGGACAGTGGTGCCCACCACTACAGCTGAAGGGAGACCTTTGTACACTGCCCCACAGTCACAGATACCCAAGCTGCAAGCTAAGAATAGCTCTCATCGCTGATGACTTGCTGAGCTCTTTATTGAAGAATGTCTTGGAAAGAACCATTAATCTTCATATAATTTCCGTTCTGGAAATGGAAACCTACTCTGAAAAAGCCAGTCATATAATTTTTCATCATATGGCTCACTTCAGTCCCTTCCACTGAAATATAACTGGTTCTTAGTGCTTTATTTTTTCCTGGTTTTTGTCTTTAGTGTTTGTATGCCCTTTAACCAAGTTAAAAGGTTTTCATATTCTTTAAATTTGAAAAGAAAACAAAACAACAAAATCTCTGTTGCTACTTTTCTCTGAAACTGTCTTTTAAGGGGATAATCTCGTCTTCTAAGCTGCTTTTTCAGACAGCTGTCCATTATTATATGTCCAAAAAGACTCATGATTTTGTAGGTCGCAATTAAAAAAAAAGGTGGAGGGAGGCAATCCTTTAAATACCTACAGAAATGTGCTCCCCTCTTTAGAGCACTCATAGTTATTATCATGAGCAATGTCCAAGTCATTAAACCCCTTCTGAGATCAAAGCTCTCACCTTATATTTCTTTTATCTCTAAAGACCTCTCTGATATACATGTCCTAAGTGCTCTGGGGAGGTATAGAAGAGTCTCAGCCTGTAGCCTGACTACATTAATTATCTTGAATTTCCACCAAGCTATATACACTGCAGAGAGAGCTAGATTTCATACCTCCTCTCACCTTGCAAATCTCGTGATGAATTAGGAGAGCAAAGCAGGCTTTAGTTTTAGACTGTATTTCCTTCTCAGGGTATCTTAAAGGTACTTTGCAACACGAAGTTGAATGGGGATGACCCAGAATCCATGGCAGCAGACGATTTAGAAATTCAGTCTCCAGTTGATGTCTGGTAGCAATGTAGCAATGTATGAGATTCCCAGACCCTGGACCAAAGGTTTTAACTAGAAGCAATATTTGCCATATTTTTCCAGTATTTTTTCTTTTCACAGGGTTTTCAACATCCAGTGAGCTGTGTACAAAAGACACTTAGAAACTAAATCAATTTAACTACACATTGAGAAGATGCAATCTTTAGCTGAGCAGTATTCATTACCTGTGTTTTTTGGTACTACCACCTGACAGTGAATCTGGGCCCTAGGATAAAAAATGAAGCCATGAATCTTCTGTGCAGGAAGGAAGACAACACCAGTAACTCACATAACCATTTAGACCACTGCTTACATTCTTCTTCTCCTACATTCTCAGTTCATCAAGTCCTTTTTCACAGCTATATAAATCAGTAGATTTCAAGACTATTTTGAACTGAGTTCTGAGCAACCTGTTTTAGTGGAAGGTGTCTCTGCCCATGACAGGGGAATTGGAACTAGATAATCTTTAAGGTCCCCTTCAACACAAATCTTAGATTCTGTGATCCTATGATTAAAGCAGGACATGGCACAGCATCTAATCATGTCTGGCATTCCAGTCATAACAACCTTATCTTTGAAAACACATCCTGAACAGCAACTAGATCATGAGCACAGCTTCCATGGTTTGATATAACGAAACAGTTTTGCTTCTCCCTATTGACTTCTCATTGGTTTACCTTCTAATAATTTCCTACAATGCTAGCTGTTGAATACTTTACCAATACCTCTGAATTATCTCTAAAGTACTCATTTTTTCCTTCTTAGATAATTATACACTGAATTCAAATCACAGTAGGACATGTATGTCTTTCCTTCTACTTGCTGAGATTTAAGTTGCCTCTCTCATCTGTTGATGCACGTACCATAATGTAAGCAGGATATTAAAAAGGTAATTCTTTTTCTTTCTCCTCTTAAAATATTTTAGCTTTTTTTAAGGATCAACTAACTCAAGTAGCTCTTCTTTATTCCTTTATTAACTTGTAGCATGCTTTTTTAAGCATGACATGGCAACACAGTTTAAAAATGAACATGATCTTAAAGGTCTTTTCCAATCTCAACAGGTCTATGATTCTAAGAATGGCCATGATGAATCTGTTCTTTAAAAAAGACTAATCCACCACTTAGTCTGATTTCTCCTTTCTGGTTATAGTTCTTTGGGTTTTTTATTTTAAAGCAAGCAAATGGCAAAATGATTTAGGAGATTTCTGGAAAAACAACAATTCAAATATCTAGAACTCAGATCATGCCAATAAAAATACTAGAATGGTTAGGTCAAAGTGCATACCCTGAAGTAAAGTGTATTTCAAGTGACTGTATGCTACAGAGAGAACTCCGTTTCATTTGGGCACTATAGTCGGATTTCCACTAAAGAGGGTATGCTAAATCTCTTACTGTCCTCCACTTCCAGCAGGAGAATGTGAGATACAAAACTAGTGGTGGTCCACTATTACCATCCATGCTGGGTCAGTAGCATTACACCTGTGCATTGGGAGAGCAAAGCACCACCAGTTCAACATGACAGCACATAACATGCTAGGCTCATAGGTCAGACTGTACAAAATCATGGACAATTCTGGATCAGTGTGTACAGTGGTTTCCATTTACATCAACAATTCTCTGGTGTAAAAGTGCAATGGCTGCCTTAGACTTGATTTGAGATGAACAGATCTTCATCAGCAAAGCACTTGACAGGATGAAGTTAAACATAGGAATAAAATAATCAATCAAAGAACAGATAACAGTGGTCATGTTGAAGGTCATCTAGTCAGACATTCTTGCTCAAAGCAGGTTCACTGGAGCAGGTCACCCATGACCATGTCCTGTCAGGTATCAACTATTTTCAAGGATGGAGACGAATGCTCTGGGCAACATGTTATGATAGGACACTTTAATAGGGTGGCACCCTGTACATTTGCAAACATGAGCAAATAAATAGATTAGGCGTGGGAAGAATTTCCAAGCAGGTATAGTCATTCTCTTCTCTGGGAAACTATCCTCATTCAGAATATAAAAGTCTCAGGCTTAATAGAGATTGTATGGAAATGCCGTCAGCAATTTGTTCCAGGCCTACAGATCATTTGCAAAGAGTTTGTTCCACTGACTCCCCATTCACAGTTCATACTTTGATGCTTTGTTACACAATTCAATCTCTTTCTTTCTGGATGATTTGTGTAATTCTTCATCCCAGCACAAAGTCTAAATAGGACATTTTACACTACATGAAGTATTCTCCTGGTAAATGTTTGTGCATTTCAGGCTGATGTTTGCTTTACACAGTAATAGAAGACCCCAAGCACTCAAATAATTGTGAAAGGCAGACACAAATGGCTGGCAATCAACACCATGAAATCTGAATTCATACTCAAACATGAATAAATATTCACAGAAAAACTGATCCTAAGCTTCACTGAGTACTCACTAACTGATGTTTGGGAGGTATATTTGCTCATGGTCCTTTCTGGTCAGTGCATGATTTTGAAAAACACCTTGCTTTTCTTCCACTTCTGCTTCTCATAATTTATGCAGACAAGCTCACTAACAATATCTGTAGGTTTACCCTAAGTTGCTCCTACCCCATTTCCCACTCAGAGACCTTAGGTCTGCAGTAGCCTGAACTGTCAACACAACAGGAAAGACAAACAAACAGACAAATACATGTGTAGACCTCTGTAAAATTTACCTAAACTACTGAGTGATGATCAGGTGATGAATATTCTTACTCTAATTGACATTAACAGACGCTGTTAAATGATCTGTGCAAACTTAAGCCTAACTTTGAGTATCTATTTTTGACATACTTGGCCAAACTCTCCCTGAAGAGAGAGAAACAACATGAACTGAAATATGTGTTGTGAGCAACTGCTGCATTATTTGCAATAAAAACAATACTAGCACTTCACAACAGGCAGGAAGATTTCTCTATATTTAAGGGCTTATGAAAAAAAAAGAGACAGAAGGACACTTCTTTCATTATTGTGCTTCTCAGAATACAAGTTTCAGAGGGCATTTTTAGAAAGCTTTTACAGTATTACATGACATTATTGGCACTGTTGACTGAGATCATTTAGAGTTTAACTAACCAAACTAACTAAATGGGAATTGACACATTTGTTTTCTGATTTCTTCCCATAAAGCATAATAACCATGTAGATCAACAGCACTTCCAGAGAAAGAGTGAATAAACCACTTTTGATATTGGCTGCATATTCACAGATAAAGTTCAAGTATTGTCCTGGACTATCTAAATGTTCTGACTGCACAACTGAACTGGAAATATCTTTAGGTTAACATGGCTTGTACAATTTCACATTTCACTCTTTCTAGTCATTTTGCAAGTAAGCTGTTTTCCTTCATTGCTTATTGAAATCAATGAGATTTACACTTTCCTTTAGGTTAGGAACAGCCCTATAGTGAGCTTTCTCCTTGATATTTGGACACTTGCATTTCTGTTCTCAATACAAAATAGGAATTATAGACACGTCTTTATAGAGAAAATCATAGAGAAAATTTGCGTCTTGGAGATTCAGAAAAGCTGGATTCTGGAAGGTGATTGTATCTGGGCCAGGCAGCACATTCCTTATTGAGAGAACACAGGTGAAGAGGAAATACCATTTCACAGTTCTGTTATTACCTGTAAAATCTACCTGTAGAATCTATGTAGCCAAGTTCAGCTGTTGAAACACATAGAGGTCTAATTGTAATTTACAGCTCCATCCTGATGGGACTGAACCATGCAGTAAGCCACTCTGTGCACAGATGGGATTTCTGTCTTGCATCAGCTGCTGCAAAAATATACTTACCTTCAGTAATAACCTTACCTTTTTCCTGAGTCCCCACAAGAGAGTCAAGAAATTGCATCACAGACACTGATCTTGCTACCTGAACAAGTCCTGAGTCTCCCATATCACACACAAAGTCTCATGAACTCCACAGCCACTGGAGCTAAATTCTCTGGCCAGGTAACCCTGTTATTCTTCCTCATGGCAATGTGCTGTACTTTGCTTCACATCCCTGCTGTGCCTGCAGGTGTTGGCAGCCCACATCGGTGACTCCTGATCTTGAGCCGTTTTGCCTTGCAAAATGAAAAGACCAATTACCTGCTCTTCTCTTGGGGTTTTTTGTGTTTTTTTTCAATGTAATCTTACTTCATCTGCTTAATTCATCAAGGAAGAAGGAAATGGAAGAAAAGAAGCAATTAGTATGTGGAAAAGGTAAAGGAGAAGGAGTTTTCTTAAACTTGTTTCAAAATACAAGGGTAGAAAGACTGAAGGGAAAATGTAAATCCAAATCACACGAAGAGCCTCATTGAGGTAGGCAAAGTATAACTTATTTCTGGAATTCACTGCTGCAGTAAGTCCACACCTGACTTTTAAAGATTAGTTATTCTGAATTTGAGAGCTTCTCTGGAATGAATCACATTAGTTTCTATGCAAGTTCACACTGGGAAAAGAAAATCAAAAAACCAGTGATCTATCAGTAATCATGAATACGAACTTTAAGACTTTCTACAGAGCTGATTTTTCAGGCACATTGTGTAGATCTATTTCAGATCCTGCACCATTTAGCAGATAATGGAATTATGATCTTTTTTCTTATCAGTTTAGGTGAAAGTATTGTGTGCTTATTTCACACGCTAAAAAAATCCTAAGGACATTTTTACTGAGTATAATAATACAGCAATGTAGCTACAGTAACTGGTTCTTATACTGCAGGAAAAAAGCCGCCTAAATTAATTTTATGAAAACAGTACCAGGTATCAAACTTTATTAAACTAATCACACATTTGCATTATCATTCAAATTCACTTTCAGTTATGCAAACATAATTTTAAAACCCTAATCTATATTGCTCTATTTTAATGCATTTATTTACGTAATCAGAGACATGGAGGAGGCTTATAGTTTAAGATTTCAGAGCTGAATACATTTCTTTTTTACTGGGTAAAAATATCCTAGAGTTTTTTTCCATTTCCTTCTTCCTTTGTCAATCACCTTCATATACTACTGCCTTTAAAATAGCAAATGATCTTCCCTTTCTTTTAGACTTAGAATAGATTTATCTCTGTCTTGATGTCATCTAAGTTTCCTTGTGTGTGACTACATGGCAAGCAGGCTACACACTTCTCCATGGTACAAGAAGAGAGACAAAGCTTGAACTGGCATCATGATCTCCAAAATAGCTTTTCCTTCAGGTTCAGAGGGAGAAAACAGGCCAGAAAAACATTCATTGCACATGTTTGCTTTTGTAGATGAATTTAAGGTAGCTTTTTAGGAGATCAGTATTTAATTACTTTATGGACGACTATCTTTATTTGAAAGGAAAAATGAACCATTCTTTTTTAAAAAAATTCTTAGTAAGAATTCCCATCCTTTGTTAAAAATGCCATGCTGCATGTTGAAGAGAATCAAACAAAATGCAAGGCAAAATTTTCTTGGTAAGTAATTGGAATGATACTTACAATAAATCAATGGAGAGGATGAGACCACTTTCATTTTTGTATTATAATTACTTTTCCCCAAATTCCTTTAAATTTTCTGGAAGAGACTGGAAAGTTCCCATGGAACTAGAACTTAATCTAAATAACATTTCTTTATAGTATTTTACTATATTTTGGGTCATGTCACTGACTTTTATGGCTCAACATTTATGACAAAAACAAAATCCAAAATTTTAACCGAGTTTAGACACCCAAAACATCAATGTTCAGAGAGGCTACCTGATGGGGTTTTTGTGCCCTTGTTCTTTATTTATAAGAAGCAAGAAGCTGCAGACTTTGTACTCTAGCTTGTATTATCCAAGCCACCACAGATGACAGACGTTTTTTAAGCTGCAGTTAGAAAGACAGCATAGATTGAAATGCTTTTTTTTTATTATTGCTTTTGATGCACACAAATCCTTTAAGAAGAATTTTAGCAATTGTTCTATTACTGTATGCCCCCTCTGCCCTTCAGATGAATTATGTTGTTGTCATAGCAATCCTTCCTCTCTCTGAAATGTTTAATAACTAGTCTTGACTCCCAACTAGACAATGAATCAAGGTGAAACAAAAGCTTTATTAATTAATGTCCTTGTGCAGACATATTGTCTTCCATCTACACTTGCCTTGAGTTGTTGTCAGTCCATTCCAGTGCTATTAGTGATGACAGCAAGGATGCCTGTAAGGAATGCCCTTTACATAAGCTGCTTTCTTGGAGAGCGTCCATCTCCGTTGCAGAGTGATGAGCCTCTACTTTTTCTCTACTCTTTCCAAAGCAGTGGCAGGCAGCCACTGCTCTCAGCAGAGAACACCTCGCTGTGACAGGTGGGGATGTGGGATTTAGTGGACATTAAGAATCACATAAAGTGTCAAGTCTTAAAACGGAAAAGGTGAGAGTGGCATTTTCACTGTTTTAAGCCTTTGTCTACGTTACTCACCTGTGCTGATTTACTCTTTAACTATGTCTCACAATGCAGACCAAGTAGATGTTGATCTTACCCGTCTATTTCCCCCAACCATTATCATGATTGGCATGACTGATATTTTGCATCTGAGCACTGTGTTGAAGAACATCATAACCTTTCCATCTACCATACTCCTGAGGAGGAAAAATCTGAGTGCAAGAAAGTATTCAGAGAATATACAGATCTGAACTTTTCTACCATTTTTACAACAGCGTCTTTGGGGAATATTACACAGACAGAATAAACATCCCCTTTAACTTCTAATTTTCCTAGCAGAAAGATGTCTGCTTCCTTAGCAATCACAGAATGAGTAAGGTCGAAAGGGACCACAGTGGGTCATCTGGTCCAACCTTCCTGTTGAAGCAGAATCATCCTAGAGCACATAGCACAGGATTGTGTCTAGGTGGTTCATGTCCAGTGAGAGAGACTTCACATCCTCTCTGGGCAATCTGTTCCAGTGTTTGGTCACCTGCACAGTAAAGAAGTTCTTCCTTGTAGGTGGAACTTCCTGTGCATCAGTTTCATCCCATTGCCTCTTGTCCTATTGCTTGGCACCAGCAAGAAGAGCTTGGCTGCATCCCCTTGGCACCCCACCTCCAGATACTTAGACACCAATTAGGTCCCCTCCCCAGTCCCCAGTCCTCTCTTGTCGAGGCTGAGCAGGCCCAGCTCCCCCAGCCTTATAGGAGAGATGCTCCAGTCTCCCTTGATCAACTTTGTAGCCCTCTGCTGGACCCACTCTGGAAGCTTCATGTCTCTTTTGTACAGAGGAGCCCAAACAATTGTATCACCTCATCCAGTTGAAGACCTAAAGCAACATTAGAGAAGGCGTTTTCGCTTTCTTTTGTGGGATGTTGGGAAGCCTTCTTGGGTGATGGCCAGCAGCTGGGGGCAATGCTCAGCTGAAAGATGGAAGAGAGGAGAGAGGGAAAGCTAGAGGGACTTCCTCCTCACCTGCCTGGGTATTCTGGAGCATCTTCCTCTTCCTCACAGCCTCCTTCTTCAGCCACTCAAGGTTTGGGAATGAGAAATTCTGTTTTGGGGGGGAAAAACAAAGTGTGACTATGTTGGCTTGGGGGTCCTCCTGCCCAAATCCATCTTTAGAAGTCATCAAGCATCTTGCAAATGTAACCTCCCCCAAAAGACTGATTCAGCCACTTCCTCTGCCTCTTCCTCTAGCCCACCTCTTCCTCCTGCTTCTCCTCTATTCCTCTTCCTCCTCTATATCTCCTCTTTCTCTCCTTGGAATCTCAGATTCAATGGTTCCTAGCCTCCAAGCCCAGTCTCACCTTATATGAATGCAATTCATTCCCTGTACACTTATTTTTGAGGTCAGCTATAAGATACTTCAGAACTGCCTCTGAGTTCTCTGTGAGCATTCTGCAGTCATTTCATTCAGTCTATTATTCCCCTGGCTTCATAGTTTATGGGAACCCTGGCATGCCATTCCTAAACCTGAGAAGGTGGCACTGTTCAAAAGAAGACAGATGTAGCCCTGTTGTTTTACTTTCGTTCAGTTCAGTGCAGTTAACTTTATAATCCTCATGTGTACTCACATTGCAGTTTTACTTATATCCTGTATGAGTTTCCCCTTGGCAGAAACAATGGACACTGTTGGTTGTTAAGCAGAAGACATACTGGAACTCAGCCAGAGCTGTGTGTAAGCTGTGGATAAATGATCTATAGGTTACGTCACATTCTTCTGCAGTGTTCTGAAAGGACAGTGAAAGGCCCAACTCATGGTGTCAATATTGGCCAAAATCCATCTGACACTCAATAAAAGCCATGTTCTAAGAATTCTGTGTTTGGCCTGAAAAAGATAAACCTGTTAATGCAACAGTCTATGAACAGTATTTCTGGATGAAACATCTGACAGAAGTGTAAATCACTAGAGCTGCTGCTGATGGTTCTAATTCAGGAGTAGCAGTCTATTTTCTTGGAAGAGAGTTCTTGGGAACAATAAAGGTTTATATTTAAGGACACCAGCTGCCTTCAAGCTTGAGCAAGGCATGTGGGATGAATGTCTTATTTTCGTCCAGCCTGCTGGGATGACAAAACCCAAAACCCATGGCCAACAAGGATTTGCTTCCAGGGAGGGATATGGAACCAGTTCTGCTGGCACAACTGCCATGAGACAAAAGATGTCATTCAGGGAATTGGTGCCAGAAGCCAACAGACAACCTCCTTTTTTTCACCTATACTTGCAGTGTGTGTAGGGGAAAAAAAGAGCAACTTTGTCAATACAGGTAAGAGAAAAACCTCTGGGGAGACCAGTTATTATCCCAAGAGATGGGCATGGGGGCACAGCACCTTTTTAAATTTATCCCTTCACATTTTTTTTTGGCTGTCATTACCTTATTTTACTACTTTACCCTGGATTTTGCCCATAGTTTTGGCAGTGTCTACACATGAATTATTCTTTTCAGTCAGGAAAGATCCAGCAAGCTTCTTCAGAGAAGGCTTTGCTCCTCTAAAAGCTCTCTTTTGATTTCCTATCCACATGGTGAGTGGTACATTCAGCATCATTTACTCATCTACAAGTTGGTACACACATTTGCTCTAACAAGTGCTTTATCTATTCAATGTCCTGTTGAAAAGGTCTACTGAGTCCTTTCCAGCCCTCTGAGATACAAATATTTAATATAAAGCAGAATATGCATGACTGGGTTTGGGAATATTTTGTGACACTAGTGCTCATTATATGTGGCCTATGCCAAAAACTCTCTTATTTTAATATTTTGTCATAAATCATCATTTGCTGCTATGCATCTATTTTACTTCATGAATGTGTAATGAATGGTCTCTGGGTTAGACTGAATTTGACTTTTGTAGCTCATTAATATCAAAAGAAGTGAGGTAAAAGGAGAACAATACTTAAAAATAATTTCTCTGGCTCAGAAAAATATTGGAACAATTCAGAGGTTTAAAAAATTATTTTCATAATTTAATAGATATTTCAGAATTGTGAAGCAATAATTTTCCATGCAAAATAGAATAAATAATATAGTATGCAATATATAGCTGTGTGTCAATTTGAATAAATATTATGTTGTTTTCTAAATAATGTAAAAATACAGGTCTTGCCCAGCAAAGTGTATGTTTGCTTGTATGTTCCCTGGATGAATTAAAGTAGTCTACCTAAACCATCTGTCATTACAAGAAGACAAGGTAAAGCTTTGTTGGACTAGGCTTACCTGAAGAACCAACCTTTTCCTTCCAGCCCTGTCCCCTAATTTAATTTTTGGCTTTTTTTTTTTGTTTTGTTTTAATCTGTTAGGCTTGCTTTTCTCCTTTTTTTTCTTTTCCTTTTCCTTTTTTTTTTACCCCAAGATCACTTATAGAACAAAGTGCCAGAATGGTTTTACAATTCAACTCTTGCTCCTGTCCCTCATTCTAACATTGCATTACCTTGGTACACTGAGCGGTTATGAGGTTTTAGTGATCCAGTGAATTAAAAGGATATTTCTCTTCCTTTGAAGTAAGGTTTCCTGTTTCTTCTGTGGACCTTTCAATATTTTGTAGGATCACTATCATGGGAAAGTACTACAAGTAATCGCCTTTGCAGTGTGTCAGATGCAGTCCATCAATATCTTGGCCTTTGTTAATCCTCCCAGACAGTTCCAAAGCTATAGGAGTGAGATCAGAACTGAAGCCTGGAAACAAGATAGTCAATAGTTTCATATCGTTCCTTTGGCACCTGTAGAGATGTTAACACATGTCCACATTAGAAAACAGCCCTTCTCTGGTGTTAAATGCTCTTGCCTTCCAACACACACCTCAAAATATCTGTTATCCCATTTTTGTTTACAGGAAGCAACAAAGAATCATAAATTCCTCCAAAGAAAGGGCTACTTGCAGAGGTAGCATAGAAAAAAGCACCACAGACTCAGTACTTCAAACAGACTCATGTTTTCCCAGCCTGAAGGAGAGGTCCCCATCCATAGTAGCCCCTTATCTATGTGTGCTTGTTTGGGCTGGGCTTGAGTTGATTTTCATCACAATAGCTGGTATGGGACGTTTAGAATTCGAGTTGGAAACAGTGCTGATAACACAGGGATGTTGTAGTTCTTGCTGAGCAGGGCTTTCACTGAGTGGAGGCCTTTTCTGTCTCAGCAAGTAGGCTGAGGATGCACAGGGAGTTGTACAGGGACACAGCCAGGACCTGACCCCAAGTGACCAAAGAGATATTCTGTAACATATGGCATCACCTTCAGCATATAAAGCTGGGAAAAGAAGGAAGGTGGGGGGACATTTGGAGTGATAGCATTTGTATACCCAAGTAATACTTCCTGCTTTCCTGGGAACAGCTGAACACCTGTCTGCCCGTGGGAAGCAGTGGATGAATTCCTTGGTTTTCTTTGCTTCCTTGTGTGACTTTTGTTTTACCTATTGAACTCTCTATCTCAGCCCACAAGTATACTCACTTTTACTTTCATATTTTCTCCCTCATCCTGGCAGGTGGAAGTGAGGAAGCGGCTGTGTGGGACTTAATTACCAAGTGGAATTAAACCATCCCACCATGGAACATTCTGCTGAAAGAGATGCTGCTGTTTTTGGAAACAAATGTGTCTGATTCAAAATGGAAATGTTGTACACTGTTTTCCAGACTTTTTCTGAAAACTTACTAATCACTTGATAAAAGAAACCATATCACCGTTTTTAGGGGAGACATGATAGGAACACCATGATTGTGTTGCCATTTCACATATCCATTTGTCATAGTTTAAAACTACCATCTCTGGGACATCCAGAACATCCAGCCTGCAAGAGCTGTGTGGACAATTACCAGAATTAGTGAGTCTAATCCATGAGGCAATGCTTTGCCATGGGCACTCAAAGAGTCAGTTGCAGGTAGACAATGTCATTGGTTATATTGCTAGAGGGCTGTGGGTTCGCAGCCCTCAGCTCTCCTGTACTTTTGGAGAGCTCAGAAGCATGCTTGAGCCCCAGAAGAGGCTGTCAGCAGAGAGGACAGCAGGAATGCCAAGCTGCTGCTGAGTGCTCTTGAGCCCAGGACAACTGAGCTCTCAAGCCGTGATTGCCTCTTGGACCCATCTACATACCTGTCCTCCCACGGAGTTCAGATATACTTTCTTCTTATTTCCAGTAAAGGAAGTGGCTGCAGGCAGAAATGTATTCATAGACATAAGCTTTAGTCCTCAAGTCCCTCCTGAACTGACTGTTCTTATGACTTCTGCCTGCAAGACCTCTGCTGTCCCTTCTCTCTTTCTCTTGCCTCAAAGAAAAGCTCAATGTTTTATATTTCTGAGTTAATGAGTCGGCCTGCGTGACCTGACTGTCAGGATGAATCAGCAGTTAGTTCTGCACCTCCATGCCATACTGACACTCTCTCTCAAGTGGATTTAGCATCATTTAATAATATTTTTTTCTGTATTAGTCCAGTGGAGATTTTCTCGTACCTTAGAAGCATGAGTTGATCATTAATGTTGTTTCACTTAAGGTGGGTTTCAGTGCAGCTTCAGCCTAGGAACAAGATAGATTTTGGTTCTTGTAATATTCTCTGTTAACAGCTACTTGTTGATGGGCAATTTTTCTGTTCTTTTACATTATTCTGTAAAGAGGATTCCAGAGTGGAAGCCTACATTCAAAACAGACTCCTAATTTAAATTCCACATACATTTATTAGCAAACATATATAAAACTGAAATTTAAATACTAGCAATTCACATCCATGCCTGCATTTACTATAGTTCATGAAAAGATTTCTATTAAATAAACATTAATATTGCTGTAGTACATGTGAACTGGTAAAGAGAAATCTATGAACCAGGTAATTCAGGAGTTATGGAGTCCTAGATCTGAATCTGCAAATGTTTTGAGTGTGTTAAAAAGCTATAGACTCTTCTGCAATTGCAGGGATAATATTTTCTGCATTTATATTTTCTGCATTTTTATTTCTTTAGTTACTTAAATTCAGTGGCTAATTTATTCATAACTGAGAAGATTTTGGCTGCTGAAAAATGGGATAGCTTATTACCCCTCTTCCAATCCATAAATATAAATGAGGTGTAACAGGATGAGATCTGGTAGTTCTAAAATCATGACAGACATGATGATCAGAAACTATTAGTACAATTTGTTAACTGCGGACAATACTTCCTTTGTTTAATGAGTCAATTAGTTTCAAAACTCATTTCAATAAATGAATGTTTTGCCTGGTAACCAGCTATTTAAGGTGGTTTAATTTAACTAAAACAAACAACTTTATAAAGCTAAGTTTGCACTTTTAATTGATTTGCAAATTCCATCTAATTGCACCTTGACAAGAAACACAAATATGAGCATTATCATAAGAGGGTAAATAGTAAATGTATCTATCACCATTTTTCTAAATTACTTTCTAACCATAAGCTAAATGTATATCAGGCTATACCCTGACTAAATACATATAATATATTCATCTTACTAAAATAAGTACTTTATTTAGCAGACAAGCTGTATTTAGGTGAAAATCAACACCCTCCCATGGTTACTAATCACTAGAGCTCAATATTCCTTTAGGAAGGTGACTAATAAATAAAAAATGAAAACCAAGATTAAAATTGATTATTTAAAACTAATTTTCCTGTTTTCTGGTTTAAATGATGATTAAAATTGGTAATCCACCGTAGTCAACTCCTGCTTTCTGTTAGAAACACAGCTTTAATGGTTTTTCTGTGGCAGAATGCATCACAAATGAAGAAAAAATCACTTGTGATAATCTATCTGTGTGGTAATTTTGAAGCACAAAGGACTCTTTTACTGTGCTGGGGAAATTTTCCAGACTAGAAGTTAGTGGGTAAGCATCTCTTAGGATTGGCACCAATCCAATATGACATCATTATGCCGTAGACTTGTTGTTAATTGTAACCCAGCTTTGAGATCATTTACATGTATGTAATTCTTTAATTACCTAAAGCTGTTTGTAGCATTAATATAACATCCTGCAATATCATTCACATTTCTCTCATTACTATGGATGCTTACAAATACCATTGCGTATGGAAAGCTGCCAGCTTTACTTGAGCCACTGAATTTTTCTGTCCATCCTTCCATTTTCTTGGCATACATTCACAAAATAGAGGCATTTTAAATAAGTAAATGATTGTAACCTGCATTGTACTGCTTGAAAGAAAAACCTCTTTCATCTCAACTGTCCCCTGATCACCTCTGTAAGAGAATCTCTTCAGCATCCCTTCTCCCCTTTCCTCTTGCTCTTGTGAAGTGAAAGACAGCCAGTCTTGCCATTTAAGGACTGAAGTGAAACCTCTGAAGATTGCTGAAGACTGTAACCTCCTACAGACCACTTAATAACAATAATAGGGTTAATAGAATTCAAAATTACTGTCACAGTCTTGACAAGAGTCAAAATATATGGGATGAGTGTCCCATTTAAATTCCAGCTTTCTTCCTCACATTGCTCAATGGAACTGTGAAAATGCTTTACCAGGAAGGGATTCTTCATATGGAAGACATTGCAAATGCAATACATAAAAGGGGTAAGTTCAGCATGCTCCAAAGAGGCAAAATAAACCCCACTGCGAGACAATCAGTACATCTCTGCTGTGCATGGAATGGAGGACACATTAAATGATGAAGGTACAGTACCCTATGCATAGACCCACATTGCACCTGCCCTTTTGCCCTGCCTTTTCCTGAATGTTTGGGGCTTGGATACAGAAGAATTTTGCTATGTGGAACCTTTTACTTCTCTGTCCAAAACTCACACAGGGGTCCACAGAGACCTCAGTACCATTGCACTCAGGTGCTGCAGAACGAACTCCTACCTGCTACTACTCCATGGGCATTCTTCTTTTTCCCCAGTAGCTAGCCAGCCTTGGAGAGAGCATCTTGGCTTTTCTTGAAAAGAACAGAGTAAAAGAGAATGCTTTAATGATGTTGGGGAAAAGAACACAATATCAAAGTGTCCCAGTATTTTTCCCATTGCTCCAAGCAAATGATCAGGAATCTTGCGTCAAACTGAGAGAAATCACTGAAGAGAATCACTGAGAGAAATCACTGAAGTAATATCAGAGTGCTTGTCATGAGCTCCCATTCCATCACAGCCATCTGTACCCAATCTGTACTTAAACTATCCTTTCATCACATCAATCCCTCTTCTACATAGATGCACATCTCCTACTTTGTAGGGGACAGTTCCTCCTAAACTAGGACTCAGATGCAATTCACTGAAGCAAAAAAGAGGAAATTACACCCTGGATACTAACTGCTTTAGATTTTCAGGGAAAAATTACTAACATTTAAGAAGTCTTGCCCTCTAGGCCATACACAACTGCACTTCAAAGACAAATAAACAAGAGGCTGCTCCACAACTTGCATCTGATGCAAGGAAAGACTAGCAGGTGATCTCTACAGCTCTGTGCTGGTGATATTTAATTTTTAGAGTTATGGAAAGAGACATTTTTGTACACATATACTTATAGTCCAGTCTGGGTCATAAATTAAAAGGCAGCCCCAAGTGTCCTTTGCAATGCTATTCAGATGGATCTAATAAAAACAGTAATGGCTTTTGCAATGATCTGTCTTGGTGTACAAGAAACAGAAATGTTACTGAATGTCCTGTATGTGTCTTACCATATCTAAGAAAAAAATCAGAATAGGAGATATTTTATACAAACTACCTCATCCCCAGAAAATTCTGCTTTTTCCTAGTCTCTTCTACCTTCATATCATCAGTCTATGTTTAACAGAACTCTAAAAGAAAACTGGAATACTCTTTTGAAAGGAAATTCTAGCATTTTGATACCTGATTTATGTATAAATACCTAATGAGGGGAAAAGAACAAGTAAAAAAGAGGGAGACAGTGGTGCCTAGCAAGAGGACAAGAGGCAATTGGCACAAACTTACAGACAGGAAATTCAATGAAAAGAGTTTACTGTGAGTGTGGTCAAACACTGGCTGACTGGCACAGGTTTCCCAGACAAATTGTGGAGTTTCCAGCCTTAGATATATTCAATACCCAACTGAATGTTATCTCGAGCAACCTGTTCTAGCCTGGACCCTATTTCTGGACACCTCTAAGGGTCTCTCCCATCTTCACCTGCTCCACGATTTCAAAGTCTCAGCAAGTTTTTAAGGCAACAGAGCAAAATATTCCACTGCAAGATTTACAGTTGAAATAATCATGTCAGTATTCTTGTATGGAAGCAGTCTGGTTTGTTGACTCTAACTGACAAATTTGTTTTCAAATCTTTTTGGTATTAAATTACAATTACTCCTTTACTTGTCATTATCTTGGGGTAAAGTATTGCTGGTTTTAGCTTCCTTTACCAATCCATCCTTTATTTTTGCATCATGTGTCTTGTTAACATATGGCACAGGTAAACTATGGGAGAAAGACATAAGTGGTCGAGTACCCACACTGTAATTTTAAGAGCTTGAAGAAATCTTCTGTGAGTAAATATTGTTCAAGAGTAAATATTTTTGTTTTGTTCAAGAAACCAAAATATTTTAAATTCATCATGAAAATTACCACAGCTATATAATGTAATTTTTTCTGATAGAAGAAAATTTAACATCTGGAAGCATGATTCTATTCCCTGAGACTATGTTTCCCTCAGAAAAAAAAACCCACATAGATACAAGCTGCTAATAAGAACTGGGATAGCAAAGTGCAACAGGAGACTGTCAAAATAATTTCTGCCTATGGCCTACTGTGTCATGGGAAAGGGGTCACTTCAAATTTGGTAACTCCCACAGAGGTCTATGAAGAAAAATATTGGAGGTGGGGGACGTCACTATCTCAATCCTACTGTCACCTGAAAGAGCTTGGTTATGTTGTATGTGACAGAAGTTAAGGGCTAATAATAAACTAGATCGTCTATCCCATCCAGCAGTTCATATGCAAAATATTTGTTCCTGTCTTCACTGACATAAAATGTAAGAGTCAGTGGAGAATACACATCCCAGTGAAAAATGACAATTCAAATAACTCCACAGCCAGATAAGTTGTCACAGTCCTGTTCCCTGCTCTGACACTTTGCAGGATGGCACTATCCCTTCTGCTGTACCAGTACAAGGAGGCCACCCCAGTCAAAAGCAACCCAGCAAAACAAAGAGAAGATCATTTTTCAAGCTGTTCCATTCCCTGAACAGCAACTGCACATTCACAAGGAAGTCAGCAGGACCACACAGCCAGGGAGCACAAAGAGCAATGACAGCCTCAAACAGATCAGCCTAAGCGGCCGCTGAGCACATCTTTCTCTCACAAAACTCTGTGTGTGTGTTTGTGTAAGGGAGACCTTTATCTTTTCAAAGCAAAGAGCTGTTAATTAACTGGGCAAGTACTGGCACTTGGACTAAGTGAGAGAACGGGCACCTCTCAGGAAAGGATATTTAGTTCAGTTAAGAGAGAAATCGTGGAGAGGAAGATTAAATCTGTGTGTTTCTCCTGGAGGACTTCAGGTGGACTATGAAAGTTAGCATCCACAAGGGGTTTTCTCCACAGTATACAGCCTCTGGTGTTGAATAGACACAAGTCCAGGATTCCTAATGAGGTGTACATGAGAAAAAGCTGCAGCAGGTTAGTTGAGCTGAAGGACAGACTCTTGTGATTGCATCTTTGAGAAGGCAAATGACACACAGATCCCCTTTTTCTGTCTTTTAAAACTGTGCTGCTTAGCTTGGATGTGCACAGCCACAGCATTTTCCTTTTACTTTGCCTGAGTCATTCATGATCTCAGGGTTCCAGCACAGCAAGGTATTTCTCACCCAAAGGCATGGCCAAGCTCCAAACTGCAACACAAAACACCCACATGAGCATCCCTGCTTCCAGCCCCTTCCCTGGAGAGAGCAAAGGGCAGCAGAGCAGCTGCTGCTGCAGTCCTGATGACACAGTGTGTGTCTTTTTCACATCCTTAATGCATAGTATCTTTTTCAAATAGTATAATCCCTTATCTTCTGTGTTCATAAGCACATACAGTTTTTTGGAAATTGAATAAAAATCTCTAAGTACCTCAGAGAGACAAAAAATACTCAGCAATTGATATTCTGCGACATTTATGTACACAACTAAAGATCAGCCACCATATATTAAACATAACATACATTGTAGATATATTTTATTCCCCTGCTATTCTTGAGGAATGAAAGTACTTCTGAGGACAGGTGTGAGAAATGAAAAGTGCTTGGAATGTGTAGGGAAAGATGGTTCTGAATAACATTAAATTTTAATAACTTGTGAGTTTTGTCATCAGCAGAGCAGCAGTAGATGTGAGAAAGTAGGAGTAAGAACCACAAGGAAATCTTTTTGCACATATCACTCCTGTTTACTTTCATTTTTTCTCCCAGCAATCTTTTTGAAGGATACTGCTGACTCCAAGACTTCTGCTGTTGTGAGTCACATTATGTTGATCACCTGGAGCGTCCAGGAGATCTCTAGGCAAGTGGCATATGCAGTCTGGGAATAAGATCTGTTTGAAGGGAAGCCAGATCTCTCTTTTTTTCTCTAGCAAAGCAAGCAGAAGTAGTGATGATTTCTCTATGGCAGAGCTACCTAATTCAAAACACACATCCATTTTTTAACTGCTTAGTAATAAAGAATTACAGTACTGGTCTACTTCCTAGTAGAAATTCAAACAAAAATAGGTTTGGTTATTGATTGTTCTTCTATAACCAGCTGCTACAATTATCTTCTCTCATCCTGTTAATCTAAAGAGAAAACCAGGCAACTGCCAATTATACACTGCTGATACAGGAAATTTACACAACATGGGATGTGATATTCAGTTCCCACAGCTGGAGTTCTCTTGACCAGTTGTGTGCTGAAGATCAGATCAGCTTGGCAATTGTTTAAACACATCTTCTTGCTCAGCTGGTCAATTATTCACAGGAACAGCAAAGCAGGAAAATGGTTTCTGTTAGTGTGAAGTGTGCATACACATCTATCAGTGGCTTTCAGCGAGATCTGTGGCTATTTCTTCCCTCCTCTGTGCCCCTGGTTTTCCTTCCACTCCTTGCTCTTTGCTAGACCAGGTTCACATGGTCTGAGTTGCCTCCTGTTGATGTGTAATATGGAGCATGAGACCCTTGACCTCAGCTGTGTCCCCAAGGTTCTGCTGTTCACAGTTAAGGAATAGCTGCATTTTCCTCCCTGCTGTAAGCTACAATATCCTCCTTCCCTTGCAAGAAAGATGCTAAGATGGAGCTCCAGGTAGGTTAAACAGTCCCCACCCTGCCATGGCCCCTCTGCACAGCTCGGGGCAGCCCACCAAACACGCGGCCCAAGGCAGGAGGAGATGAGCATCTCAGCATCTTTATGTACTCAGTCATTCTTGGAAATCAGAGCAGGAACAGTAGTTTATCTTTCAGCTCACGGCCCACCTCTTTTTAAAAAAACAGACATTGTACGCTGCACTGCTTAACACAGTTTTTTAAAGTTCTTTAGTGTTACAGTGTTCAGCTTCTGCAGTGTTGACAACCAGAGACAAAACAGCCTGTACAATTTTTTTGAAGACCTGTTTTGACACAAAAAATATCTATTAATTCACAATAATAATTTATTGAAGTCTCACACCTCAGCAGGAGGTCCTTTCATATTGATAAGATGGAAATCTCACTCATGTTTGTTTGAAGGTTTTGCAAAGCTCTTTACCTTTTAAATTTATTATTTAGGGAATACTGTAAGCACAAAAAATTCTTTATGAAATACAGTAGAACACAAGGTCTCTGGCACCAAAAGTCCTGTGATCTACTTCAAATACAGTACATGTAACATCAGTTTAGATGCAATTGTGTGCAAAGGTGTCAGCTATGTAGGAAACACGATGTACAGGCTTTCATTAAAAGACAAAAAAGACTTAAACTCTCAGAAAAGCTCCACTGATTTTCCTTCCTTTGAAATCATGCAATGATACATAACTCACAGATCTGTTTTTACACTAAAGCATTATTGAAATCTGGCAGCGTAGTACATTTTTTGCAACATTGCACTAAGAGGGCGAAAGTTGAGCCTATTGAAAAGAAGAGAAATCTGTACTGAGGCAACAGATTACAGAAACAAATAAAAAAGACTCCTTATCCTACATGCACACTAGACTTCTAGAGGAAAAAAAAAATCCTTGAGATTTAATTGCATTTGTTGACTTGAAAGAGTGATTTCATGACAGCAATATGAAAAGCGCTATTCTGACTTCACTCTTCCACAAACCCCTTTTCTTCTCTACTGTCTGCAGACCTGTAATAGTTATTGTGCCTGAAAGCTCCTCTTGCTAGAGGTTAGGATTTGGGGGTGGGCATGTGCTGCTTCTGTTCTGCAGACTTCTTTTCATATCACACCACAGTTAATGCTGACTATTAATTGTGAATGTGCATCACACATTTAACCCTTAAAGACTATATGTAGGTATTACAAGATAATATATAATATTTATTATGTTATGATATGTTATATATATTTCATAATATATTTTATACAGTATCATCACAACCAATGGGAAAACTGTCAAGCTGTCACATCCTGCAGAACACAGTACAAAAAAGGAAAAGTTGGGACAGAGAAACTTTTCTAATGAGCTGCTCCTGAATCAGAAAAAATACAGTGGCCTGATATTATTCACAGAATTCACAGAATGACCAGGTTGGAAGAGACCTTAAAGATCATCGAGTCCAATCCATGCCCTAACACCTCAACTAAACCATGGCACCGAGTGCCACATCCAGTCTTTTATTAAACACATCCGGGGATGGTGATTCCACCACCTTCCCAGACAAACCATAATGATGTTCATTATGCGAACATCAATATTAAATTAAAAATTTGGAAAGCTGAAATCCCTTCCCAAGACTGAAAAATAAATATGGCAAATGACTTTTGCCAATATATTGTTATTTGCTGTTAAGTGGAAAAACCAGACATCAGAATACCAATGGCTTTACCTCTCTGATAGATTCTTGAGAACCCTTTTTGTTTGCATTTAGATAAAAATGAGATTTTTGGGGGAAAGCCAGTATTGTGCTCACTCTTTAGGAGGAGATTTTCCTGGATCTCATATGAAGTAGCAGGTTATTAGGAATTAAGTTGCTGTGAGCTCCAAAGGTCACAAATATTTCAGTACTTCATTCAACCTAATGATGGGCACTGATACAGACAAATGCATTTTAAAAAGAAAAAAATACCCAAACCCAACTCAAACTTCTCCACATTTCCCTGCCTTAGAAACAATCATTTTCAGTTTATGTTCAGTAGTGGTGCATCTTCAGTGTTTTTGCATTAGAAATACTGTTTATTTACTTGCATGGACACCCATGACCAGCTTCTCATTAGAGTAGCAGAGGTGCAATGTAATTCTGTAAAAGTAATTCAAGTAACTATAGCTTCCCACTGCTGTAATGTCCACCCTACTAATAAAAGAAAAAAATCTACTGGTCTGTAGATTTTTATCTGTTCTTTAAAGTTTAATAGGCCCAAACATATATATTGAAGTAATCTAAACCGTAAGACTAAATACTGTAGAAAGAATAAGTTTTATCTTATATCTAGAAATTATTTTACTGATCACCAGTGCACAATTACATGAATGTTCAAAGATTTAATTTTGTTTTTGCACAGCAATGGGAAGTTTATGTGTAAATGAGTATTGCAAAGCATTAGTACATGACAGAAAATGTGTCAATTAAGCTATTTCAATGCAACCTGAAGATTATGATCCAAACTAAGCTAATGTATCTTTACATCTTATAGCTGGACTTCTGACCCTTTTGTGACAACAACTGGGCTGAACACAACACTGTAAGCAAGGAAGGGAAGGACATCTGGGATATCATTTTGTATTAGTCTTACTACAATAATCTGTGTAAATATAACATTCTTTTCTGTATCTGTTCATCTTTTTTTAAAAGATGGATTGTCTAAAAAGTAGTAAGCTTTGGGGTAGCTACATTGTACCCAATAGTTTGAAGAAGATCCTGTAAAACATTATTTTTCTTGGCAGAGATCCAAGGAGATCCTGAATCTTATTCTTGGCTGGCTGGCTGGCCAGGAAACAATCCTAATTTGAACATTCCACATATCTGCTGTTACACATATACCCCTTTGCTTTGCTCTTTTAGAGCCATCTACATAGGAAGACAAACTACCTGTTTACCTGGAACCAGCTGTTTCACCAAGAGAACACTAAGGCACCAGACCATTAAGATAAAATTTGGATGCAGAAAAACCTGATTCTCAAATACTATGCCAGATGCACACCCCAGGAGTTGGGACCAGTCCTAAGAGAGATCAGAGATTACTCTTCTGATCTTGTATCATTTTAAAAGAGTAATAATTTACTCCTGATACGTATTTTTTGCCTCCCTGCTAAATTTTTATAATCAGTTTCTCACTCTCTAATCCTTAATTTTCTTAATGACTTCTTGTGAGAAACTCTGCCTTGTCTTAATGCCATCTTTTTCATCAGCACAATTAAGATTAATTTACTAGATTTAATCACATATTACTCACATTACACAGATTTGGATATCACTTACAAGATCTATATCAAATCCAAGAACCTTATCAAAATCAATAAGGTTGTGATTTTTGTAAGTGGTAACAGTTAAGGCCTCAGGCAGCACTGACTTGGCATGGAACAGCAATAGGCAACAACTGGCATTAACCTTCCTGATGCTTTGAGCTTCTGACCTTGTGCATTTTGACTGGCTGGCCATTTTGGTGCTTGTACTATGACTAATGAGGTTGGTAAATAGCAGGAGACCATGCAAAGGTGATGAATTTTGAGAATTTCAGATTTCTGAAAAATCTTTGAAATTTAACTGAAAGCTTGATCTTCTGGAAGAAAAAAGTTAGTAACCAGAAACAGTCAGGTTAAAACATGACTTATACAATTCATTTGCTTTGTGACCTCCTTGAGCTTCATCACAGAAATTATAAGAAGACAGTTTTCACAAAATTTTGCTGCTCATGGCCAATGGTTTTGGAGATTTAGAATTCATGCCAAAAGAATGGTCTATAGGTGTAATGAGAAAATAAAACTGGAAAAAAGTTTATAATCCTAGCTGTAAAACCTAAGGGCTGACTTTTTTTACCCCTTCATTTCCTCTTAGAACACAAAATAATAGTTAAAATAATATTTTTTCAAGCATCCTCAAAGGAGTGAGTTTGTTAACTTGTTAATATCTATTGTGTTAGGGAAGAACAATCTTCATTCTTTGTATCAAGCTTTTCATCTGAAAGAACAGCATGTAGATTTTTAAAAGGAGTCATAAAGACCAGGTCTGGAACTATTTATCATGTTTTAATGTCTTCTTTCAAAATAACATCAGTCAGGACATCAGTACTGAACTATTAAGTGTAATATATTTGATCTGGTACTTTCATCTTCTATCATGGTAACACAGTCCATTAGTGTGTTCTTACAAAGGAATCCCAGAGACTCATAGTAGCATTTTATCTCAGCAGAAATTCCTGCCAAGAGTAGAAAAGCAAAACATAGAATAACATTTCTAATGGGCATGTCTGAACTTTTATTTGGTTTTACCATTTCTGTGTATCTTTTAGGGCAAATACAGTGCTTACAGTAATGCAGTGCACAAAGCCTCTCTTGTCTGGTGAGAATGCCTCACCAGTCTTGAACAATTCTGTACAAAGAAGACATGATCACTCCTTGGAGTGCTAAATCTAATCTAAGGTCTACATTTTGCTCAACTTCTGGTTAGATTTGATGTATCACAACAGACCAGCAGCTATCACTAAAACACAAAACATCACAAATTATATTTGCAGTTCTGCTTCCCAAAACAGAAGATCCCACAGTGAGATGAAATTTCTACTCTAAATTAGCACACACTCATCATAGCACTGTAATCTGTTATTAAAGTTTTAGTCTACGCATTTTATCTTGGTCTTATACAACAACTTGCCCTCTAAGAACAAAGTCCTCATCTCTCAGATGGACAGATTAGGAGAATGACAAAAGGGTAGGCAAGCTCTGCAGTTATATCATTACATCAATAACAAGACAGAAATAAATTGCCTTCAATGAAATAAAAAATAATCTTTAATTAATCATCTCACAGAATTTATTATTTCAAAGTATTTTCTTTGAATTTTCCTGTCCTTGAAAATCTCAGTTTTTCTTAGGCCAGAGAGAAAAGACTTCTCTACATTATTTTCAACACAGGCAATTAATCCCAGAATTGCAGAACCAACTAGGCTGGAACAGGCCTCTGAGATCGTTGAGAACAACCTATGACCAAACACCACCATGTCCCCTAGACAATGGCATTGAGTGTCTTTCCTTAAACACCTCCAGGGACTCCACCATGTCCCCAGACAGCACACTCCAATGTCTAATCACCCTTTCTGAGAAGAAATTCTCTCTAATGTCCAATTTAAACCTCCCCTGGCACAACTTAAGATTGTGTCCTCTCATCCTGTCGTTGGTTGCCTGGGAGAAGAGAATGTTCCCCACCTGGCTACACCCTGTTTTCAGGCGGCTGTAGAGAGCAGTAAGGTCTCCCCTGAGCCTCCTTCAGCTGCTTCTCATCAGACTTTTGCTCCAGACCCTTTACCAGTTTTGCTGCCCTCCTCTGGACAGGCTCCTGCACCTCAATGTCCTTCCCAAGTTGAGTGGCTCAGAACTGGAGACAGAACTCAAGGGGTGACCTCACCAGTGCCAGCTCTAATGAGCTATTGAAAATTTCTCCCATTACA
This sequence comes from Ploceus nigricollis, assembly GCA_013399945.1. Classification (NCBI taxonomy): domain Eukaryota; kingdom Metazoa; phylum Chordata; class Aves; order Passeriformes; family Ploceidae; genus Ploceus; species Ploceus nigricollis. The sequence continues at coordinate 820,353 of VXBC01004667.1, read as the reverse complement.
TTCTCATGAAATTTCCATCTCAGTTTCCAATCCAAATAATTTTAGACAAGTTCAGGTACATTAACTTAGATATGCTAAACCATATGAACAGGGTTTTTTAAGCTTCAAATACAAAGGACTAAGACCTCCTTATAATACAAATTAAAAAATTTATAAAACTGTCACAGTTCATCTTCCCGAGACTAGCATTTTCTCTTCTACTTAGAAAACTGCCAGCTTTTATGATAGGCTATTCAAAAGATAAGATTTTTTCCATTTCTCACAGACATTAGATATTCCATCACACTCATTAAAGAGTGTAAAAAATATTCTTTGTTGGCATTGTCTTTCCCTTCTTCCAGCAAGCTCTATAGAGGGACTGTCTTTTTACACTCTTCATGTGCTTAATGAATGTGATGGACTATCTAAGGCTGAGCAGGTACAAGATAAACGTTTGGTATATGTATATTTGGAGTGGGGGTATGTGCACAAAGATTACCCTACCTCTATCCCTCCAAGATATGTCATATATGGTGTTGTACAATGGCTTTTGACTTCAAGAGCAAGAAGAAAAACGAAAATAGTATTGCTTGAGCTTTTCAATATTTATGTCAAAACCAAATAGGCTATGATTTATGGAGAGAAATTTTATTTGTGTACGTGACTCCAAAAGTCTTTGAAGTGTTTCTAGCAAACCCCCATAAAAGAGATCAATATTAACCAGCAAAGATGGAATTTTCAGTTCTTCTAACGCTTTAAGCGGATAATCCATTTGGAGAAAATGTCTAAATTTCTGTTCTAGTTAAGTAGGCCTCCCCTCCAGCTTTGTAGGTCTCAGGTGCCAGCTCTGCTTACTCAGGTGCCAGCTGTGCTTACTCCAAATCAGCAAATCCAGTCCAAACCTAGAAAATTCTCTTATCAGCCTGCTCTAGATTCCCCTGAATTTGTATTCTGAAAGTTGGATTTTTCAGTATTGCTTCATACATATCCCTACAAAAAACATGCTTCAGGATTAGGGATTTCATTTAAGAACTTACTTCACAAAGAAATTTCTCCTCTACCCTCTGCTTTATATCTCCATGTTTTAGAAATTGCCAGAACCCAAAGTAGCAGAGGACTTTCATGTTTGCTTGTGGCTAGAAAACCTAGTTTGTGAGACCCTGGTGTCCTTTTGCTATTTCTCCTTACTGTTCCTGTTTAATGAGCAAAACAAAAATCCACCCAGACACCTGGCAAAACTTCTCCATTTATTCCAGATTACAACGTTTTTGTTTCTCTTTTCTGCCTGTTTTTGTTTCAAAGACATGAGAACTCACTGAACTTTACTCTTTAACAAGTCAGTTTCTAAACAGGTGACATCTCTCCCTTTTCCCATCCTACTCTGGAAGAGCAGCCTCCATCCTTGCTGCCTGTATGACTTACTACTGTTCCCATCACAGACAACTTTAACAAAACATATTGCATTTACTTAACATCTTACAAAAAACCAAAAGTCTGTAAGCAGACTAGTTTCTCTGTCATGAATTTCCACCCTGAAGACACACAAACGGAAATCATAGCGCTTTGAAAATTCCAGTCCCTAGGATTTAAGATAAATCAAACAGAACAAAACATACTCCTTCAGTTTCCACAAGAAAAATTGAAACTAAATTTGTGATATTTCTAAAATTGAAACTTTTCTGGTTTTCCAGCCAAAGTGAATTGTTTTTTCTGGCATCAGTTCAGTGCTGATCTATCTGCCTGTCTCCCAGGAGCAGCAGGCTGGTTGTCTGTGGCACATAGTCCTTGTTTTTGGTAGTGCTTCCTGTTTGGACTACTGCTTCTAAGATAAACTGTGCTGTCCCATCTGCCTTCTGCACTAATTCAAGTATTTTAATTAGAAAATTATTTAAACCAGCTTTTAAAGATACTCAGTCCACCAAAACACTGAAAACCATTCCTATCACAAAAAGTCAAAAAGCAATTTAGGGAATTAGTAAAAACAGTCAAGATGACTAGTTTTAAACTCTTAAGTCAGCACTGATTTTTTCCTATAAATAATTAGGAATGACATAGATACCTTTTTCGAGGATAAACAGCAGTAACATTATAAAATTTGGTATAAATTTCCTGTCTGAGAAACTGGATTTAAATACTTTCTCAGACAATTCGGTGGTCTTGCCAGTTCATAAAATGAGTTTTGAATAAGTAGAGCTGTTTAATGGCACTATCATTATTATTTAGTAAAAGTATTCTTTCACTTCTGAGTCACATAATTGTCTGCTTATATTTTAATATTGACTGCATTAATTTTTGTAGTATTCAGTGTGAAGCGGATGTAAATAAGTCAATGAAGAAATCAAGCATCTATTGTTTCATAGAAGTACCCATTTGAATATTCCAGAAGCTTTACAATAAATCTTGGGGGTTTGGCATAAGTCAGTGCATGCCCAGGGCACTTCTTCCCACCACCCTCCTCTATGGCTGTGTGTGAAGATGTGGATGCATACCTGAATCCCCTCAAAAGAAACTCCATGAGACAAGCCCCACCATGCTGTCCACCTCAATAGGACAGGAGACAGAAGTCTCATGGAGTCCTGGACATGTTAGTCCTTTCCAATGGAACAGCTTTAGGTACATTTAAAGATATTTAAAGCTAAATGAGAACTGAAACCCTTCCCCAGAGCCAGCTACAGGGAAGCTGTGTCAGCTCCCAAGGGTGTAGAAACACGAAGTGTGAGTTGGTTGCCCAGATGATGCAATTGTGCTGAGCCTGCAGAGGCCAATTGCCTTAGAGGATTTCATGGTGAGACATTGATTTATACTGTTCCATGAAGAACAATATAGGGTAAGGTTTTTATTTGAGAGTGAAAACAAATTGGAAAATGTATGACACAGTTTAAAAGACAGAAGATACAATCAGTCTGGTGAGTTTACCACTACTCTAGAGATAACAACAATATGCTAAATTACAAATAACAAGGGAAGTAATTTTCTCCTGAAGGATATTCATTCAGCGGTATATCCAGAGGTTAATCTGACCTCCTTTGGATAAAGCCAGATATCCCTGGATGCATAGCATACAGTATTTTAGTACATCTCATAGGAAACATAAAGAGATATCTTTTCCAGAAAGTCTGAGCAGCTGGTCTGACTCAGTCTTTGAAAGCACCATCAAATACAAAGTCTGCAAAGTACACAGTCACTAGTCAATGAGAATCAAACACAAGCATTACCTACAATCACTGAGGACCACCTTTCCCAAACCAACCTGTCACCCTCTGCTGCAATCACAAATAATCATATGACAGAAGCACTGTATTACGCCATGTTTGCTCCAATATATGTCCTCTTAAATGATAGGGTAATTTTTTTGCTTGTCTTTCAAATAATTTAACACCAGAAATGAATTTTGGACCAAAGAATTTTGTGTGCAGGAAGAATCAAGCATGCTCCCTAATCCTTTGCACAACCCCTTGCCTGAAAATGGACATATACACTGAGTATTAGTAATTTCCAGTTACATTTAAGCTCTGCTCAAGATAGTTTGCATTTGAAGGGTAAGGACTTCCCACTGAGCAGAGGAGACGCGTCATATTCCCAGGCCTGAACAAGATTCATCCACCTTAGCAGTAGATAGAAATGGAAAGAGCTGGTTGCTCTCTCACTTTTATTTCCTCCACTTACTTGAGACTTTCTAATTTCCATCTCTACAATCATGGTCTTATCCCATGCTGGCCATGTGAAAGGAGAAGTGGGCTGCCTTCTATCTGTCATGTGATGTATTCACATAAGGCAGGAAGAGTATGGGTGGGAGTGAGGCATATCATCAAGATACATTGACATTTATGATCAACACTGAAAAATACACTGAATGTGATTTTGATTTAGAGTCTGGTTAAACCTTACCATGCCTCTGTCTTAATGTACAATTAGCAGAGAGAAGATATCATGATTTTACAAGTAGGTTCCATTTCACTCACTCACAAAAATTCCTCTTCAAGAAAATACTTTGGGGTGATATTTAAAATGTACATGTATGTATATTTAAGCAGATGTCAAGCATTTATGAGAACTTTAAAAAGTCTAAATTCCTGAATGTCTTCTGACTCAATAGGAATTAGAGATTCAAGAACTTTTAAAAAAATCCCCCTGTATGGTTCTTTGCACAATTAAGATCATCAAAATTAGAAATTAGGCAAAATATTTTCTGTAGTATAAAAAAATGAATCACTGAAAGGTCACAAATAAACACTTCCTGGCTATGGCAAAGGCTCAGTAGAAACTCTGAATTCAACCTTCATGGCCTGTTGCAGCTGTTTGAGCCATCATGTTCCACTTTCCATAAGTGTATCTTGTCTAATAAGCTATAGAATGTTATTGTTTCACATGATATGCATGGGTCAATGTGAGGAAGAGCGACCTGCTCACTTATCTTGATTAGTATGCTCATTGCATAGCTAAAATCAGTGAGTTTAGAGTGTTTCTCTTTCTAAGTGGGGAAAGAAAATGTGCCTGAGCAATGCAGAATGAGAGAAAGGCCATCTCCCTTGCATGTCTATGGTCTCTCAGCAAATACAAACTCACAGCCTGCAGGAAAAAGGGAAGAGTGAATCAAGGAGCCTTGAACCAATTATGAACAATTTCTTAGTGTAAAAGAATGACAACTATCTGTTTCAGGTTATTTGCTGCCTGTCTTAGATGAAAGCAAAAATATAATAAACAATTCAAGGGAAATCAGGGACTTTGACACTAAAGGAAATTTTGAAACATTTTCCCCTTATGAAAAAGAAAAGAAAACCTTTCTTTTTGATTTAATCACAATCAATTGTACTTGGTGGCATTTTATTTTTATTTGACAGGTGAACTAAGAAATCAATTATTGTTCTATATATTGTACAGTACAGTACATTGCTGCACCATTCTGAATACCTTTGAAGTTATGGCCCTTACCTCCTGAGGTAGATTTACAGAAATGGGGGGTTGTATTTTTCTTTCTAAGTCAATAAAATCCCAGGTGAAAGAGGAATGCTTTATGTGACAGAAATTCCCAGATTGAAATCCCTAGACCCTTCCATTAATTTATCAACCAAGCAGAATTTATGAGGTATCTAAATTGGAAATGAGATGTGTATCTTAATGGTCTGTTTCCCCTGTAAGCAAATGAATAAATAAACAAATCAGACTACTCTTGTGGACAAAATGCAAAGTTACTTGCATGTTTCTATTCAAGCTCTAAACACTTGCAAATCATGATGTGAACATGAGAAAAGAAGAGTGATAGAAAATGTGTCATATACCCATGATTCAGTGTGCAAGAAAAAAAATACATTTGTTCATAAGATGAAAAACAATAAAGATCATTGAAAGGATAAAACACTTTAATGAACAAATCATAGATTTTAGAACCCTCTATACTGCTTGGCTGAAGATGTAGAGAATATTACTCAGCAAATGCAGAATGCTGCATGCCACACACATTGAAAGGCAGTGTAACTCATTATTACCATGAGGATTTCAGGTCAAAACAACTTGGTGTATTTAGATTTTCATGATAAATGAATATTAGAATCAAAATCTTGAGTTTACAAGGAAGTGCATGATGACCTAACCAAAAAAGAAGATTGCAGAGAATGGTAGCAAGAAATCATGTCACATCTACATCTCCATAACTCATAAAATTAGAAATGTCATCTACTTTTACACAAAATATGCTATTCCAACGTACTTTTTATTTTACTTTTTTAGTGCTGGATTTCCAGCAACATAATCTTTTATACTGTAGCTGATCAAATGTAAATATGTTTCTGTAACTAGCATGCTTGGAACCTGCTAAGAAAATTGACCTCCAAACCCCACTTATGAAAACTGGACATGCATGATTTCTCCACACCAACACAGAGCATGTTCAGTTAATGCTTACATTATAAGGATTGTGCTAACAACATAAACTGAAATTAAACCTTTTCACTACCCATCTACAACTGAACAGTCATAAATTGAAATAAGTGTAGAAGAGATGCACTGATTTCAGCTCAAGTCCCTGGCCTGATTATGTTATGCATGTCAATATACATTCTCTTAATCAAAAGTGGCTCAGTGAACACTTGTGGTAAGAAAAACAGAGGCTATTGTCTTCCTACTGCTGCCCAAGATACTTCTAGGAAAAAAATATAAAGTAACTTAATGGGGGAAAACATCAACTAAAGACAAAGCTGTTGTGTAATGTTATCATAGTGTTCTCGTATGCTGGGAACACAAGCAGAAAATGAAAAGTGTCACTATTTTTCCCTTGATGACCAACTGTAGAGCTTAAAACCACAAAAAAATGCATAACACCTCTGAAGAAAACCAAATGCTACACTTAACCCACATGTCACAAATCATCACAAACAACAGGAAGGCACCTGCTGGAAAACTGCCGTTTGAGAGTTGAAGAGTAGCACTGAGCCCAAGGCTTTCTGCCACCCTCAGTTCTCTCCATTTCACATGTGCCTGATGTGGTTTCTGCACAGCACAGAAGGTTTTGTGTATTTTTTACTTTTTTTTTCTCAGTTCTCTTCAGTTTCCTTGTCCTTTTCTACCTCTTCCCTAATCAGTCTGCCACAGCGACATCCACTGAAGTCATCACACAGCAGCCATTGACACACACAGCACATAATGGATTCCACAGGAAATGTTTTCATCAATATGATTTGGTAGTGATTGGTTACCACACAAAGACTGAGTTTGCAAGGCTATGAAGAGCTGATAATTGTGTTCAAGGGCTTTAATTACATTTCTGGCAAAGATAGCTTTTCACTTGGGTAATGCAGATTCTTGGAGGAGAAGATGTGATGGACTGGAAGAGTCACAGGGCACTGGCATAGAAACTGAGTCAGAAGGGGAAAAAATATCTACAGTTAGTTTGTGTTATTTCTTTTCCCTCTCAGAGTCAGGATATGGATTACACAGGACTTATATTTCAGAGGGAATAAAACATTCTCTGGTGTGCTAGTGAGCATTTGTTGCATTGCGCAGAAAAGAGTTAGATAATCTCAGGTACCTATTCCCACCATAACTGGATGCACATGGTAGGGAGACTCTTATTTTAGCCCAATTTAATGATTTGATCGATTCTGGACCTGGGAGTAGAAGGGAGGATCTGAGAAACCACCAGCCAGTCAGCCTTACCTTCAGTCCTGGAAAGGTGATGGAACAGATCATTATGGAGGTAATCACCAAGCATACAGAAGAAAAGAAGGTCATCAGGAGTAGTCAGCATGACTTCACCAAGGAGAAGTCATGCTTGACCAATCTGATAGCCTTCTATGATGGCATGGCAGGATGGGTCAATGGGAGAAGAGCAGTGGATATTGTCTGACTTCAGCAAGGTTCTTGATGCTGTCTCCCATAGCAACCTCATAAGTAAGCTCAGAAAATGTGGGTTGGATGAATGGACAGTGAGGTGGATCAAGAACTGGCTGAATGGCAGAGCTCAGAGGGTTGTGATGAGTGGAGCAGAATCCAGTTGTAGGCCTGTAGTCAGTGGCGTTCCCCAGGGATCAATAGTGGGTCCAGTCTCATTCCACCTGTTTGTCAACAACCTGGATGAAGGGATAGGAATCGCCCTAAGCGAGTTTGCTGTTGACACAAAACTGACTCCACCTGAAGGCTGTGCTGCCTTCAGTGTCCAGTGGGACCTTGATAGGCTGGAGAGTTAGACAGAGAAAAATCTAACGAGGTTCAGCAAGGACAAGTGCAGGGTCCTGCACCTGAGGAGGAGTGACCCCAAGTACCAGCACAGGCTGAGGACTGACCTCCTAGGGAGCAGCTCTGCTGAGGAGGACCTGGGGGTATTGGTGGATGGCAAGGTGACCATGAGCCAGAAGTGCCCTTGCAGCCAGGAGAGCCAGTGAGATCCTGGAGTGACTCTATAGTGTCAGCAGCCCTAGTGAGGCCACATCTGGGGTATTGTGTTCAATTCTGGCCTCCACAGTTTAAGAAAAACAAGGATTAACTGGTGAGGGTGCAGCGGGGGGGGTCACCAAGGTGATGAGAGGTCTGGAGCATCTCTCTTATGAGAAGAGACTGCAGGAGCTGGGCCTGTTTAGTCTGGAAAAAAGAAGACTGGGAGGGGGCCTCACCAATACATACAAGTATCTCACAGGCAGGTGCTGATGGTGCCAGACTCTTTTGGTGCTCAGTGACAGGACTAGGAGTAATGTACACAAGCTAAAGCACNGAGGATGGGTCAATGGGAGAAGAGCAGTGGATATTGTCTGACTTCAGCAAGGTTCTTGATGCTGTCTCCCATAGCAACCTCATAAGTAAGCTCAGAAAATGTGGGTTGGATGAATGGACAGTGAGGTGGATCAAGAACTGGCTGAATGGCAGAGCTCAGAGGGTTGTGATGAGTGGAGCAGAATCCAGTTGTAGGCCTGTAGTCAGTGGCGTTCCCCAGGGATCAATAGTGGGTCCAGTCTCATTCCACCTGTTTGTCAACAACCTGGATGAAGGGATAGGAATCGCCCTAAGCGAGTTTGCTGTTGACACAAAACTGACTCCACCTGAAGGCTGTGCTGCCTTCAGTGTCCAGTGGGACCTTGATAGGCTGGAGAGTTGGACAGAGAAAAATCTAACGAGGCTCAACAAGGACAAGTGCAGGGTCCTGCACCTGAGGAGGAATGACCCCAAGTACCAGCACAGGCTGGGGACTGACCTCCTAGGGAGCAGCTCTGCTGAGGAGGACCTGGGGGTATTGGTGGATGGCAAGGTGACCATGAGCCAGAAGTGCCCTTGCAGCCAGGAGAGCCAGTGAGATCCTGGAGTGACTCTATAGTGTCAGCAGCCCTAGTGAGGCCACATCTGGGGTATTGTGTTCAATTCTGGCCTCCACAGTTTAAGAAAAACAAGGATTAACTGGTGAGGGTGCAGCGGGGGGGGTCACCAAGGTGATGAGAGGTCTGGAGCATCTCTCTTATGAGAAGAGACTGCAGGAGCTGGGCCTGTTTAGTCTGGAAAAAAGAAGACTGGGAGGGGGCCTCACCAATACATACAAGTATCTCACAGGCAGGTGCTGATGGTGCCAGACTCTTTTGGTGCTCAGTGACAGGACTAGGAGTAATGTACACAAGCTAAAGCACAAGTTCCATCTCAACATGAGGAAGAACTTCTTTACATGGAGAGTAGCAAAGCACTGGAACAAGCTGCCCAGGGATGTCATGGACTTCCCCTCTCTGGAGACATTCAAACCCCACCTTGATATGGTACTGTGTAATCAGCTCTAGGTGATCCTGCCTTGGCAGGGGGTTTGGACTATATGATCTCCAGAGGTCCCTTCCGACTTTAACAATTCCATGATTCTGTAATAATATTTAGAAGAAGAACATTTAAATTCACCTTCATACACAGAAGCAAATTAAAAAAATTAGAAGAGTTGAAATGATATTTGGAGCAGATCACACTGGAACACAAATCTGACTCCCTCATGTTGTAGTAACTGAAGACAGGTTTATACAGATAAATATGATGGCAACTGATGGCTCTGCATCTTGCCTTCCAGAAACCCTGCCAAGTCCTACTGACATTCTCTGCCCTCTCTCCCCTGGGCTCTTCCAGTCTAACAACGCTGAAGTCTAAACAGATTAGAGAAGTTTCCATTCCAATCAATAAATGCATATACATTTTTGTCTCATTTTTGTCTTATTTCATTTCTTTTTTTGGTTTTGGGTTTTTTTTTTTTACATTCATGAATGGTCATCAGTCAGACTACAATGGTTTCTTATATATTTGCATAGTAATTTTTGAAAACATTTATAAGCCTTAGATTTTTCACAAATACATAGTGTGATTTTCATCAAATAGCAAGAAAATCCATCACTATTTACTTCTAAAAGAAACTCAGAAAGATGGTCCCCATCCCATCTGGAAACAGTTGCAAAAAGCAGCACATTGCCAAGAAAACATGATATAATATGTGAAAGAAGAGCCACAGGCAGTGGAAAGTAAATGAGTAAATCTTAGGGCAGACTTATTTTCAGTATAGAACTATGTGAAGCAAAAGCACAAACAAATAAATGGGAAAATAAAAATTTCATTAAACTACCATGGGAAAACTTCTTGCCTTTTAGTTTTTTTTTAATAATGACTAATATTTCTTACTTCCATTGTGGAAGATAGGGACCAATGAAAGGAAGAGAAGGAAGTAAGTTTCTATTTTAATTAGTGCATATTTCTTCAAGTAAACTTCTTTACTTGAAATTGGCCAAGGCAGCAAAATAGCAGACATGCAGACTGAGATCTGGGAAATTCTAGTTTTACCATAGATGAAAATAACTTTTGTTCTTCAACCTTATTTCTTTGAAGCAAAGGAACATGGGGAAATGCTTGTCTAGCACACCAGTAACATCCACATCTCTATCTTGGCACACGCCCTGCACTGGAGAAGATACTGAAAAATTATCTAAACCTTCACAATCATCTTCTTTCAACAGGAAAGCTACCCACTACCACAATAGTTTATTTTTTCCAGCAGCTCAACTCTGTATTATGGTATGGAATTTATTTTTAATTTTCTTTATAAAGGTAGCTGAGTGGTGGGCTTGAGAGACACAGAAAGGTTCTAGAGAAGACATTCAATCTAATTTTTTTTATCTACTAGCCCTTCTGGGCCTATAGGATTTCACAATTCAATTTGTCTCAGAGCAGGTTGAGCAGAAAAACAGCTACACAAACAGATACCAGCCTCACTAACTTGTCAGCAGCTTTTGGTCTTTCCAGGAACAGGAGAATCATTAGCAAAGACTAAATACAGATGTAATAAGCAAGACAAGATAGGGAAAAAACCCCATATATTCAATCTTCACTACTCAAATAAGCAATTTACACAGATAATGTGTCTCTAGCTCCCCAGGCTACAAAACCATATCTGACACCATATTAGTTCAAATGACTGCTGTAAGACATCTAGGTTTCCCACCACATTTATCATATTAAATCCACAACAATTACTTCTCAATCTTCAAATATGATGAACTTTTCCTCATAAGATAAACCTTTTGCATAACAGTCGATTGAGAGTGATAAGAAATTTCAGACTTTGCTGATGTTGTCAAACAGGAAGCTAATTTCTGGTGATAGCATTTTCTTATTTCTTTTGTTCCTTCTTTCTTTCAGTCAGTGTCAACATTTAGTCACATGAAACCCAGACTAAATGCAAACAAGCCAATGCTAACACAGTGGCCCATTTCCCCCATTGGCTTTTCAGAGGCTCTGAATAGCAGGAAAGTTCTTAGAATTTTAATAGCTGTCATGCTGGTGCTTATTCCAAAAATTTTCCTCCTCCCTGCACTGTAGGCAAAATAAGTGACTGTTCTGGTAATTGTAAAGCTGTCAGATGAGCACTATAAGGGTCCTTTCTCCCCTGTTCTGAAAATCAGGAAAATATGCTTTTCCACTGACCTTCCCAGGTTAATCCAAATTCCCCCTTTGCAAGAACATCTGGAGGAAATTAAATGCAATAACACAAATCTTTCTAAATGGTTTGAGTTGATGCTTCCATAAAAGTCTTATTTCATTTATGTTCCTATATTTCCCCTGTCTTTCCACTCTCTTGTTCACAGACAATAAAAGATATTACATACATCTATCAAAAGACATTTAAGAGCTTTAAGAAACAGGGCAAGATCACCCAGTCTGGCCTATACTGGTGAAAAAAAAAATCCCAAACCAAACAGTGCATACGACTTACATAAACTGTTAGATTTTAAAGCCTGTGGTAGGTTCTGTGACACACAGTCACATAAAGAACTCCCAATCTTTCTTCACAAACCCCTCAGCCTTGGCCAAACAGTTTCTCTTTTCCAGAATGACTTTTCCATGTACCAGGGATCTTGCTCATGGCTTTTCATTGGTTCTGTCACCCCTTCAGCCTTTTGCCTCTGCCATTACCCCCAGCAACATAACACCACCCTCAGCATCTTACTGCTTTCTCAGCCCTGCGATAAGCCTTTACTGCTTTGCTTCCCCTGAGATAACAAATTCAGTATCTTGATTAGAAAAAAAGAGGAAGTATCTATATTTCTCTTTCCCCCCTTTAGCCACACAGGCCCCACAGTGGTTTCTAAAACAATCCACCTGAAATGAGTAACACCAGCATCGTATTGTGACAGATCAAGGACATCTCAGTATTATAAATATATTTACTGGCTGATAGTGAAGCAGATGCCCACAACTGATGGTTCCATATTTTGTCTTTGAGGGCTACTGAATTGAAATTTAGAGAAAAGCAGACTTGCTGTTGTATTTTCATAGTGATGCTGTGACATCTGGAATACAAGTCAGTCAATTTTACTCTTAGTTAATACTCCCCTATGGCAATCCACCCCAAAAACAGATCAATTACAATTACACATTTGTGCTAAAAGTCTATTAGAGGAATGTGTGATCTGATAGTTAAAATAAATCAAAAACAAACCAAGAAATTTTATTTCAAGTGATTAAGCTGAAAGTGATTAAGCTGAAAGCGCAAGAAGTCACATGAAGAATACCTTCCTTGGTTCCCTCTTTATATTATCTCCTTTTTTGTATCATTATTAAAGACCAGGATGATCTCTTCAGCCTCAAGCTTCCACTTGCAGGACCCAGATGGGGACTAGCTCTGCATTCAATCACATGGCCTTCCTGTTTTCATGCTGCTGGTCTGACAGCAGCAGGTTAATAATTTCTTGCCTGTGGATATATGGTTGTCGATGTGTTAATGCAAACATGCAAAATTTAAGCCACAGATTTCTAAGAATGGGTTGAAGTGAAGCCAAATATTCTGTACTGGTATCCCAAAGAATTGAGTTAGAAAATTTTCCATTTTGGAAAAAAAGTTACAAAAATATCTAGGCAGAGCAGCACTAGAGAAATTTCTTTGATCATTGTCTTGGTTTGAAAAGACAGGCATCTGCCAAGGAAGGCTGGAACCTCCCCTGACCATTTCCAACCTAAGACAATCATATCAAAACTAGTTTTTCACTGAATAAGGCCAATTGGTATTTTTACAAAATGACAAATTTTTTTCCTTTTTTTTTTTCTGCTAAGATTTGTCTTAAAGAAATACAGATTTAAAGAAATACATTATTTCAATTTGGAACTCCAGAAATATTTAATAATACACTATTTTTAAACTACTAGCATTAATTTAGGATGACAACTAAGAATCTGTAGAGCACAATCTGCATTGCAAAGACTCAATTTTTTTTCTCTAATGACTTTCTAAATATTTTAATTTTCCTTTTTATTTTAAATTTTTCCTTTTTCCATATTTAAATTGCTAACAGTTTTACTAAAGTGCCACTAAGGTTTAAAAATAGTTGAATCTAAATACATTTCAAATACATTAAAATCATTAAGTCATGCCACCCAGTACAAATTGAAATGAGGGGGGAGGTTCTGAAACAAAATTTGGAGTTTTTGTGTATTATTTTTCTGGTTTTGGCCTCAGCACTGTCTTATCACAATGAGTTTTAGAGGCTTAGAAAGAGCTTTTCTCTATAACCTTTTTGGAATCACCTAGATGCCTACTGAAACGCAGCAACTCTGCCTGATATTTTTCTGTGCAATGTCTGCCAACATTCACATTTTAAACCTGTGATTTTCCAGGCTGACGGGTGTAATGTAAGAACAGGACTTGGTAATGTTCTTACATTACATTATCAGCAGCCCGCAGATAAGGCGGTTTGATCTTGTGATAGGAAATTGATGACCACATTTTTTAAGATACACAATTATAAATTGAGAGTCTTTTGGAAGGGAAAGGTCACTATCACTGTTACATAGTCAATAAATAACAAAAATAACAAAACCATATAATCCTGTAATCCTTTGAATATCATGGTCCAGATCTGCTCTTTCTGAAGCCGAGAGGAACTTTGGTCCAACTTTTAAACACTTTGAAGAAACTTTATCTTGAGACAGAGTAACAGCTTATGCAAAAACTGCCACCATTTGACAAAAACCCACTGGTCTGGGTATGGATAGTAGTTCTGGAAAAAGAAGAAATCTCAAATCCAAAAGAAAATTTGGCCAAACACAGGATACATAAATAAAAAATTCTGAAATCAATCTTTACCTGGGATACTTCAAATAAAAGGAAATTATAAGAATGCTACATCAGAAAGTAATTATCAAAAGGGTGAGAGCATGCAAAGATGTAGAGAATGTATGGATAAAATTTGAGAGACTATTCATGAAGAGTGTAGAAAGTTTAGTTCAGGAAGAGTTTAAAAGACCTTCCTTGACATTCTGTAGAAAAGCTTTTGTCACGCCATGATTTCTTTGATAAGCCTTGCCTGAAGTATGTGGTGTTTCTTGATAGGAAAAAATCTAAGCCAGATGAAAATGTAGTGGACTCACTACCTGAATATTCTCAGTTCTTACAATAAGAACCATCTGTCATGCTCCAAGAATCCTGTAATATGTCACTCTTTCAGAAGATATTATAGACTAGGACTTTTTTCTTTTTCCAGGACCAGTTCATTATCATTAATTAGCAAATTTCTGGGTATTGGGATTGCAAAACTGTTTATCCTATCAAGGAAGTCCCAGCACTTAACAAAGTGGAAATTGGAGAAACCATAGGGTATTATATGAGAAAAGGTTGAAGTGAAATGCTTAGCTCCAAAGCTTGAACAAATAAACAGAGCAGATAAAAAGCGGCTTTCTTGCTCCTCTGTGCATTCAGTGAAAAGAAACTATCAAACTTCTGCACCCCGTTGATCCAAGATGCATTAAAAATCTCTCTCAGTTGAGAGCAAGACGTGTCAACCACCATTGCTATTCTGGTTCAATTTAAGGGGAAAAAAAATCTACTTTTGTAAAAGCTGTCAGTGAAAAACTCTCATCCAAACATTCATTCAGGCTCTAGAGTGGTCACGTATTTCATGTTTAATGGGCCAAATTTAGAGAACATAGATGCTGATAGCCAGCACTGACCCATGCTGTGTGTTGACTAAAGGCATAAAAGTGTGGCACTACTTTTGTGTGAACATAAGACAGCAACTTAATTTATAGCATCTTCCAAGCACTTTTGGTTCTCTCTGTTCATCAGCTGTAGGGTGCAAGTAAAGTACAGTACTTTTTGTATCAGATCGGTGAAGACCATGAGCTCAGAGCTTTCTTAGGCCACTCCTGGAGGTTTCTAAAAGAGGTTCAGAGCCCCAAAACCTGAAAACAACATATACATGGTAGATATGGAGGTGGCAGTAGGCGAAGTGAGGAGCTGAATCCTTTCTGCAGTAATCAACTAACCCTGAAGTGAGAAATTCTCTTATTGCTACTGCAGCACATGGCACTTAACAGGGTTATTGCAGAACCTTCACATGGTTCCTCATATGATAATTGTAATTACATGTGATGCCTACACCTCTGATCAGTTAGAGGCAACAGGCATGCGATGTTCATGTATTAACATTTGAGGAAAAGCTGTAAGTGAAGAGAAAGAAGGAATGGAGGAAGAGTATGACCTTTAAAAGATTAAAGAGGATATCACATTGCCTCTGTCAGTGTGTGCTGAGATAGAACCTGTTCCTTTTCAGATGCCTCTTTTTCCTTCTTTTACAGTAACACACTGAAGCTGAGCACTTATGAGTAACGCTTGGTGCAAAACAAGGATGATACTTCTGAGCAATAAACTAATGTGAAACCCTGTCTAGGAGCACTGTCAGTACTTATACATTATCATCTAAATTTTTTCTACAAACCTGTGGTAACAGCAGCAAATATTATGATTTCAACCTAATCCTAGTCTAAATCTTTACTAGATAAGAGTGCTACACACAGAACTCTCCCCCCCAGTATCAGCTTTTATTATAAAGCTAAATTAGAGAGACAAATGTAAGGAAAAGACCAGAAAAATACCTTTACTGAGACTGTAATCAGAAGCTAATTTTGTATTCATATCCATTCTTGTTTCCATCTACTCATAAAAAATGGTGGGGGACCTTTGAACAATGGATTGTTTTTTATTTCTGTCTTTCTCTGGAAATAAGGTTTTGAATTCTTTTAACAGTTTTTGTTTATAATAGAACCAGGGTAAGACATGCTGTCATACGATGTATTTCAGTGCCAGACATTTTAACCAAGATGTGACAAATCTGTAATGATCTCAGTGGTATATGCCAGCTGCTAGGGAAAAAATTTCATTTACCATTAGGTCAGTCTACTCCTAGTGTTCAGGAAGACAGGATGCTCTGCATGTCACTGCCTGTGAACAAACACGCTTTATACTCCCAGTATCAGTAAACCACCCCGAAAATGAGCTTGTCCTTAGTATTTCCCAGTTAAGTGACCTAAAATCCACACAGAGTCAGATGCCCTTTAGCATCAAAGTGGACCCTTTACATATAACGAGAAGAGTTTATGTCTATGGATTGCTCGATTCTGTAAAAAAAACCCAAAGAATATCTAATGTTCTTCTTATTATGCATTCCTATTTTCTTTTTTTTTTTTTTTTGTGGACTTCCCTATTTGGTTTCTAACTTTTAATTAATTGATTTTTTTTTACCGTCTGCCTCTGTTCTTCCTTGTCATACTCAAAAGGCAACAAGCCTCCATCCAAACCTCATGCACATGAACAGCCACTTTCCCAGAGAGACCAGCAACACTGGCTGGAAGACTCTTGCTGGAGGAAAAAAATGTTGCTTGCAAGACCTCTTCCCTGTCACCAGCTGCATGGGGGACAATATGCTAAGGGGCTACTTGGTATGAGAATGGCACTGTCTTCTACATTCTGCTTACTTTTTTTCTTTTATTGTCCACTAAAATACCTGCTTCTGATGTATACCTAGTATCCATCTCCAGTGCCTCTCTAATAAACATTCAAAAAAGTATCCTTCATCTTTCCCATATATTGTCTCTGACGTTTGGGGTGAATTAGCTGAGATGGAGCACATCACATCCATGGCACATAGTAATAGCAACCATGAGCATGTGTGTCACAATACAAAAAGGTAAATCCAGATAGATGTAAGTTGCACACTTCCTTACCCATCATAGTTATCTTCACACTTGCTCAAATCCATATTTTTAACCCAAAATTCTATTTAAAGGCAAGAAGTGTCAGCTGTCCAAAGTTTGGACCCAAGAAGTAGTTGGGGAGCTTTCCATCCTTGCCAAGTCAGACTGCCTTCTATATCATGCATTAGGTGGTCTTATTAATTTATTTCAATACACCTGGCTATTTCAGTCCTCTCTTTTCTGTGGTTAAGAGGGATTCATCAAACTTTGCATCCATGGGAAATGAAGCTGACTGAGACTTGTGAGGTCCAAATACTGAAGCTGGTTGATGTACTGTTACATTATTACTTCCATGGCTCTAGCAGTGAATATGATGGACATTACAGAAGAAATGCTGTACTTAAAACACACAGTTGCTTAGAGAATATTCTAATTGACATTAGAATGGTCTGCACAGACTCTAGCAGCAAGCTCAGAGAATGACAGACGAGTTTATTTTCAGGGTAAAAATCATGAGAACAAATAAAAACTCCAAGCCTTCAGCTTCACACGCCGAACCAGAGATTTTACATTACAATTTTACTGCATTTTCCTTTTGATAAATTAAATATGATATTGGAAGTGACTAAACAACTGTGTTCAGTAGAAATACTGGAAAAATAATGAAGATGGTAGCTAATTCTTTATATATTATTCACAGACACAACATCCTATATATATAATCTCAGATATACTTTTAGGGACCCCAAAGCAGAAATAACTTTAAAAAAACATATTAGTGCACTTATCACCACAGCAGGAAGAGACAGGAATACCAACAGTAAACGTGTGCCTAAATGGCTCAGCAGAAAATCCTCCTACGTCTGATAACTCTCCATACACAGATCAATTCAGTGCCTTTTGAACACATACACAGTGTTTTCTGAACCAATTATGATGCTGGCATATGGTCCATTTAGCAAGAAAGAAAAAGACAGACTTCTTAAACGCACTGTCGTGACCATTATGACAGAGAAAAAGTTGGCTACTATTACAAGGTCTGAGCCAATATTTCTTTAAATAAATGAAAATACTTTCACTGACTGCGGAGTGTACTCTGGATCTGGTCCACAGTACTTGGAGAGTGTTGCTGATATTCCTGGCCTCATAAAGAGCCAGAGACTAGAGCACCACCAACACCTAGCAAAGCAGAAACTGTTCTTTTAAAAAAGCCTATAAGGAATAATAGAGAGGAAAGCAAAAGTTTCCCTTGGAATTCAAGAGGCTTCTGAAAATGAGTGACAAGGCTCTTATAGAAATTGTAATGAACCTGTGTTATTCAATAAAGTACTGTAGCTGCGTTGCAATGTTCTATTGATCAAATTACTGAGTATGATTTATGAGCATTCTCCAGTAAATGGTATGACAGTTTCCTATAAAACTGTAACAATATAAGACCACATGCAATGTCTTGTTAAATGTTGCCCAAGAAGTCCTGAGAGACATTTGTGGATACAGCATTGTGCTTACAGTCCTAGAAAGTGTTTAGTTTAGAGTCAACCCTAATGAAGAATCTGTTTTCCAGCCAGGCCGTCGTGTCCTGCCAGGCCCTCACCTCAATCCTAAACAACAGTTCATCTCAGAACAGGAAGTTCCATAGGCTGAGGTCAGTCTGGAGTTTCCTGTCTCCCAATATGCCTGACTCCTGGCATTGTTTCCACTCACCCTGCAGGCCTCCAGCATGGAAGCGGAAGCCCCTGATTCCTTGCCTTGATTTCCTCCCTCTGTGACCCCTTTCACACTCCTGAACTCTCTGACAGCCCTAGGTATGGATGACTTTTTGGAAGCAAACAAGGTATGATTATTGGTAAGCTATGGAGATATCCAAATGCCCTGCTGGAGATGAAGTACAGATGATTCTGGTTAGGAAGGGTACTGAAGATGAGCCAGCTGCAGCTTATTCAGGACAACACCAAGCCCAACATGAAACAGTACAGGAGAAAAAGCCCAAAAAGAGAACATAAATCCATCTGAGGATGGCATTTGGAAACATTTGCATTAACAATGTTCCTTTCTGGGTACAGAATTTCACATATATCCAAATAATGGATTGCCGAACTGATGCAGTTTCTTTTTTTTTCTCATTTTAACTACTACAGATCAAACCCTCAGTTATAAAATTTGTAATTTACCAGGTACTTCCACTGTCACCCCAGTATTTCAAATAACTCTTAAACTGTAACCCATGTGTTTCTTTTTCTTTCTTGCAGCTATTAAAATGATGCAAAGCCCTGCTTTCAAAAAGGTGTGCAACTCTTGCTCTAAGCAGCACCATTTTTCAGAACAGTGTTAAGCTCTGCCAAAAGCTCACAACCAAGTGTGAAAAAAAGCCAGCACAGAAGCCAATGACAAGGTACCTAGGACTGTGCAGGCATCAAAACCTGTGAAAAGGTGCTAGCACATCCTGTGCTAGCATAGCACCAATCCTACATGGACATCGTGAATTCCTCAGAGTTGTGACTACATGTGGTGTGCTTGCTGCATTCTCTCCTCCAGTTTTGCTGTGCAGAATTGTTTCTTCCTGAAGTAAAATGAAGCATAAGAGTGTTTTGGATGAGAAAAGAACATAGAGACGACATCTATAAAATATGACCTACTCAGCACAAGTGCAAACAAAGAAAAAAAAGCAGTTTCAGATAAAGGTTCTCTAAAATAAAATTTAAACAAACAAATCAATGCTCAGAGGGCAATGGAACAAGAAGAACTGTAAAACTTACATGAAACATTCATTTTTGAGGTTTCTTTTTATTTAGATTTGAAATTTATGCAAGATTTTGACATAAAGTATACTAAAGCAGAACTTAGAACCATTAATTGAGAACTAAAGTGACAGAACAGTTTAGAGAAACATAAATTCAGCAGTGCTATAGCCAACAAATCTGACTGCCAGTGCAGAGCTCCTTCCATCATCCAAGCATCAAATGTTGCCAATAAAAGAGTTTAGGTTGCATGGAATATATAACCCAGAATGACTGTATAATAAAAATATATGAGTATTCAGAATTTTATATTGATTTCAAGAAAGCATTTCATATTGTACCAGCAGAATGGGAAAGACAGATTGGTAAAAAGAGAGAGAAATATTATATGGACTTAAATGCTAAAGTGTATAAGTAGAAGATGGTACAGTTAAATTATGTACGCTGCTTATTATAGTACTTATTATGGTCTCCAAAGAACAAGCCACCGCTAGTATGCAGGCAAGTCTTTTTTTCTTGGAAAAATAAACTCCTGCCTTCTCATTCTGAGAAAATAAGTCCTCTCTTTTAGAAGTGATGTGTGACCAGCTACTTTAACATCTAAGTGCTTTAAATTCTTTAATGTTTTCATTTCCACATGCCTCTGGAAATGATGCTATTCACATTTAACAGATTATTCAATGTTGTTTTTAAAGACTAATGAGTTCTTTTATTGTCTGTTTCTGTTTAAGGAAACTGTAGGAGCATAGGTTTCACTGACTGGAAAGAGACCAAATATCCTATCTGCATCACAAACTTTAAAAATAATTTTGGACAGTTGTCATGACAGGGAACTAAATACAGATTATCTTAACCCCAGACTGGTACCTTAACTTCTGAATGATCTTTTTTTCTATTACAAGATGACATTAAGCCAGCAGACAGAAAAGTGGACAACCAGGCCATATTCTCGAGAAAGAAGTGAAAAACAAAAGCTTTACTGCTAGTTAAGCTCTCCCACTGGTGCTGCTCCATAACAATAGGCTTTTTTTTTTTTTTACTGAACTTAGTAGTCACAGAAGCATGAGATAACTTCAGCCTTAAAGTGATGATGATGATGATGATGATGAAGAAGAATGCCAAAGAGTAAGAGAGCAAGTGCTCCATAAGTAAGCTCTGCTAACAATATATAGAGATCTAAATGCTGCTCACTCCCACAGCCCACTTCCTTACCCATCAAAATCATTGGTTAGTTAATTCTTATCATGCTGCATCATATTCATGGACAACTCTGACAAGAATCAATAGCAAAGAAGCTTGTTCATTTAACTTGGCTGACTCTTAACTCATTTAAATTAATCATTTTGAACAAACATAATTTATTTAGCAGAAGAATTCTTACAGCAAGTACCATCTATATTTATGGGGAAAGAGGTAGGGGGATACAAAAATTTAGGATATAAATTTGAATAGTAAAAAAGCAATTGAACAAAACAAAATAAAAAGAATAAGCTTTATCCAGTCATCCAAGGGCTCTTCTTCAGTGTAAAATAATCAAGAGTGATGGCGCACTGAATCAGCAAGTACAGTCAGAGAAACTGATTAGAGAGAGTTCATCTTAACAGTGATAACTCATGAGGGTTGAGGGAAGGAAACATGACACGGAGTGATATTCAGAAGTAATGTATTGGCTGAATCACCTGCACTTTATCACCTTGACCTCCAGGACAATATTAAGAGTGGCTCTCTCTGATCTGGAAAGAAAAAAGCAAAACCTAACAAAAGAACCCTCTCTACTTGGCTTCCTTGTGCCACTAGTAACAGTGATGAAAGATGCAAAGGGAGCATGACAGCCCCTGAATAAGGCTGCAATTACTTCCATTTAAGATGTTACAGCTTTCAAGGCACAGTGCAAACTGTTTTGAAATTAGTGACATTGCATGCATCTGGCAGAACAAGAGAAAGATTAGCCAGAAAGAGATTAAGCTCTGAAAATGTCAATTTTCAGACTAAAAAGAGTTAAGACTCTAATGTCAGTGATTTATTCAGATAGCACCCGTGAACATTAAAAGGGCATGAGTTATGCTCATAACTTCCCATGTGTCAAGAATGACAAGACTTTCTCAGAGTCTGCTGAATAGTGAAATCTGTCAGAAGCAGATGGGAAATCAAATTTTGCTGAGAAACAGAAGATTCTGATCTCCTCAACAGAACCTACAAATTACTGTATGAGCTGTAGCAGAGTAAGGAAGACTATGGACAGAACCTTAGGAGAAAAAATAAAAAATATCAACATGTGCATCTGAACTGCAAATAGCTGGTTCATGTCCTTCATCATCTGTGCTCTGTGGCTTTGCATACACCTAAGTTTATAAAGCTTGATGCCTGTCACTAAAATAAACTCCTTCTGCAAGCCAGGGTTATGCAATGATGTGGGATGGCACAGTGCAGAGGGTTACACAGCATAGGTCATGATGAACCTCAAATGTTAAAAATAAAACAAAACATAGGAACAAAAAGTATTGAACTGGTGCAATTTGTGCACTCACTTGTGAACAACCTATGCTCAGCATGACTGCCTTTTTGTTCCTCCACCTCTGAAATAAACAAAGAATCCTCAGGGAAAGGCAACTCCCTAAGATCACTCTGTCAAAGGCAAGGTAACTAACACCCTGCACAAGCTCTGTGTGCACCCCCTCATATGCAACTTACCTAGCGCAGGATAAAATCACCTCTTGAGTATTACAGATTCTGAGGGCTACATGCAATAAGCACCGAGGTACTCTCATGCCTCTGGACTGTGCTACACAGAACAATGTTCAACTTCTCCTAGGACTTTCTGTCTGTAATGGAACAATAAAGAAGCAAAGGCTTGGAAAATTACAACTGAGTAATTGCCAAGCTACAAAATACTGCCTGTATGAAAAATACGGCAACTGAAATTTCTTAACATCTCCTTTTATGGATCTTGATTTTCACGCTCACTAGTTTGCTAAAGTTTACCTCTACTGGCTTAAAAATGAACTGTTTAAACAAAACACCAACCATACAATAATCTTCTCAGAGAGACTGCTTTACTCCTGTGGACACCACTTTTGCAATTACAGGTTAGTTGGTGTTGGTGTTGGGTTCCCTGTCGAGTGCTGAGCCTTTTTCTTGAGGAAGTCAGTCAAAGCTTAGCTGTGTATGGACGTAAAAAGTTACAGCTGATATGGTAGAAGTTCACCATTTAGAAATAACACTCTTCCTCACAGAAGAAAAAATAAACCCATAAATTTTTTTCACTCCTTACATGGGATGTTCTATGTTAGGTCAAGTGGAGTTTTCCTGCAATTGCAAGCACCTGAACTAAGAGCATTTCTCTTTCAACCACTCTCAGAGCCCAGAAGCTTCCCAAGAACTGGATAGGAGAGCATCCAATGTTACAAATAAATGTGGGGAGGAGATGTGGACTGGAGGAATTGTGACTTGGACTATGCCAAAGAGATCTGGTCACTGGCTGAATAAGGCTGAAAGAATTAGAGGAAAGGACATAGATTTTGTGCATTTCAGGCCAAGGGTGTTTTGAGTGGTAACTGAGATCACCTATACAACACAAATGGGAAATGGCAGTCAGTGCTGCAGAGGGGATGTACGAAATAAGACCCCGGTGTGCAAGACCAGACCTGAATGACCCAATTAACTGGAGGAAGAGCAGGGTATACAGGAAGAAAAAGTAAATTCTGCAGGTCATGACAAAGAAAAGAATCTGGGAAAAGGCAGAGGAGGAACTCAGGAGTGGATGTAGACAACCCAAGAAGATGACTAGGTAAATTTTCTGATGAAAAGGGTGGATACAGGCAGAGTTCCAGAATCTGACAGGAAAGGTAACAAAAGTGGAAAGCAAGGCAGATGAGACTGGGTATAGAGTCAATTAGACTGAAGGAGGATTTTTGTCCATTAAAGCACACTTCGATGCATGGAAGGGAGACGGTGAGTTCAGGCCTCCCCTCTCCCTCTGCAACCAGCCACTGCCCTTGCATGGCTCACACACAGAATGTTCCAGTCAGCAGGGGTTTTGGCCAGTGTTACCTCTCGTGATGAGTTGCGTCAATAGTGAGCAGATGATGTTTTTTTCACAGATATTTTGTCATAATTTCTAGAAGCTAAATGCACCACCAGTTAGTAGAATGATAAAATTTAAAAGAAAATGCTCAATATTACAGAAAATCCCCAAATTAAATTTGCTTCTGCTGAACAGTAATAGGCAAACTACCCCCGAATGCATATCGCCACCCCCATTTTATAGGGATGGCTCTATTTTGCACTTTTCAGAACAGCAACAGAAGTAAAAGGTTTTCCAGAATACAGATCATTTAATACTATCTTCTCCTTTAGGAACATAAGGGGCACCACTGAAGCTCTTAACAAAAACATGCTTCAACTTCTACTGAGCCCAAAATTGTTCAGGCACATAGACTACATGACCACTGTAGGTCCCTTCCAGCTTAAGTACTCTAGTCTAGTCTATTTACCTTTTGCAAGGCCAACTTAACTGGAAAAGAAAAAGCACAAAGCTTTAGACACAGTAGCCCTTTCATCACAGCTACAGCAGCTCTATTACTACCATGAAAGCACAGAATTATAAAGCAAAATTCTCAGTTCAGACTATGTAAAGTTCAAGGCAAGGAAAGGTAAGGCAGACAGTAGCTCGGCCAGACCAAACCCTTTACTGCCTATTTTCATCTACTGGTATGAAAGTTTTTGGGTTGTTTTCCTTACTGAAGTGAGGTGGTTGCCATTACAAGACTTTCAGAACTACTCAGTTTTTTGTGTTCATCTGTTTTTTTTCTTCCCACATAATTTCTTAGGTAGCACATCATCCTTTCCACCCCTTGGAGCTTCTGGTGTGATATTATCGAATAGATGCAGCACATTGATTCTGGACTGCTGGGAATTACTGGCTGGCACAGTGGGTAACAGGAAAGTATTAACTGTTGCAGATAGTTTCTTCTGTACAGAGAATGGCTCCCATCAGTTAAAACTAAATATTCCATGCATTCCTTCTTTATATTTTCCCAATTTCCAGGACTTTTGAAGTGGATCCCTGTAATTTGTCTTTATGCAACATTACCAGATAACTACTATAGAGGTTGTGCTGCTCTGTATTTATATGCCTGATCCTTAGCTCAAAGCTCTGATTTTCACAACCTTCAGACAGATTCAGAATTGATTAGTGCTAAGTAACATCTTCCAAGTTCCACCTACAAATAAGAAATGTCAGACAAGCTATGCAACATTAGGATGAATAAAGTGCAGTAATCCAGGCTGCAAGAGGGAGAATTTGCAGTATCACAATCAGGACACGTTGTTGTAAAGCCCCTGTGTTTGCTGGTTTACAAACAGTGCAGATGGCAACACAGGTTCTAACTCTGGCAAACATTTACGAGATTAGATTTTTTTTTCCCATAAACTTTGTTAAGCTCACCTCCTCACAGATATAAAGCTAGCAGAGGCTCTGGGAGAGTGTACAAACCAAATCTTACAGGTAATGAGAAATAAGTAACTTTAAAGTGTAACTTAATGCTGTTCTCAGTAGACGCCTCCTAATTCCAAATTATATCTCAAATGTTTGTGATGCTTCCCTAGGGATTGTCATCATTCTGAAGAGAGGAAGCAATCTGAACATACTAATGGTGTACATAGGCCATCCATTCTTAATGGTATTTGCAGTAAGACATTGGGACTGTCAATCACAAATATTCCATTGCAAAAAACAAAATAGTTACAAATTAAATTTCCATTATCTGTATAATAAAGCCTCCTTATTAAGTGCATCTCATTAGTGACTGAAATATTTTACTAGTGAGTACAAATACTATAATGGGAAGCTTTTAAATCAATTACTTTTTCTTTTAAGTTGCTTGAATGTGATTAAGAATCTAAACTCTAGAAGATTCTCTGACCTTTCTGGAGCTTAACTGAGAAGCAACTTGAGGAAAAGTAAAAATTACTCAGATTTAAATTCAGTAATGATGAGGCAATGCATACTGTAGAAAGGACAAAGCACCAAGGAGATGGTGCTAAGAAAAATTATGGTTAATAACAGGAGAATCTGAGCTAAAATGAAGGAAAATATAGCAAAAATTATAAAGAATACCAGGAATACCTTTCATAATCAGTTCACAATAAGATGTAGCTAAACAGTTTGAAATGGCTTTTCTGGTACATAAGAAGAGGAACAATAGCCTGTTATAAGGAGAGTTATAATGCCTCATTTCATGATTTCCCAAAACTGATAAGGCACATGCAGAACAAAATTGAAGGTATTTAAGTAAGACAGTGATGCTGTATACTGGGAATTGGAGGAAAAGATTTCTAAGCTGATGTAAGGCACAGACTGTTAAGACTAGATGAGTGGGTTAAAATGATTTTAAATTATTTCTTCTTCATTCCCCCTATTCTTTTTTACTATCTTCCCCTACGCACCCTCCCCCACTTCCAAGAATTATCTAGCATCTCTTAGCAAGTATAAAGGCCCTAAACTTGTGATGTGTACCTTACACCACTTTATATACCTTAATTTGACAATTATATGAGGGATGTGAGGAAGAAACACAAAATAGCCCTGCAGAGTGCAGTTTCATGATATAGCTAAATTATCCTAATAGCATTCTGTGCCAGTTTAGCTACCAGAACTGTCACACCGCTCAGTCATATGTCACACCCATATTTGGGTCAGGGCCACTGCAAGTCAGGAAGATGGAGGAAAGACAAAACCCTTTGCACCAACAGTTAGAGGATTAATGGAGTTATAATGTAAAATGCAGTGGTTTGCAGTAGGATGTGTGTGTTGGGGCAGAGATGGAGTTTCAAGTTTGAACTCCTTCTCATGAGCAGCTGTGTGTTCTGTCATTTCTCATGGATGTTACTATGACACATTACTACTAACATGAGTGGGGGAATCAGGAAGGGATGTGGGGAGAAAAGGAAAGAACAATCTTTGATTTGGATGCTTCTGTTGCTGTAGAACTGTGTCAAATTCAAGAGGTTCCAAAGTCAGACACAGAGCAGGGAGTCCTTTCATTTAGCAGATTCTTGCAAGATGCCATTCAGAAAACCAGATAGACATAAGACAGCTATACCAAGGCCACCACATGTGATCAGGTTGTCACTCCATTTGGCCTTTGGAATTCAAAGAGTTAGCAGAGGATTAGCAGAGTTTTCAAAGACAAATAGCCCTTAACAGACTGACTAGTAACTGGAAATATTATATGCATATACATGTTGTATATGCATAGGAAAATTCCTGCTCCCTCAAGGAGCACTTCCCTCATTCAATGAAGAGCTTCAAGCTTAAGTTGTTGTCTTAGCTTGCATAACTGCAAAAATTATTTATGATGCTAACGTTATCAAATACATCTACAAGATTTGTCTGGCTGACCTCCCAAGGCTTTGGTTTTCATGACGCAGTGACTATGCATTAGTCAAAAAAAAAAGTAATTCTTTTATTAGTTCTATTACTGCCTTTTGATTTTATTTTCTGTCTGGCTTTTTTCCCTATGTCCCTAAGGAGGTTGGTCTGTTTTTTCATTATGTTCATCACATTTCAAGAAAATGAGAGAAAAAATAGACAAACACAGACATTATTGTGTAATAAAATGAAGGAAGAACACTATCACACTACGTTTAGGCAAAGACAGTTTTCCCATGTTCCAATCAATTTTAACACCAGGGAAGCTTTGGTTTTAATTCATTATGGACTTCTTCATGACTTGCTGTGCCATAGCTTGAGTGCAAAAACTTAGAAAAGTCTCTGTGAATCCACCCAAAAAACCCCACGCAGATATTTCAAATCCCATTGAAATAGCTCTTTGATGAAAACAATGATATATCAATTTTTCAATATCTGTCACTGAAGTATTCCCTCCCACATCATGTATCCTCACTTGATGCTATATCCATAATATGCTTATGGAATCAAACTATCTCATTTGCATGCATACACTCATATTTTCTTCTTTGCTGAATCACCTGAGAATTGCAGTTCTTCTGCCCAATAAACATCCTCGTACATCTGTATAGGTTAAGAGACTCTGAACAAATCAACTACTGGGGTCCCAGACATAATAAACAGAGCAGAACAAGTCTTAGATCTGCCAGATTAAACAGAACTCATCCAAGAAAAAATCCTTTAGTCATCACAGACACATAGTGTATTTCAATTTTACTCAACAGAATTAGCATCCTCCTCATTTCAGTTGGTACAGGAAAAATAAATTATCTGATGGAGCAGATCCAAGTGTATCTGTACTCACTGTTCTTTAATTTGAGGCAATTTTTTATACAATAAGAACTCCAGTCATACTTTATTCCAATTCTGCTACATTAAGTAATGGATTTATTTCAGCTTGGTTTAAGCAAGAACATTATGCTGCTATTCGCAAAGCCTTTCTTTCGCTTTGACGTCTCAAAAGCAGAATTTTTATCAGCCTAGGAGGCCTCCTGCAGATGAGTTAGGAGCATCTGCTTTTATCAATAATCTGAATTTCTCCTCTTTTTCAGTCTTAAGATTGAAAGCAAGAGCAATAGCAACCATGCTTTGAAGCTCTTCATTCAATAATTTAGAGCAAAGCTGGGATTAACAGCTTCCACAATATTTTTTTCTTTCCTATCACCTGACTTCAGAAACAGTTAGATAACAATGAATGTTATTTTCTTCATCACAGGTGAAATGCACAGTAAGAAGCTACTTTCCACTGTGCTCAGAGCAGAAAAACTGCCAAGAGGGAACAAGTCAGACCTGGGTCATATTCTGACTTAATTAATGGAAAAGGAGAGAAAGGAGAGAGCCAAAGTACAGAGTTCTGCTGGAGCCGGACACTGCCAGAGCATGCTGAAACCTGTTGTAAACAAGTTCAGGCTTTTAGGGTTTTTTGCCCTCTGTCTCCAAGTAGCTTCACTGGTGCAACTACACCTCAGTGTGCTCTAAATAGCTTTGTATTACTTTATGCAAATCAGAATAATTTCAGAAAGACTGGAGTGTATTAGAGACTTATGGCTCAGCCAGCTTCTTCACCTATTGAGCTAGGCTGAAAACCTCACAATGTAAATATCACATCTGTTTAAATTTTGGCAAGCTATTTAGGTGTTGCAGAACCAGGTGAAACTGGGTGTCAATGCAGGAATTCTTTTACAAGGGCTTCCAGAGATCAATTCCAAGCTCAACAGCCATTTATCTAGTAGAATCAGCAAATAATTTTGTTATAGGCCATTCTGTACAAAAAGTGTGAACGTGTAATTTATGGAGGTTATGTTCTGCTATTTAAGAGCACAGAATTGTTACTTGCATGTCAAGTCACTTGTTCTAACGTCAGTCCAAGGCTCCAGCTGTGAAAATGAGGAGTTCTGCATTACTTGCCTTGCCTCTCACACACATGCTGTCATCCTGCCCTGTGGCATTTCATTACACAAAAATGCCTTATGACCAAGAGACCCAAAACTTGGTATTAGAATTCTTATTTCTTATGGTAATTCAGATCACTCAGCACTCAGGACAAAGAAGACTTCTTTCTGCAAACCATCTACACTGTAGCTGCTAGATGGAAGCTATAGCCTTGTAAACAAAGTAAATGAAATTTGTTTGAATTTTAGTAAAAATTTGGAAGCAGATACAATTAAAATGGACCAAAATTCTTATGGTAAAATTATTTCCATCAAAAATATAATTCTTGAAAATGTGTCAACATTGCAGTTTTTAGAAGCTTCTGTGAAAAATCTATGACAATGACATTGGAGATCTTGTAAGTTTCCAGCTAGCTTGTATAATTCCCTTAAAAAAGAGAAGTCTCCCAAATATCCTACTCTGTGAGCTTCACCTTGTTGTCTGTCTTTCAATCAAGGTTCATAGGGCTCTCAGCTCTGAAAACATAAGTGAAGCACAAGGCTTCTGATTCTTTTAGCCTGAGGATTCCCTTAGGACATTTTCTGCCACAAATGATACCTGTAAGTAGGTTCATTTATGTTTTGATAAAAATAAATAAAATAAAAAAGTTCCCCATACTCAACTGGGCTAATGAACCTGTGACTGCACCAGCATATATGGATAGTCTATAAGTCATTCCAAAATTACAGACATCCAGGATTTCCTGGATATCCTAGTGAAGACCACCATAAGTAAAGTGCCAAATGAGACAATATCCCTTAGTAAAAAGCAGAAATTAAAATAAATAAACCAACAAACCCCAAATAAATTTAGTCTGACCACCGACAGACTCAACTGAACTTATACCTGGCCATAAAGAGACAAAAAGACAAATCTTCCTATTTTACTTACCATCAGAGTAAGAAATTCAAATACTTATTCCAAAATGAAAGAGTTTCAGAGAAAGCTGACCAGCTCTGACAAGAGATGGATCATGACAAACTACTATGCCTGTAGTTGGAGAGATGAATACATCATTCCTGTCTGGACAGACTGCTCTAGTTTTTGCTCAGATATAACTGATTACCCTTAAACTAAACTTGGAACCCACTACAACTGCTCTCCATAGCTGCATTCATTCACCATATTCCTTATATTCATTTCATGACGTTTTTTGACACACTGGGATAAACCAAACCTCAGCCAACCTTAAATTCACATAAATCCATTTCTGTTCTTCCTAGCAGTGATTCTACCTGCATTATTTACTTGATAATTATTGATCTAGATGCTAGAGGCAGTTTGGGTTTCTTCCTTTCTTCCTAAGCATATCCTGTTTTTGGCCTGGTTACAGCAGCCATCACTCTCCAGAAAGACTTAACTTTTCCAGCATCCTGTGCTGGAAAAAGTAGAATCTGGTTTTTTGGGAGTTTTTTTTTTCTGGTCTTGGACATAACAGCTGATCATACAGTTAATCAGGGATCCAATTAATTTCTGGTGGTGTTAGTCTCAAGACTGTATAGCTTTAAAAAAAGTCTTTATATATATAATTAAACAATATTATAAATCCCATAAGTGAAGAACATTAGAAATTTGAAAGATTATGGAATATGGCACATACAGAACATCTCCCATGCAAAGGTACAAGCAGTTCAAAAACATTATTTGAAAGAACATAAGATACCTTCATGATCAGTGAATTCCACCACTGTACGCACTGGTCAGCCAAGGCACAGAGCCTGTACATGAATCATCCTGCCTAAGGTTACTCAGGAGGTAAATGGGAATGGGAAGGAGAGACACAAACACCAGTCTTGGCTCTGTTTGGTGTTCTGGCCACCT
Source organism: Ploceus nigricollis (assembly GCA_013399945.1). Classification (NCBI taxonomy): domain Eukaryota; kingdom Metazoa; phylum Chordata; class Aves; order Passeriformes; family Ploceidae; genus Ploceus; species Ploceus nigricollis. The sequence continues at coordinate 789,450 of VXBC01004667.1, read as the reverse complement.
CCAACACACCTGTCCTGAGGAACAGGAGGCAGGTTAATGGCTTCAGCAATCACAGGAGCCACTGCTTTCCTTTAGCAAAGGCATCCATTGTACCAATATATTGGGTTCCAGTGTCTTTAGGAAAATAACTGAGGTTATTATTCACCAGCTGTGAAGTAAGACACTCTCTTCTTGTAGTTTCTTTTGCAGTGATAGCAGAGAAGTCAGCCATTAAACATGGCAGTGTGACAATTATACTACTCAAAAAGTGATTAAATGTTCAGAATAAAATTGCCATTTCTATTCATATGAATTAATTTTGGCAAGAAAAACTCCATGTTTACATCGAAAAAAGCTTGAAAAATCCCTTTGCAAAGAGGGTAAATCTTGCTACGTGTTCCCATAAAGGATGAGGAAACAATGGAAGAGATTTTAAATTTTAACCTCTCCATTTTAAGACAGTTTTTGGCACTCAATTGATGGCCACAGAACTCAAGAGCTACTGTTTGGGAGCCTGCTGATTAAAAGCTCACATCACCTTGAATGTGGACATGAAAAGCAGGGAGTGTGACAATCCTCTAAATGCATGAACAAAAGCAGGGAAAAAAAATAAAGGTGTAGAAAATAACAATATTTGACTACTAAATGGCATTGACTACCATTCATGATTACCAGGATTCCTTGACAAATGGAAAACACAGCTTCCCTGTGCTGTACTTAGAGTGAGGGTGCACTAGTAGTCTGTATATATGTAACAGCAGATAGAAGAAATAAAGAAGAATTAAAGCACAAGGATTAAGATACTGATTCTTCACTCTCAAGTTGAAGCATGTAACTAATCTTCCTAAACAAGGAAGCTAGGAACCTGCACTTTCTCTACATGAATGATGAATGTGAGAGAAGATGAAGCAGTCCCTGTGTTCTTCTCTGCTTCTTGTTCACTAGGGTCCTGGCTGATGCAGTTTGATGCCAAGCCACAGCAACTTTCTCTTGTTTTTTGTTAAGTCAGTCCCCAAAGCTGAGGTAGAAATTCAGATTAGATCTCCTCAGTCAGAAAGGCTGTCTTCATAGGCAGTTTTCTAGTACTGTGAAATAGTACCAGTGTAGTTTCATAAATGAATACCTAACCCAGAAAGAGAATACTTTTCTTTAAATCAGTTTGAGGCAAAACAATGCCCACATGAAAATTACAGGGTGTTTGATTCATATTACAACCTGAACTGGCAATAACTGTCCAGCATAGCTGAGTTTTGATCTATGGCCTTATCCATAGGAAAATACTACTCTTTAAGAGAAGTGTAGCAGTGATATAATATATTGAAATATACCTCCACAGTAAAGATAAGGACTCACTGACTCAGATGCTAACAAAGTCCAGGCAGTTTCCAACTGCTTCAATTTCTTTCACTGCTAGCAGAATGAATGCTGTATCCCTTTGAAAAGAAAAGAAACACCTACACTGTGTTGTAACCACCCAAATCTGAACAGACACCCATAGAACACAGAACTGATGTTATAGCAGAAAATCCCTCATAACGCTGCCTTTGAACAAGACCCAACCCAGTGGGTCTAGATTTAGATGTGTCTGCCCACCAGAGTGAAGTAAGAGTTTGTATTCCAGCATGTATAGTGATAAAAACCTACTGTAAAACTGCACCTGGGCTAAATTTTACTACAAATTCACATTATATATGTTGAATAGATCATGCACTGTCCAAAATCTGAAGAGACAGGAAAATTACTCAAACATCAGGACTCAGAAACACTGGCACTTTCAGAACATGAGCACCACTTAATCACTCAGCATTGTTCCCTCCTGTCCTCTTAAGCAGCTGTACCCAAGGCCTGGGACCTTTGCTTCTGCTGCCAGCAACTGGGACAGCCCATAGCTCACCATCTAATTCAGTGGCTGATTTCAGCCTCACCCTTGCTCCAAGTAAGAGCCCTGCCCATCCCTAAATACTACAGAAAGGGGACAGAAGCTCTACACAAGCTCCTCAAAACTCGTAAATACCATTTAGAGCCATCAAAAAGCTCACTTCAGCCTCTGGAGAAAGAGCCATCCCCACTGTGAACCATCCAAGGCACAGGGTGATGGAGGGGTCAGAAAACCAATCTCTTGCCCATGTCCATGGCAGGATATTAATCTGTCAGAAGCAAAAGTGATGTCACTACTGTTCTAGCATGCAAGGAGGAGTTATTTGTCATTGCCTCTGTTTTGGTCAGAACATGAGATTTAAGCAGGAAGAAAAAACCCAAAACCACAAAGCACACAATCTCAGTGTTCCCCTACAAAATTCTCACAGGGTTGAGATTAAATAATCAAATAGCTAATCGCCGTTCCAGCCCATGGCTCCAATCTAAGAAGCACATTGACTACTTGTCAGCAATGACAACAGACATTTGGGAAGCCAGGGGACCCTCCAAGCAGAGAGAGCACTGTGGGGACAGGCAAGGGCATATTCTCTAACTCAAGGAAAAGTGGGAATTTCAATTCCCCCACTGTACAAAACAGGATGGAAGATGTGTTTGTCAAGAGTTTTAAGGGAAGTTAAAAATGAGTTTAAAATTATTAGCTAAACATGTAAACATCCAGGGCAAAGATTGTATTATTCATAGTACTTTAAATGTTAACTATTCAAGATTTCACTTAATATATTTTTCCAACAGTGAGATAATGAAATAATACCAAAACACAGTGTATGTTTATGATCTTTTAAGATTGTAATTTGTTTTGATTACATCAAACAGCATCTGCTCAGCTTTCTCTTTACTCAAAGCACCAAGAATGTACCTAATAATAATATCACTGTATTTTTAAATTTGTCTTTCTGCACATTCATTAGCATGAAATTCTTCCAAAGCAAACTTGAAAATATAAAACAAAACATGAGGAGAAAACATAAAATCTGTCAAGAATATTGCACGTTTGCATTTGTTTTACATTTCTGAGAAAAAAGTATCTCTGCTACACCTCAGACTAAGACTCATCTGTAGAGAAGTCCTAATCTTATGTTTATGCCATGCATTGGAGTAATGATGCATTGGCTATGATCACTGTGGTGTACAGTTTTTAATTTCCTAGTGGCAACATTTTTTATTGCGACTGGAGGGTTGTTTATAGTTGTAATTTTGAGATGCATTTTTGTTGTTGTTCTTCTGGTCTTTTATTAACATACTGCCAGATAGCACTCTACGATGGCCCATGCTGGGTTAGTGATAATGTTGTCTGCACTGGCAGATCTACCGTAGCAGATTATGGGCATAAAATGGGCAGGGGGCAATCAACTTGTCAGAATATTTACAAATTTCAAATTGCTGTCGACACCCTTAATGACTTGTACAATGAAAAATATTGCTATGTCTCTATATCTGCTCTGCATGAAGAACGGTAACAGTTGGAGGAGATGGGCTGGGATGGAGATAGCCCTCATTAAAAACAAAGAGCTGTGATTGACATGAAAATTTGCCTATGAAGCCAAAAGAAAGGTAAATGCATTTAGATTTAAGTGGCCTTATTGGGGGACCTTGCTGAACCAAGAGACCTTGCTAGCCTTACATAGACTCAGCTGCAGAAACATGTATCAGTGTTATACAACACCTAACAGAAAGCCACTAATTGTCCAATTCCTTCATCTCATATCAGTTTTCTGGGATACCTCACCTTTCATTGCTATCCTCTCTGAACTAAGATGAGAGGGGGAAAATAATTCAGTCATGGTAAAAGGTAGTTAGAAAAGAAGTAAAAAAAAAAACCAAAACAAAAAAAACAAGTATAATTTCACTTTCTTTGAAAAAACTGAATTACACTTTATCTGAATTACACTTATCCACACTCATTGTCTCAGTGGAAACAATGGCTGAGAGACCCATCAGCATCGCTGCCAACAACTTCCTCACCCAGCCCTTCTGCCTCTTCAGAGTTTTCAATCTTATTCCTGCCAGAAGCCAGGTATCATGCACCCCACACCAACCTAATCCTTCCCTCTGGTGAGTACAAACTCTTCACTGACCAGATCCAAGGTCTGTATTAATGAGGGTGTTTTGGGTAAAACAGCACAAGGTCACTTAGGCAGCAAGATGGTGATGGTGATCACACATGTAGCTGCTCGGATTGCTTTTATCAACACATAAGTAAGCACTTCAGTAAAATGGTTAAGTGTCATGTTAGAGCAGTCTTTGAGATGGCACATGAAAGAGAACTGCTCTGACAAAACCAGAAGGATAGTAAAGTAATAGAACTGGGTATATAAACCAGGTCTCCTTAGTACCAAATCTGTTTTTTATCCACACAGGAGTGCTTTCTTCCTAGTCTGTTTTTCTATACACAAGACCTATAGGAGTTTTTTGATAGCATAAGGTTTTTGCAGTTTAACTTTATAATTACAAAAGAAGAACAGTTTGAAAGGTACTGCCTGAAATATGATCACTTACCTCCTGTTTCACTATACATTGCCCGTACTGTTTTTCATAATCTTTGAAAATGTTAAAAATAAAAAGGGTAACAGTCTGAGCATCTGGTTTGTTATAAAATTGAATACGTTTACCTAAAAATGAAAGATTTACAAATGCCTTTAATGTTTCTATAGAAACCAGAAAATCACAAACCACTTGTGTCAGAGCTGTTAACGTAGGAATCACATATGTTTTCTCCATATATATGCAAAAGCATATTTCCAGCAGAACAAAACCTGCTTTGACTTCAAAGGAAATGGAAGTTATGGCAAAGTCTTTTGAAAGCCAGGACCATTGCTTAGCCATGGACCAATGGCAAGATGGAAAAGTTGCAAGATCTGCCAAAATTCTTCGCATTCTAAATCTATACTTTCACTCACAGTCATGTATTTCTTACATTTGTTATGTAAGAAGCCATCACAACACACACACTTCAACATTAATAAGTACTTATTAAAAATTGCTTCAACTTCGTCCCAAACAAAAGCACAAACCCAGTTATTCTGCTGTTTCTCCCTCCTTTCCTGTTTTTAGGTATTGTCACAGGAGGTCAGCAGATATTTGAAACCGAGGGCATTTTCTACAGAAGAAGCAGTCTTTATGAAAAAGCTATTTCATTCATTTGACGTGACAAAAGTAATTTAAATTTATGCATGCAAAAATTCCCATCACAATCAAGAAGCCAATGCACATATAAAGTTGCACCTATAAAACCAACCTGAGTCCCATGTGCTTCTGGCATCATGGTGAGCGTTCTGCACTGAACACACAGTTATACCCTAGATCCAGAGAAAGAGGCCTGGGTGTCTCCACTAGTCATCAGTTAGGTGGAAAGAATCAGCTTTCCATCATAATCATACACATCTACTGACAGTAAAGGGAGCATAGAGCAACCACAACCCTAATTAAGACACTTGGTCAAAACAGGGGAAAAGGATATAATTCTCCATGAAGATCACCATTTGTTGGTAATGAGAATTTTCAGACCTGGAACAAGCTTTACCAAAATGAAAAAAGAAAAAAAAAATTTAAAAATGATAAATCCCTCATATATACTCATTAAAAGCTTCAGTAACCTATGGATGTTACTCTGAGTAGTCTCTGAATTTGTATATAATAATTTTAAAATAATTTTATTTTTACCTATGGAAGTTTGGAGCTCATATTGAGAAATACTTGAACTTGCCAGAGTACCAAGTGGGACTTGTAGGCAAGCTACATTTCTTGCAGTCTAAAGAGTCTGTTTATAAACATTAAGGTAAATAAACAGAGATGGCAGCTTCATTTTAATCCAGTTTAGTCCTAAATATTAAAAACCATTCATGAAGTCTTGACTTCAAGAATTAAAATCTGTTAGTTGTCTCTGCTCTGATTTCTGATCACTAATACAAGACTCATGAGACTTGCATGTTTTGGGATATTTGTAAGAAAGAGAAATTCATCAACATTAAAGAAAGAGCATAACATCATTAAAGAGATCTCCAGCAGATCTTTTAAAATATTTTTTAATACAGGCCGCAATGGTTCTTGGTATTAACAACTGGTAAGATGGATGAAATCCTCATCACCTGATTTCAGCTGTCTCACAGTTTAATGGCTTATTAAAGCTAGAAATATAAGATTCCTGTAACATCAACACAGAGAAAGAATCCCACATAAAAAAATAAAACCAAGTGCACTTGGGAGCACACAAGCTTTAGAGGAGAATAGGTGACTAGACACCTGATTTTTTGACAGATAAAATTAGGTGAAATGAACTCTTTTCTGTCATTCTCCCCAGCCAGATTTCAAATGTTAGCAATTTCTGTGAATCCTGTGTTACTTTTACCAGTATGGTAGGTAGCAGTATTGGTTTAGGAATTACAGCCTTTAAGAAACTGCTGGAACAGACTCAGGGATTGGTTTAGTGGCTGAGAACAAGGAGAGAACACATTCGTCTGAAATTTGTAGAAACTGTAATTTCTATGTCAGTGGTGGTGTTAACACGCTAACATGCTAACCACGTGCCTCTGAAATTCTAGCTCAAGTAGACATATTTCACAATTATCTCATAATACATATCTGAGCATATTTTTCTGAGACAGACTGGACAGCACAAACCTATAAGAAATAATGCAGATACTCTTCCTGAAACCAGTGGCAGTAGTAATGTCAACAAATGCTCACTAAAATAAGCAATCTACAGTGTGATACATGAAGGTTGCCACCTATCAATCAGAGCTCCTGAAAAAGGCAAGGTTGAGCATTTAGTTTTCCTTCGGTTTCCAATGTTATTTTAAGGTCTGTAAATGACCTCTCTAGAAAAATTAAATTAAGCATCGATTTTGTTTTTAAAATACAGCAAGCACCATGCTTCAGAAAAGAATTGTCCTATCTGTAACTTCATTCAACACTAATATTCTTATACAAACACAACATATATATAAATTATTTCATTGACATCTGGTCCCTGGCATTCAGAATTAATATTTTATTAGCAATCACCCAAATACAATATACCAGGACTCCCAGTGAACTTGTGCTACACTGGAATGTACCAAAAACGCTCTAAAATTCCTTACTGTTATTTCTGTCTATTCATTAACACTGCCACCAGTACCCACCCTATTGTACACAGGAGAATTGATCATCTTGGTAACAAAAGAACTGCTTCAGGATAGAAGCAAAAACAGAAGAAAAACTGTACCCCCTCAAAAACGCCAAAAAATTACTGTCTTTCACATGTCTGAAGATATTTTCTATTTTTCTCCTCTCATTAAGGATGTTGTTCTTTATTATTAATTAAATGAAAAACATCCACAGCCAGTGATTGAATTACCCCAAAGTACCTGCTTAAAAAGATCGATATTGATCAAACTAAAGGGTAGAAAGTACCACTAGTCTTCTTAATGTAAGTGATTTGGCTCAAGGAAGGTTTTGATCAAATTAAGTGGAGAATCTAATTAACCTGTGATTAAATTAAGTGGAGAGCAAGCTGTATAGGCATAAATCCCATACACATTGAGATGAAACTAATAGCAATGCATGTATTTACAGAGGCTGCCAGGGGAAAGCATGCAATAAATTCAGCAAAGAAAAAAAAGATTACAGAAAGAAAGGGAAAACAAAGCATGGAGGGATTAGAACACAGAAAGACGATAAAGACAGCCACAGATAATGATTACCATTGGAAGAACATCAGCCAAACCTGGGAGATTAAAGACTGTGAATATACTAAAGCATAATAAAAATTCTTCTAGATTAAAAATCTAAAGCAGTGCAAAAGTCGGTGATTCATATTGAAATAGAATTCCAGAGGCTACTAAACAGACTTTTGTACAAGGTCAAATTATATCTGTCAGTAGTTTGTACCTTATGGGCAGTGTGATGAGATCAGAGGTAGGGACAAGTTGCCGGTTCTCAACACAGGCAAACAAACCACATGCCATGCCTGCAGGCAGCAGACCACTTCTCCTTGAGAACTGGGATGTTTATGGCTCTACACTCACTGAAGAGCCGTTTGCAACAATTCAAACAGTCAGATATCCTTCCTTGCATGACCCTCTCTTGTAAGAGACCACTACCTTATTTCTGTCTCAGGGCTCTGAATAGTATCACTATAACCTATTTCTGAAGAAGCCTGCACATTTTTCACCCACTACCAAAATCCTATTAAAGCAAGGCTGAAAAAATAGAAGTCAGAGCTCTTTGTGACTCCACAGCACACAATTCTGGAACAAAATTATATGTCTTCAAAACAACCGGCTTCAATTAGCACTCCATTTAAAAGAATAAGGAAATCTTGAGCTGGATGCCAAGACAGGCAGAAATCCCAACAGTTTATTGTCTTTATCTTATAAAGATTTGCCTTTTTTCTGAAGTTTTAGAGAAAGAATTGTTGGCCTTGTACAGCTTCAAAAAATAAGGTCTATGTGTGTCTTTCACCCTTATTAGACCATAATAATACATTAATATTGAGCCTCCTCAGACGATATTTTGAAACGCTGCTAGTTCTCCCTGTATTCAATCTGGGGCACTTACACAAACTTTGTTTAAGCATTGCTGATACATTCAATAGATTTAAAAATGCGTGGAAAAATAATTGTCTACAAATCATTCAAGAACAATAAATACAAACAATAAGATGGCATTACAGAATAATAGATGGCAATATAGACTAATTAATGGCATTATAGAATTTCCATATTTCTGCTAGCTATTTGCTAGCTGCAAAAGATTACATAAAAGTGCCGTTCCAAATGTAGCAGTTCCATTCTACCAAGGCAGTGGTAATTTTTTCAAGACAAAATTCTTGACTAGTTGTCTTTTCTTGCTAGACAAATATTGACCTCCTGGAAGCGCAAGACAATCACCTAGAAGATACAAGCCCCATAGTATTTCAGGGCTCAGTGACTATCCATGACACACCTCTGTGTCTTTTCGAAACCTACCTGTTCAAAGACCATAGGCAATTACCTTGGTCTCCAATTTTATGTAGCAACTCCACTTCCACATCTATTGGCAATTTTCCGCAGTTTTGAAGTCTTGTAAAAATACAGCAGACACCAATTTCTGAGAAACAGAAAAATACAGCTCATAAAGCTAAAAATCCAGCTAGCCAGCATCATTGCCAAACCTGAAAACCTGACATGTTTTTCAATGTCCCAGTAACACACTAATATGAATTTTTGGTTACATTTTGCGCATAGCAATGATTTCTAGTTTAAGCCAGTAGCCAGTAACAGGTAGCCTTTTTTTTTCTTCCTTTTTCAGCCAAAGAGATTTACTTCTACAAAAATAGCCTCTGTTTTGCAATCAATAGCAGCACTGAACAACTGGATTGGAAATCATAGTGTATAATCAACTCCAAGACTCAAATAGAAGAATACCTATTGTTCTTTTCTAAGCAGATAAATTGAGATCTCTGTTATCTCTTAAGTATCAACAATTATGCAGTGAAGATATTAATTTTCCTTTAACAAGCATAGAATTATACATCTGGCTGCTGTCAGCTGTTTTATGCTACTGAACAATGAATTAACCTTGCCCCATGCTGGCAACTATGTAAAATTAAATATTATATCAAGAGCATGCCTTTCCTCACTCAGATGATTGTAAAAATTTTGCATCATAAAACCTTTTAAAGCAGTTTAATCTTCTTTTACATATGAAGTAACTTATTTTTTTTATATAGTACCTCTTCATTTCTGTACATCTAATAGTAACAATAACTTAACACAAAGTGCAATAATATATTTCACTTCATCTCATGTGGGTTGCAGAACTTGTTGCAGCATCTTCAGTCCCCTTGACAGTTCTGTTTGTTTATTCTCTGTAATTCATTATATCCCAAATAAAATTGGCAGGTACCCTGCCAACAATCAGGAAAACTGGAAGTTCCCACAAAGACCTCTGGTTTTCCACTGCATTGCACATAATCATGGTTGCCATGACCTTCATGACATTTTACCACACGCCCTGAAACAGGGAGGAAAACTAAATAACAAACCTAAGGAAATGGCTCAAACTAAAACCATTATTTATCTGGGTTCTCATGACAGCCATAGATTAATGGACACACAATTTCTCTACTTAGCTTTTCAGACAGATTTTGTTCAGACCATTGAATCTTAACTCCCTGTTCCTCTGAAGGTACTTACTTTTCTGTCTAATTTCCAATTAAAGGGCATGTAGAAAGTCTTGCAATTGCTTTGAGTTTATTCTCAATGAAAAGAAAACCTCCAGGTGTAAATAGCTACACCAGGTCACTAAAGAGTGCATTGGTTCCTTCAGTGGAGAGCAGTGCTTTGAAAATTCCTTATGCTTTTATTAATTCTTGTGTCTTACACTATTATCTCTACCTGCGGAGAATAATCAGCTCCTTATCCTGCTACTAAGTGTTATACACACTTAACACTGTTAGACCTCAGTGCAAGTGATTCGATGTTTATTCCGTAAGCAATTTGAACTCACCTACCAGGTTTGGGGTTTTTTCCCCAAGTATTTATAAGCAGCTGTGTGCACTAGCAAGTTAGCTGTACCTATGGCATTCTAACTCTGCATACATAGCACCTGTAGGAGTGCATAGGAGGCAGAAGGATTTTTGGGTTTTTTGTGTTTCTTTCTACATCTTTTCAAGGAGGGGCTAGAAGCATCAAAACAAAGGCTAATTTTGAGAAATAATCATTCACTCACTTAGCATGTTCCTAACCTATAATTCACTTTGAGAACAGTCTTTAATATAACACTCCCACAGAACACCTAATTTAGGGAAAACAGTAAGGAATCAATACTGAGTTAAAGTCTATGAATTCTTCTTCTCTCATCCTTGCTTACATGCAAAAAAGTTAAATATTTTTTCTGTATTAATAATTAATAAAGAATTTCAGCGCATTTTTAAATTGAAAGTGATGGCTTCAAGCCAAAGGCTTCTTCTCGATTATGACCTTCTGCTGCTGCCCTCAGGAATGCTGATTTTACCTTGAGTATCTGACCTTTCTCTGTTTTGGACAGAAAATTTCTGGCCAAAGTAATCCTGCAATTCCTCTCTCCTTATCAGAAACGGCCTCCTTGCTCACCAGATGACTGGACAATGGGAAGATTATTGGAGAACTACTCTCCTGAGATCCATACCAGGAGTTCTAGATGCTTCTGCCAAGCAGAAGGAGCAGATGCATGGAAAAAACTATGGTCAAGGCAGAAGCCCAGTGTGTCTGGAGTTTTTGTTGCTTGCCATTCAGAGTCTTCCACCAAGGAAATAAGGGTCCTTTTCTCTTTTGGACTGCTAGATGTGGCTAGATTTCCATAAGAATAGTATCTGACTCAAACAAGAAAATCTTTCTGACATGAAGTGGAGAGGTAGTTCAGTTTCCCAAACAATTACAGAAGTGTTTTCTATCGCTTCATAATTGAATGATTTTTCTTTAAAATTCATTCTCTAAAAACAAACAAGGTTCATTTTTCATGTATTGAACCTTTTTAATTTTTAAATTTGTTTTATGTATTTCAAAAATATAGTGGAAGAAATTAAAAGTCCAGGCCTACTAGTAAAATCTTTGCAAAACTGTGAAAAATTACATTTAAGGGCAGGTCATCACTAAGGGCTTCCAGAATAAGAATCCTTACTGCAGGTTCCATAACCAATAAGTGCTTATGCTTTGACATCTCTCTATCAGTTATGTCAAAAAAAATGCTGTTAAATGAATTGTGAGTTTGGGAGACCTAGGAAATAATTGCTGCCATGATAACTTTTACTAAGAAGCAGTAATTTTCTTAATATTAGCACATAAAATCAAACTATTTCAGTACAAATTGATATAGAGGATAGTAAAATATTTTACTAAAGATTCCTTCTGTGCATTCTGTTGCAAGTCCTGGGCTATATATTCCCCTTCTTTCTGAGGCAGAAGTCAATAGAAACTGCATATAAAGAACTAGGACAGTATACTGGCCTCTAAGGAGTCTGGATGCCCCAGGCAACCTGGAAATCATCCATCCTTCCTTGTTTTTAGTCTCTCACACAACAGAGATACTAAATGTTACACAGATTTTAATATGCCAGTTCACACACATCTCTAAAGAATATGGATATAATTGGCAATTGCTTAAGAAAATAAATGAAACTAAAATACACCCAAACTCATCAAAAACATGACAGAAAACTTCAAATATTTACTTTATTTTCTAAACCTTCTCCTCAAGCAGAGTTGTGCTAGATGCCAGACAGCACGGGACAAAGACCAAAATTTCTTTGTTTTAGGATTAAGTTTCATAAAAAGATTGCCTTTCACTTGCATCTCACTGAAGGACAAGGTGGACACACAAGCAAGAGAGGTCTCTTCTCATTATTACACCTCACATGATGCAACCTCCTGTGACCTGATTTAGCAAGCTGAGTGATTCAATTAATGCCTCTTCACTTGGCTAAGTGCCACACAGAAATACCTTAGCTGGTGTTTGAAGGACATGGTTTCTATAGCAGACACTTTGTTAGACAGAATGAGCACACTGGGTCATAGCAAAGGGTCAGTAAGGCCACTGGCCGCTTTCAGGCAGTGGTCAGCAGCATAAGCCCAGGAAACACCAGAGGCACATAAGTATTTCAGGTCCAGAATAAACTCTCATCCACCAGTGATCTGAGGGTCAGGACTTTCAAGCCAGTGTAGCATCTTTGCCTTCCACAGCTCTCTGTAATCTTCAATCCCAGGAGTTTGTGCAGCTGTTTTTCAAGTTAGCACAAAGCCGAGAATCCAGGGACATTGCGACGTGCAGAGCACTGCGCTAATCATCCTTTCTACATGTAGAAATAAAAGTAAAATATCCTTTGACCACATGCATAGAGAGACCTAAAGTAGGAGGCAGATGGATATGAAATTCCTGAAATGACTGTTATCATACCCACTATTCTAAAGGAAATATTCTTATGTGCCATTACATAAGACAAAAAGACAGAGAGGGCTGAGAACTCTTGTCCACAGGAGGAAAACAAGTTCACATCTTAAAAGGTGGGTTTGTCTGGTTTGTTTGTAGAGTCGAACTGTGGTCACAAACACATTTCACCATTTCTACAGCTCAAAGCTGGAGTACAGCAACATCAAATTAAAACCAAAGAAATTAAAAATAGTTTCATTTAAACCTAATTATATCATTAAATGCAATTTTTTGTATTACACAAAAGGTTAATATCATAGCAACTTATTGAAAGAATTTCTCTGAGTCTCATCAGGAAAGTTAATAATTTAGATTCCATATGAAGTACAAGAAAAATCCCTGTGATACGTTTGTCTGTATAAAGTAGCAGTTTTCAAGGTTATTATTTTCATATGTCTTAATAGAGGTGAGTGCTGGTAACTGGAAAACTAAATATACTTTGAGATTTATGGATTCAGTAATTGCATTTCGGGTGCTAATTAAAAGCAAAGGCAAGAAGAATATTTCAGAAAGGGATAAAAAAAGTGTCTTCTGAATACATATGTATGTGTAGTACATGGTACACATATACTACCACTATTTAGAGTTTCTCTGCCTGTTGTCTGAGGAGACGTACATGCAGACCTCATGCAATAGAGATTTTTGTGACTGCAAATGCTGCCATTCCCCCTGTCTGGTGGGGCCACAGAACACCAATCAATTAATTACATAATGCAATATTCTAGATATGGCAAAGAAGAAATTAAGAGCCAGAAAAGCTAAAGTGGATTCTTGATTTTTGACTCATATAAAGCGCAACAAAGTTAAAATGCAAAGGTTGCTACTTGTAAGACTTAGAAGGGCTTTGGAAGCCAGTTCTAGATTCTAGATTTGTACAGAAAGAGACTGGAAAAGTCCAGAAACAGAACAAAGGCATTCACAAAGAGAGAAGGTAAAAAGTCTACTAGTAAGGGAAAACAAATGAAGAAGAAACTCAAGGAAAACTGTAATAGGACCTAGGAAACTTAAATTGCACTCTCCAGACAGATGAGATTCATGTATATTAATAACCTCTGAGTGGAAGGAGAACTATTAGAGTAGTGGTTTGGATAAGTTTTCTCTGTTAGTAACCAGCGGTATCTACTTACCACCATGATTTATGTTCAAATTGTACCTGAGCCTCAAATTTTCTGCCAAAGAGAGTGCTACATTGTCTCAAATGTTCACCAAAAGGATGAGGAAAAAGCCTGCAAGGATATTCCAAGAATCATATTCATATAGAATCTTATTTAGGGGAACATACTAATTTATGTCTCTTTCACAATCATTCGCTACATCATGGCAACAAACTGTTTGCCTTTTCATCTGCTTTCCCTTTTCTTTCCTTGTTGCTGGCTATAATCACCTCCAGGCAAATGGAGTTATTATAGCAGACTTTTCATCTTTACTGGTATTATGTTTATATTTTAAAGAAATGGTTTTGAACTAGGAGCAGTAATGGATGAAAGAGCAAAGTTGAATACAGGGGGAAAATAGCACCATAGTAGAGAAGAAAGCTAAATGGGAGGGTAAAGATGACCTTATTTGTTCAAAAAGCATTATGGGTTGCTTTTCATTCCTTCTCAGCCACAGATTCAAAAAATTAATGTTTTTAATTTTCTTTTCTCATTTCAGACTTTTAGTGTCTATATAAGCATAAGAAATATCTTGCTTTAAAGAAAACAAAAACAAATAAAAAAATAAAGAATAACAAAACCCACAAACCCCTACAAACTTTTTTCATTATCCTAACAAAAAAAATAGTATATTATCCATTTCCTCTTTTTGAGACACTAGTTCTTACACAAGATGAAAAATTGCCTTTCACCAAAATAACTTCACAAACAAGAATGTAAAGTTACAATATATCAAGGAAAAGCACAACCCTCATACAAAAAAATGTTTCAGTAGAAGATGTTGCTGGAAATTGACATTCTAATTTCTTTTGATCTTTGCCACTTTTTAAAAACACATACTAAATTCTATTCCAGTTTTAAAACTGTGGAGTCACTCTGAAGATGGGAAGGCCATCCAGGAAGAGGGATATTATCTGACATAAAACTAAAGTCAATATCACTCTTTATGTAAGTTTGGAAAGCTGAATCAGAGCTCACTTGCATATGAAGATACACAAAATGTAAGTGAATTTTTTCATATTAGCTTATCACACAGACTGAGGAGTGTCACTGTCGCCTTCTATTGCTGATGAGAGTGGGACAAACCAGTCATGAAATGCAACTGCTTGAAAGAAATAGCCAATCCAATGGAAAAGGTGTTGTAATCACAACCTCATCTATCACATATATACACCTGAAAACATGAAACAAAGAACACAGAGAGGGTCCATCCACCAAAAACAGGGCAACCCAATACGGAACAAAAGTGAAGTTAAACTTGTGTTTCCGTTTGTACAGAAGGAAAATATGTTAAAGTACATAGGCATTTATTGCAAAAGACATCATTAACAAAAACTGGAATTTACCTAGTGTTATTCATCCCAATCAGACTGAACTAAGACCTCTTAAAAACATAATTAAAATAAAGTTTTCCTCATCACAACATTATAATGATATTTTCACATTGCAGTGTTCAGAGCATGAATTCATTCCTTGCTGGCAAGAATACACTTTGACATTTCTTAGAAACATAGTTTTAATCTTAAAGACTATAAAAACTACATTAAAAAAAAAAAAACCTACAAGTTTTCCTACAAGAGGCAAAGAGGCTTGAGTTAGAGGATTGTTAATTAGAGTTAGGAGACATTGCAAATTCCTCATGGACTGGCACAGTGCTGAAGCAATGATAATATTTATTGGCAGTGGTCAAGTATTGTCCATTGTCCAACTTCTCTCTGCTGTTTATTTATTTGATTAACAAAAACAATTTGCTTGGTACAAATACCTGACGTGTTGTGAATGTTTCCCTGCTTTCTGGATTTTGTTGGGATTTTTCTTTCTATTATATAATGCAACATCTGCAGCAAGTTCTTTCCAACACAAAAAGACCTTGTAATTAAAAGTGTCCTAATGAAGATATAAGTTTAATAAGTTTATTTTTTTCCTTTTAGCAGAACATTCATAATTAGGCTGTACATCTTTCTCACTAGCATTTTCAACTGCAACAACTATAAGAGCAGATTCCCCCACCTGGCAAAGTCAGTCCCTGTCTTTCATGATATTCCTAGTTTATGAAAACTGGGGGATTTTCAGATGGATTTTTCTTTAGCAACTCTGTCTGAAACAGTAAAACCATATCTCTTTTCCCATCTCAACAACATTTTAAGGCTTTCTTTTTCAGTTGATTACAGTGAGAACTGATGGGTAGAGAAGAAACTGCCTGAAAATTGCATCTTGTGGTGTTTTGCAGAAGGCAGGTATGCATCATGAATCTTGTACTCAGCCCAATGGAAACCAGTCCTTGTCAGGGATGTTCTGTGCTTTCCTGTCAGCTTCAGCACAGAATTTGG
The DNA here is from genome assembly GCA_013399945.1 of Ploceus nigricollis. NCBI lineage: Eukaryota > Metazoa > Chordata > Aves > Passeriformes > Ploceidae > Ploceus > Ploceus nigricollis. The sequence continues at coordinate 773,123 of VXBC01004667.1, read as the reverse complement.
CACACTAGAACAAGCCCCAGCCTCAGTTAACAGCCAGCACGTGGTGTATCAGGGCAGATGTATGCAACACAAATGTCCAGGAACATGGGATGGTCTATAGAGTCATCACCCAGGTGACTCCTTCCCCTCTACGTTGGCTTTTTGAAGAATTCACTGAATAGCTCCACTGTGTTTGGGATGTTTTTTCTATATTGCCATCATCTAAGTTTTTGTTCTCTTAAGCATTAGAGTGTGATCCATGACGCTCTCTCAGGGCCTATAAGAAAAGTCAAATATCTCTTTTCTCAAGTAGCAGGGCAGTCGGAACTTCCAACCCTTCTAATGGGGTTATCAGCAAAAGGAACATCAAGGTTGCTTTATGGTTTCAGCTCATTCCCAATGTGATGATAATATATTTAAAGAGAAACATGAGAACAGCCCAGAGGAAAAAAAAGGTTGAGCCAAGATACAGGTGCTTGATTTCAGACATATGGGCATATGGACAATAGGACAAGAAGTGGGGAGAAAACCACTGAAAACTAAGGATGCAGCAAAAACCTGAAAGAGCTTTTCTAAAGCTGACTCATTTAATAATCCATATTATATTTTTGTACACAATTGTTGCTGTCAGTTTATTTCCCCAGGATTTTTGTGGATTCCCAGTTAAAAACCACCCATCATTACAGGTGTCCCACAACTCAGCCTGAATAAAAAGGTGCTGTGAAATACTATAAGTGAGGGATCATGTTTTTTACACTGTAAACGACCTGTTTTAGACTAAACAAGGGATGAACAGTAAGCTTCAATGAAATGCAGCAATTTCTTTTCCCCTCTGGCTGCTCACGCCATAGAGCATGATGACAGAGAAAATGACAAGTGAGTCACTAAAACAACATTATTGGAATTGACAGAGATTGAGACAGTCATATTTGTCTCTAAAAGATGCAGTCTATGTTTATCTGACTGGGCTAGAGTTGACGAGTTTAGGTACCTGCAGGCTCACATCTGGTTATGTTCTAATCTAAATTCCAATGAGGTTATTGATTCTGTTGGTATAAGAACATGGGTGAAGCTGGGTGGGCTTTACAAAGTAAATTGTTGTCTGAACCATGCTAGAAGTGGCTGTTTATCCCACGTATAATGTTGTATGCAGTCGCTATGGAATATGGCTATGCCCATTACAGATATTGCTGGCTCTCTGGAGATTAATGGTTCTACAGTACTAACTCCAGAGATTTATAACTCTTGACAATTTTATGGCCCACCTTAAATAGTTGCCCTCTGTAAAAAAAAGCAGCCTGTACTTAGAACAGTATGTAACGGTGAGAGCTTCTTTACAGAGTTTTTATAGAGCACAGGGTATCAGCTGACAATTCACTCTGAGACAAAGATCAGAGCCACGAAGGAGGAGGGGAGAAAACCCCAACAAGTGACAACCTTGCAGTAACCTCTGCAGAAGCCTCTTCTGTCCCACTGCATAACAGCAGATCAACAGTGTAATTCCAAACAACATGACTGAAAAATCATCTTAATATTTGCATGCTTCTCCGTAATCACTCCTTTCTTCATGAGGGTGAAAGTCCTGTTAAAAATGGAACTGAGTAAGCTACTAACAAAGGGAACTCTCAACAGGTAAAAGTGATTAAAACAGTGTAAGACTGAGTAGAGCCAATGTTGATGGAGGCCAATGTATAGACACTTTTCTTGAGGAGAGTATTATGGCAGGAAGCTCTGTGATGAGGGGTGAAGGAGCAATGTACATTTTCACACCCTCCCATTTTTTAGCATAGAAGTTTTGTGTCTGTGTAGCTGATTTGCATTTCATAAGATCCTTCTCCCAGGGACTGATATTTGTACCAGCACTCTCACAACACATATAGAAACCCAAGGACAACATAAAGCTAAAAGGCAGGGGGCAAGGTCTGAACCAAGGTGACCATGAAGACCTGCAGCCTGGATTGTTTTTTATATATGACCACTTACAGAAAATGAAGATGAAAGACAATGTCAATGCACACAGGTTGGAGAGGTTAGCGCAAAACAACAGAAATTTTAAGCTGAATTAATACACTGGAATTTACATAAGTTTCCTTTCAGGCTTTTCTGAAAGAATTGTGTTGGCAGGTTCTACTAAAAGCCCATTATCAAGGAACTATTTTATTAAGTAGCTCCTTCACACATCTTCTAAAGTCTAGCTTGAAGTGCAACCTGGCATGATACAAATTGCTAAAAAGGCAGCTCAACAACCCGTTCACATCGAAGTGCAGGGCTATAAGATAAAACTTGTAACCCTTAACCAAGGCTGGATTTAGGCTCCAGATAAAAGAAAGCAGAAAGATGACATAACACAAATTCAGTATCAGAGAGCAGGTTTGTGGATATTCCTATGGTTTCATATGGTTTCCCTATGGACACTATTTGCAGAGAACAAAGGTTATAATAAAGCAAAGCCATTGCAGTAAATTACTGTGAAGCAAACCAAATACAGTCAGTGGAGGAAGGACTTGGCACCAAGCTCAGTTCCACCTGAGCTGGAAAATGGCTCACAGAATGGTATAGTAAGTTAACTTTGACATTGCTCTCTTGGAGTAGAAGTGCTGTAATGTATGTTATTATCCACTGATATTAATGAGCTCAAGAACATTTGAAAACTGTGTACTGTGCACGAGCATCATACTTTTAAACTGGAATGCTTATGGGACCACCATAAATCCATTCTTTGATGAAAGACAAGGGTTTTACAGAAGTCATTTCTATGTAACTTCTCATCAGGTAAAACACAATGAATACCTCAAAGTTTTTTATTACACTCTTTATGGACTTGTTAGGATGCATAGAGTGCATCCTGAGGGCAAGACTGCTGACATCTCTTCCATCTCTACAGATGGTATCAGCTGTCTCTGGGAGCAAACAGCAGAATTTAAAATCAAATACTGCAAAGCAGGCCAATAAAAATGTTGATGCATGGAGATGTTTCAGGGTTGTTGTTTGTTTGTTTGTTTTTTAATTACTTGATATTACCTAAGCTTTGCTCTGATCACTTGAAATTCCAAGCCCCTTAAAAAAAGTCAGTGAACCAATCTACAAGTGTCAGATCAGACATGGCAACTTCTTTGCACTTCAGCTATTTCCCACAGGCAAAGATCTTCTAGCAACACAGCATTTTTAATGAAACACCGCCACATGCCACAGGAAGCATGCAGCTTTCTCAAAACTGACAGCTTACTAAAGAAACTGTGCCTTTAACTTAATAAGTCAAATAACCTGGAGTCTTAAGAACAACTTAAGTTTACTGAGGTTTTGTGGGAGTCTAGAGCCAATAAGACTGGATATATTTCCCCTCTGCAGAACAAAACTCTGGTATAACCTACCTCCCACTTTGCATTCCGATGACAGCAAACCAGGCAAGTAGAAAGAAGCACATCCAGGTCGTTTGTCATTCAATGGAAACATTAGAGCCATCATATTTTGAAAGAGCTTCCTTTCTGTTGAAAAGAGAGTTGGGGAAAGGATCACTTACAAAATACATGTATCTCCAAATCAAACAATTTTTAATTTTCCTCATAACTTTTTTAGAAAAAGAAAATATTTCCATTCAACTTTACAGAATTTTTCAGAAGACACAAGGTGATTGCCAAACTGAGCCCTCCTTGAAAATTAGGGACTTTATGGACCCCAAAAGTTTTTCTTTGATCACCCATTTATTTTCTGAAGGGTTGCCTAGGGGCTTTCCAAGAAGCCTCTAAAGGTAAACCAGTTTTGTAATGCAAGACAAATGAGTTGTTTTTGTTAATACATGGGTGAATTGGCACGTGGCCTTTGCTCATCATGCACACAGGTGACCATGCAGATGCAAAGTTCTCACCTCCCATCTAGGAAGCTGCACTGATTCTCCCTGGGGTTTGGCAGAAGGTAGGAGGCAGTCCTGCCAAAGCTGCTCTCCTCAGAAATATGCAAGCGGCACTCACACATCTATGGAAGGACCAGAGACAAGGTTTCTTTCCTGTCTAAGAAGTGAAAAAACCTCCCACCTCTGCTTTTTGAGCAGCCTCATCAGATTCCTTCTTAGTTGGGGGAGACTATATTATAGTTTAACCTGTGTTCCAGGCAGTATTTTAGGGGCATAGCTTCACCAGTAGACAACAAGAGGAAACTGAGAAAGTCAGCAAAGAGAATGGCATGCAAAGAGCTTAGTCATTCAAGGCAAATCCCACAGGGGTATGAGGTTAACACACACAATTAAAAATTAACCATCAGTGTAAGGTCACCACATTTCTTGGGCTTTAAGGTTTAATGGGCACTTGTTCCTCCTTTTAAATCAACTTTCTTGTGGTTTCATGAAGAAAAACAGTAATGAAATTTGCCAACAAATGGCTTTTCTATTTACATTTAGAAGATGCACTAGGATGCGATAGGAACGAAGCATTCACTTGCTACTCTGGTTTTTAAAAGTTTTTTAATGTTTACATTTTTGTAATAGAGGTTCTCACACACTTTTCATGTAAATAATAATTATTTTACATTCCTTTCTAGAAAAGAAAAAAATTAATGAACTGTTAGTTTAACCAGTGTAATTAAAAAAGTAACAATTTCATCCTCCAATCCATAGTTACTTTTAAAATTCTATAAATATCAAAGTCCAAAAGTAAACATACTTTTTTACCTTAAAAATCTCAACATATAAGTATAATTCTTTTTCATATCAAATTATGACATTCACTAAAATCATACAGATGTAAAAGTGCACAGCAAAGAGTAGTTCAAAGCACTGTGGAAAATCACAACCAAAGTAAACGGAGGAGAGACGTTTTAGGCTATTTCCTATCTGCCAGCAAAAAAAAAAAAAAGAGCAGCTCCAAGTGACAAAGCAGGTGAAAAGCTTGCAGAGCTCTTCAGAATGGCCTATTATCACCTCAGCAACCCTCAGGCACACATAATTGATAAGCAAAAGGGAAAAAACAACACTTGATGCTCAGGGCAAAAACAATAAAAAAATAAATTTACAAGTTACGGCATATAAAATCTGCAGGCACTTTGAGTATACTGATTAAGGTAGGAAAATAAGATGTGACAGAAACAGAAAAAATCTGGATCATCCTAAGGAAGAAGAGGATGTCTTTAACAAGACCTGTAAACCAGGTGGCTGAAGGTGTTCCCCTGAGGTGATGCAGAAAGTCTTTGAGATGACATCTGTATGAAAAGACGACAATAAAATGCAACTGTTTGGGTCAGCCGTTCTTTTGGGCAGGCTGAGAAAAAGTCTTCTGCAGAGTGAAGAGGCAAATATGTTTTAACAATGGAGATAATGCCTGAAGACTTGACAGGAACTTCCCAAAGGATACCAAGTACCCAAAGAAAAAGCATCAATTTACTGCTCTTCTAAGTAGTAATGGACTTCCTCCACAAGCACTTTGGAAACCCTTCTTTCTAGAAAGCAGCACAGACAGTAAAAAGTGGTTCAGTTGTGAGATATTCCATGAAGAATCATAATGCAATATGCTACTTTTTAAATTCACCTCTTCCTGCTACTCTAGCTGGAACAGCCCACACAAAACACCACACTAACTTCTGAATTTATGTAAGATGTTTTTGAAAGAAGGTGGCATGTCCTTGGCCCACACACCAAAATAAAGGATGATGGTAAATATTCAGTAGATAGGTTGGATGAAGAGCTTATACTTTGCAAGTCTTTTCCTACCAAAATCCTAGGTTAATATCCTTGAACCAAAATGGCCAAATAGGACACAAATCCAACTCATGTCCTGCTGAAATTTTCAGCCTGCTGAATGTATATGAACCATCACCAATCACATCCTGTGGTAATGTGCTGAACTGAGAAACAGAATGGTACAAGAGCTAACATTCCCAATGTTTAGCCATCCCTGTTCCTGGTAGCTTTTTAGAGACATAGTGTAGGCAGCTGTTGATAGTAATCACACTGTGAATTATGATTAAATCTACCACTAACATGAACCAGAACTCAAATTAAACAGTTGTGTGAGTCTTGAAACTATGCTCAGTTCCAAGCAGCAAGATAAGGAATAGGTCTCCTTGGGTAGATGGCATACATCAGGTATCTTATCCTTCAGCCATACAGTTCATTTTTCCACAGTGCAATCCAAGAAAGGTAATATATTTCATGGGCTCATCTAGCTGATTGGCAGGTTTTTGGAAGATGCTCTGCTGTGCCCTTAACCACAATAGAGATAATAAGCAAGGAAGAATGCTTGGTTACACTAGACAGCCTCACCATAGTTTGAAATTTTTTACTAGATTTGAGAAACAGAAAAAAGCGAGAATGCCTTCAAAGTAAATTTTCAGACATAGCATACCCAGAACATGAGCACTGTGCTAATCATCCTTCCTTCAAACATACCCAGAGTTTGGGAGTTATGTCTTAAAACTAAATTTAGTACTCAAAACAATATACCAGCTGTGACAATGTGCCAACTGCCCACACAGATGATTTGGCCAACACAGGAGGACTATGTGTACCTGTGGCCACCCTCAGCACAAAGCCAAAGTCTTGACGAAGAAAAACCTAAGTAGGGCAGACTAACCTACAAGTTGAGCAAGCTAACAGAATTTTCGTAGCACAGAACAAATCCCAAAATTAACAGAAATCTTTGTGGTTTACATTTATTGGGAAAAAGCGGGTGATTAATTCATCAGACAAAAAAAAAATTAAGTGAACTACAACACTTTATTGAATGGCTACCTACAGTACTTTGCTTATTGCTCCCATGTATTTAGCAACCAGTTAAAATTACAGCTAAGGAGCAAAATAGAGCTATATCCTACTTAGCTATGTTTTCACTTCTTGTTTAATACACCAATATATCCTTCTAATCCATTGCTTGGTCTAAATTTCCTTACAATTTAAAAAAAATACTGACACTTGGGATATGAAAATAATAATGGAAGGCTCTGAGGCAAACAGGGATTAATTGTAATTGTCGATTTTTCTGAGCACACTTAAAGTAGCAGCCACATGCTGCCTTATTCCATGAATCCAGGAGATTGTTTGAGCAGGCAGTGTTATATTACTCTGGGGTAGGAATGAAATCATGTGGGAGCAGCAAGCACTGCTCATGGAGAAAAATTACCATTTTATATTTATTACTTTGACTGGTTTAAGTGCCACAGGAATAGACTCTCTAATGCATTTGAGTGCAACTCCCCAACAATTTTACTCTGTTGCTTTGTAAACTATTTTTAGGGAAAGTCTCAGAAGACTTTTAAAGCCATAAGCCATCTGAATTGAAAAGGTTATTTTGGTGGTTTATCAAAAGGATATAAATAATATGATACATCTTTCCAGATTAGATTGATTCTTCAAATTCAGACAGGAAAACAGAACTTCAGGAGAAAAATTCCTGTTTTAAATTTGCACATCATTTTTGTTCCATGACCTCAAATATGCTTCCTCATCAGGCTTATCATCATTTTGGACTTCCATTGGTAACTCTACAGTGTGAATTCTTCATGCTTTTAAAACAGATATTATTATAAGGAAACTACAGGCTTGAACAAACATAACTGCATAATTATACTGTTCACAAGCTAATAGCAAAAGAGCATAAGAACGTTCTGTTTTAGAAGATGAAAGTTAAGGAAAAAGCAGAGCGGCAAAAGTTCACGTCTCTAAAAGGATATTTAATCAAAACCACAATTTTTTCATTAAACAGTAAGGTAATTACAGGTTCCAGACTTCCCTACCTTGCATCTTCACACAGCCATAGATATTCCCCATAACCATTTGTTGGCATCCTTGTCTCTATCATTCTGAAAACCTTAAGTCTGAGTGTCCAGCATAAAAATATACCTTTCAGCTGCTAGCAACCTACTACAGATGGATTTTTGTGTTGACCTTCCAGCACAGGATAATTAATACCTTGAGAAAGTATGTGCATTCTCTCTGTGTGTGTAGTAATAGCTACACAATGAATAAACCACAGGATAAGGCTGAAAACTCTTTACTGATTTATGACATAATAATAGCTCAGAGGTGCTTCCTGTTTATTTTAATAGTCTTTTCTATCTTAGTCACTGAATCTTGGACTGCACATATTCCAAGGCAGAGTCAGAGTATGCTCTGAGTCTGACACCTCTGAACAAGGCCCCCTTTCCTAGCTGCCATTTCAGCGGACACCAGCAAGCACCTTCCAATCCACTCAGCTGCTGCCAAAACAACTGCTATGCTGCAATTTATTAAATACTTATAGTGTTTCTTAAAGGAAAAAACAGGCTCTCATACAACTCAAAATCATTTCTGTGGAGAGCTTGCACACTCTCCCCTGGAATTGCCCAGGGCATCCTTAGTCCGCCCTGTAATGCTGCAGGAACAGGTGTGGGAGGAGCCAATACCTTTTTTTGGCCATTGTACTATTACACCAGCATCAGGAGAGAAAGTGAGCATTGACATCTAGCTGTCATCATCCTGGAAAATTCTAACCCACCACAGTGACTCTAATCCAGAGTGCTATATTAGTCCATGCCATTTCATCGCAAACTACCCGTTTCAAGCTCTGCTTCCTTTCTGAAAGCTGGATACAACAAGCAGCCAGCTCACTGTGTACATCAGATGAGGATGGCCACGCCAAATCATCAAGGTCATTGAGCCTTGTAGCATCTGATGGGAACTGCATGAGCACAGCCAAATTGTACAGTCCTTAAGACTGTAGTTGCCATTCATATGAAAAGACTTTTCAATGGCTCTTCCTCCTCCTACCCCTTGGATAAATCTGTGAACTGATACAAGGATTAGTGAAAGGTAAGCAATTTCTCCTCCAGTAACACAGACGTCACTCACGCACACACCTGAACAATGGTGCTGAAGCTGTTGTATAACAGGTATTTGGAAGTGAATCACGCTAAACAAATCAGTGCAGACCTAATGACTTTAGTGAATTACACTGTTTTAAGATAACTGTAGCTGTAATACACCAAATAATACAACACAATTAGCAAACATATTATTCTATTATTATTTTTGTTATTGCAGTCAAAGCTACCCCTGTTTTGTGAGATTTTTTTTTCCAAATTTTGCATATAAAGATACATGTAAACTATGCTGGAATGGGATGAAACTCTGCGTTAAATGCTCTCCAAAGAACACTGCACAGATCATTCGATAATCTGCCCCAGTGTTTTACAGCTGGCCAAATCCTCCTCTCACTGCTTTTATTCACTGTCCAATTTTCAGTAATTGGATTACTCCTCAAGGAATGGAGAGGAGGTCTTCAGCTATCATGTTGAAAATGTACAGCGTCTTCACCACTAGCATCTTGAAAGCTGCATGGATTTAGCAACATTAGGAAAGAAAAGGATCTTCTAAATTTTATCCTTCATTCCAGTGAGAGTTACAGTTATACAGAAACAATTCCAATACTTGCAACATCATTGATTTTTTTTTTTAAGTGATATGATATATAGCTGACCACAAGGAAGAGGCATAGCAAATAATTGAAAACAAATTCAAGAAAATACCACTGTTTCTCATGAACCAAACAAAAAGGTTAAGCAGTACCCATCAAAGCAGTAATGTCAACACACACATTTTCAATGCCCCCACCCCCAAATCAGCTACAGAAAGCTGTAAAAACAAAAGTCAGAAATAACTCAGATGAGTCAGAAAAGTAATTTTTTTCTGTCTTACCTTCTCTCCCAGCCCAAGATATATTCAGGTAAATACAAAGCCACATCATGATGAAATCAACAACTTGCAAATGAGAAAAAAAAAAGGATAATACAGAGATCAGTGCAAAGATCAACAGCAGACCTTGCCTCTAGGAAACCTCTCTCCTTCCAAATTCCAGAAACTGCATGCAATGAACTACAGCCACTTGCCACTTAGGGATGAAAACAGAAGTCAAAAGAAAAATCACAGCAATGACAGTAGATGCAGATAAATAATGAGTCCTACCACAGCACTGTCTGGGCTAGGAAGAGGGGAAGGACACTCATGTCAAATACCTGCATTGGAAAACGACACTTTAGACATTTCTACAGCTGCTTTTTCCTCAACATTTCCCACTTAATATCTGTAACTATGGGAACACAAAAGAAAACCAAAGATTTAGGGAAGTGGGGACTGAGAAGCAAGACATCAATAGTTTCTTACAGAGATGAAAAGACAGACCAGCAAGATCAAATCTAACCAAGAAATAAATTGCATGTGGCAGTTCAGTAATGGTCATATACACATCTCTGGTACAGTGTTTAACCCATAAACACAGAGTCCTAGGTTTTAAATAAGGTAGAAACTTTGCCACATTTGCTTCATCTACAAACAACAATGAAAAATTAGTTCTAAATAAACAGCCCATAGACTTTTTCACTTGCCACAGAAATGCACAGTCACCGTTCAGTGTCACCGGCTTTTATCTAAGGTCTGCTGCTGGTTACCTCATTAAGCACTGGCTTCTGAAATATTTTGCATCCACTGTGTTCTGTAGCAGAGTAGTTAAATTTGTCACACTTGAAAGAGAACGTTGGAAGTATTATCTTTGCTATTTGACCAAATTATTTTAAAAAAATTTTTTCTTTTTGCAGAATGAAAGAAGAAAAGTCAGATAAAATTCAGAACCCCCTTTTAAACTGATTCTGAGTAAAAGTTTTTGGTATCAGATAAGAAAAGAGAAGACTGAGACACAAGATTAATTTACATATTTAGTGTCATCCAGCAAATATTTTTCACTGGTTGATATTATGTGATCACATTTCAAGAAGTGGCTTTTCCTCTCAGCTTCAAAGAAAGAGAAAAATAGAAGAATGAACTTTTCTTTTTGCTTTAAATCCACACCTACTTCAAACACAGCTTTCTTTATGAAAGGCTGAGGTCACTTTTAGATTATAAAATTAAGCACTTAATACTTCCTCCCCGAAACAATACATAATTCTGAACACTTTTCTTTGGTGAAACACATTTTTCAAAATTAAAAGACTACTATGGGTTTAAACAGAGAGATTGGGAAATTTCACACTTAAAAGAATGTTTCCTGGGAAAGTGGAAAGAAAGTTGCAAAGAATGTTCAGCCTCATCTTTTAGCCTTAAATTATGGGGGTCTCCTCTGATTCCAGATGAAGTCAATAATCTGACAGGTAACACACTTAACAAGGGAAAAAATAAAAATCAAGCAAAACTAAACCACAATGCTCTAAATTTTTGATTGATTGTTTAAGCTCATTACAGAGCTTGACCATTCTGGCCTCAAGTTACTAAACAGTTTGGTTTGTCTGATGGAGACAAAGTCAGACCTACAGTGAAAGTGCTAACCAAATGGATAACTGACTGGCAATGAGAGGATGCCTGCTCTCATAAGGCTACAACACTACACTGCCAGTGACCATTTTCATCCCTGCAAGTAGTTCCAAAGCTTTGCTTGACTGCTTCATTTTCAGTCTCGTCCACGCTGAAATGAAATTTTCTCAGTACACATGGCTTTCAGCACCTGTTTTCTTAGATTCAGCCTCTGACCACAGTCATCTCTCTTAGGTAACTGATAGTTCAAGCTTCAGGTGTTAAATAAAGAATTTGGATAAGGTCATTTCTGCCTCCTCACCCTCCCCACCTGTGCAGCCTCTGATATGTAACTTACCTGAAGAACTGAATGGCAGCCTCTAACCACAAGAAAAAAAAAAAGGATGGCCAGTAGACCCTGTTGTGCTTGATTCATGACTCACTTAACAAGCGCTCTGGTAAAACCTCAATTCATTTCTTTAGGCCTATTTCTTATTTCCTACAGCACAATCTGTCTTATGGCTCAGTCAGCCCCATGAGGCAAACCCTGGCAGTCTCATCTCCCAGCCCATGCAAGTACGAGGAGGAGGAGGAGACGAGCTGCAGACACTGCCAGTCAGCCCAAGGAACATATGAAACATCCCACTGCTCAGTCTCAGGCACCAGAAACAATCTGCACTCTCACACTGACTGAGAGTTTCAGGTGCCTGCAGTCAGACAGCAGCTCAGGACGACAGGGAAGGAGAGAGCAGCCTTCACCGGCTCTCAGTGGACAGAGGGAGAAAGATGTGCCACTGCCCAAGAGTCCCTGAGTCAGCACTGATGAAGAAACACCTTGAGCATCTCACAGATCAATCAGCACAGCAACCTGCTTTAACAAGTGCCACTGAACACACGCAGGCTTATTTCCACGGGAAAATATTTTAATATTTTAATTGCACACATGGGTGAGCATTTTGTAAAACTGCCAGTGGATGATGCAGCCAGCACCACTAATGTGATCACAAAAATCTATGATGGTAAGAATTTTGTATGAAAAAATGTAGTCCAAATCAATTAGAAAATTAAAAATGTATGCCTCAGGATTCCAAAGGGATGCACAATTTTACGTACAAAAGCCCCACAAAATGGATGAGACTGAATTTTCAAGAGGCTCTTATAAAACCAACAAAAAATAGCTACAGTAAAGGCTGGCCAATTTGTGGTGTTTGGGGGATATACTTCTATCCTTTTGCAGACTGCTTCTGATTTTTATTGAATTTTTCAGGTTATTAACAGATTTATCCTTTTCAAGAAAAACCACTACTTTTTTGAATGGGCCTGAAATCAAAACTCAAACCAATGGCTGGGGAGGTCCCTGCAGAAGGCGAACAAGCAGAGTAGTGGGAAGAGTCTATCTCTGCATCCTAGCAGGAGCCAGAGCTTACAGCCCAACCCTTTTGACAGAAACCATAATCGGGGGCAGCAGGCTGTGCTGCTGTGGTGTGAGCTGCAGGGGTGTGGGCAGGCGCTGACAGTGTCTGTACCTGGGGCGGAGGAGCAGCACAGGCTGGAGGGCGGCTTGCAAAGAAGAACAGGGGAGGAAATCACATCCACCAGCCTTTCTGAGCTTCCTGCCTCACAGTGATCCATTCCCCAGCTAGAGCACCAGAACAGACACAGCAGCCCTGCTTCGGCATGTGGTGGCTATCTGGGCAGTTCCAGTGCACGGCCCACACTGGTGACACCGGTCACCTCTTTGCAGGATGGGGTAAAGCTGAAATCCTAAGGGGTCGGGACATTAATCATAGAATATGCTGAGTTGGAAGGGACTCCATCAGGATCATCAGGTCTATGTGTATCATCAAGATGTGGATAAACAACTTGGATAACATGATTATTCTGTTCATATGTATATATACATATATATGTATACACATATATATATATACACACATATATATACACACACACATATATATATATATATGTATACATACATATTATATGCTTCTTTCATGGCAAATATTTTGCCTGTTAGATGACTACACCAACAGAAAATCAGGGCCAGATAGCGGTATCAAGGCATTACTCACACGGCCAGTTTCTGACTCTTTTTGCTCAGGACCTAGCATTTTAACTGACATATTCAGATGAATTAGGGCTGTAGTTCACAGAACAGGACTTCATGAACAGTATGAAAGAGGATGGAAGAATTGAGGAAAAAAATGAACCACTATAAACAGTGAAAGTTATTTTGAACTCCTCCAGCCTAATTGAAGGGCTAAATAGTGCGGTGTTTGGTTGCACACAGCAGAACTGATTCTTAATTGCTACATTTTCTTCAAGGCTCATATGTAACAAATGGATAAACATTAAACTATTACTTCAAATACATTAAGAAAAGCAAGTTTCTAATTTTTTTTTTTGTCCATGTTCATTCACAACCTTTAAAACCCTTAACCAGACAGACGGAAAGGACAGAGGATTTGGGGTTCAAATTGTTGTAGAAACTTTGATATAAGGATATGAGTCCTGTACCATTTCCATTGCCTAATTTCATGGTCTGCCCAAATGTGCAGAAGTGATATAATTTTAAGATTTGCGGTCTAGTAAGAACAAAGATCAAATAACTCTTTCAAAGGTGTGAATGATCTCCTCTGAGGGGAGCTGTGTGACAATGAAGCAAGTAAGGGATCTAGCCCTGTCCTTAGAAAACATTTTAATGGCAGCAGGACTAAGTCACAGAGTGAAGAATCAAGAATGCCTTCATTAGTTAAGTGCTAATTGCCCTGGCAGTACACACAATGCTGAACAAGGATGGGAGGAGTTTGGTTTATCACTGAGTCAAAACCAGCAGCTCAGTTTGACTTGTGGGAGGGAAACAAATGGTGCCTGCAACCTCCAGATGATGTTCTGCCTTCTGCAAGAAACCTCTCCTGATCTGTCCTCAGAAGAGTAGTTCCAACTTCCTCAGTCTTTGGGATATTTGCACCACTGAGCCCTGGATTACCATAAAGGGCTGGTAATAAAGTAAATGAAATTAGCTACTTCCCACAGAGGACTGAGGCACAAATAAAAATGAAAAGCAAAGATATAAAATCAGGAAGCCTTTTTCTCTTTGTTTTTTTCTGTTACTTTTAAGGAGAAACTAGGAAATAAAGCGGCATGAGGGAAGCAAAGACATTTTCCATCATGAAGTCTTGAATGCGGTACACATGATCTCATTGGTAATGGGTCAATGCCTCCTGCGGTGCCTTGGGCAAGATGGCTGTGATATATAAAATGCTTCTAGTGGCTGTTGACATTGCAGAAAGCTTTTATTTCTCTCCCTCCCTTTTCTTTTTTCTTAACTGTATCGATGTCTCCATCTTAAGCCTATAAAAATTAAGAACTTCATAACAGTCAGTTTTGTTGACCTAGTAATTGCATATTGAACCATTTACCACACATACACAATCAACAATTGTCACACTGTTAATAAACAGCTGAAAATTTAAGCACTAATGGGGACATTCATGATGACAGGTTGTCATCAGTAGTGCTGATGTCAGAGACAAGTGAAACCTTGGGGGCTTGTAGCCACCAGCTCACACCCAAACCACCTGAAATCAACAGAAAGGTGCCCTTCCAGGCCAGAGAGAAAATAGTGAGTGGTGTAATAACAGAGAGGTTCTATTTGCTTTCATTAGTTCATTCCTCAAAAGTGGGCAGAAAAAAATTGGATATTTTTCTACCATTCTCCTACAAAAAATGCTGTTTCATACACCAAAGTTCCTCAGAGAACTACAAAATCCTCAGAGGACTCAGCTGAGTAGCCTGATGCTTCTAAATAGAAGGTGATAAGCAGTCATCAGATAGTATTTTTTTTTGCTACACCGGGAGCATACAGAGGTTGGTGTAGAAGTGACACAGAGAAGAAAGCAGCCAAATTGTAAAATACACCCTCATTATAGCATATATATATGATCATGATTACTAATGGAAAAAAGCAAGTGAATTTTCCTGAGCACTGGTGGCATTTCAGTTTTCTCTAGGTCATTGCAATACAGAAATTTCACATATAGTAAATAGATAGAGGGTGATTTTTCTGTTTCTTTTGCTTTCCCTATTTAAATAGCAACTCAGATAGGAATAGACTATTTATATCACTAGAATACAGCACAGAAAAGAAGCCATAATATCTGCATATTTTATATTTCATCCTTTTCTGGACTCACTATGGTGTCCATCAGCAAACAAAGAGATATTAGATGACCAAAATCCATCATCATTTATTTTTATTGTCTATTACTTATTGCTGTTTACTTACAATTCTTAAAAGTAACACAGGATACCATTTAAAATTATCTATACCATGAGTTTTACTGCACTATTCTCTCCCCATATATTATTATATATGGATTATAATACACAGGCAGTGAAGAATTTGCAGCTAGATATTTCCCAGGGTGCTGAGCTCCAATGAAAACCCTTGAAGTCAGAAATTTCAGCAAAAACATACTGCAGAAAACAGATGCAGATTGACCATTACTAAATATTCTTCTTCCTTTGTGGTACATTATTACTTTTTACTGCATTTTTTCTTCTCTGTATGTATGTGTGTGTGATATTATTTCATACTATGAATGAGACATAAAGATATAATTCCCTTGCCTTGCCAAAGTGGCACAGTAAAAGTCAGTGGCTGTCAGAATATTTGCTGCACAATTCTGCTTTTCATGAAAAGTATCACTACAAACAGTGACTAAGAAGAGTAGTCAGACTGATCAGATATTTTCCCCACAGTGCTCTTAGTAAAATCTCAATTTTTTTGATTTTTTTAATAAACAGCTTGCAATCAAAGAAGTAATAAACTTTTCACATAGAAAAAAAATTTCAAACTAGTAAGGCAGAAAAGCAGAAGAGCTCATAGATTTAACAGGAGCTACTTCAAGCCGATCCAAGCTCTCTGAAGAGTACTTAGTACTCTGTAAAAGATCTTAAGAAACTATAGTCACCCCAGTTTCCCCAGAAAAGAGACAGGAAAATCTATAAGTCATGTGAACACTAGCCTTTGTGGTCCAGACCCACCTCACTCAAGCATTTGGCCCCAAGAAAAAAGAAACTGAACACAATTATTTGGCCTGCACTTCAAAGCTTAAACTAGGTGATCTAGTGACAACTCTAAGCTTTAAAATAGAATAGCCTCTTAACATTAATTTTGTCCCCTTCTAAGCCCCCTCCTTTTTATTCTGTTTCTCTCCCTCAGGCAACTTGCTTCATCTATCCATAATTAGACAAAAAAAAAAAAAAAATAACCAGGAGCTCTGCAAATGCACAGTGTGTACATATGTGTGTACCTACATCTCTCCTCCAACCAGAGCCAGAAAAAGGGATGTGCTAAGGGCATGCTTCAAGTATCCTGACAAAAACAAGCATAGGATGAAATTCAGTCTCTTTGGATAGGCAATAAGTTAAAAATAGAACCCATGTTACTATAGAAAATACAATTCCATGTGTTGTATCTTTTACAGTTATCTGTTGTTTTGTCTTGAATTCTTTCCCTTTCAAAATATTAGGGGGACAAATAAAATTCAAAAAGCTCCCAAATCACTCAAAAAACCCTCATTGCTCAGTGGATGGTGTTTCCTTTCAGAGAAGCATTACTAGTGTGCCAATCTTGACCACTCAGCAGTAAGGTGCAACAGATGATGACTGCATTCTAAAAGGTATGCCCTGCTCAAAAGCTGAATAAATAGGTAATGAAATGACTGATTCAAAAAAAATGGTAATCCAAAACATTGGTTCATTTCTGTCTCATACCCTGCACAAAGTCACACCTCAAAAATAAGGACAGTAACTTGATAATCCATAACAGGAAACACCTTCCCCTCAGGCATTGTTATTTTGTCTGCTTCAAGTTATACTTTCTAACCCAGTATAAGGGAAAGTGGTGAAATAAGGGTAAAGGAACAGCTGAAAATGCTAAACTTTTTGATCCAGGATAGAAAACCAAGGCCAAGTCTAGCTTCCACAAACTCTAAAATGCAAAAACGAAAAGAGCAACTATAATATTAATAATTAAAATTGAATTAAAAGTAGTGTAAGTTAAGGCCAAGGGAGTGTTTTTACTTTATAAATTTTTTATTGTTTTTGATCAGTTAGAACCACAGAAGGCTTTGAATACAGAAATATGCATGTAAATGAAATACTATGTACTAAGGTGTCTTAACTGAGGACATTTTTTTTAATAAACCATAAAAGTTGTCCTTAATATATTATTACATTAATTATACGCAAATAAGTTATGAGAATTATGTTTAAATTACTGCTGTGTAGTCAAGTGTCCAAGAGGATTAAAAACACAACCTTGAATCCAGATTCTCATTTTGTCAATGCCACAGCAATCACTGCAGTTATACTGCTACGAGGACCACAGCCATACAGCCTCAGCCTGCCTCTGAGTTGCTATGGTATGGGAAGGCTCAGTTTGACTTGAATTGCCAGAACTTCTCAGACTCTTAAAGAGAACCTTTATTCCAGAAGAAAAAGGGGCAACAATCACCCTTAA
This sequence comes from Ploceus nigricollis, assembly GCA_013399945.1. Taxonomy (NCBI): domain Eukaryota; kingdom Metazoa; phylum Chordata; class Aves; order Passeriformes; family Ploceidae; genus Ploceus; species Ploceus nigricollis. The sequence continues at coordinate 755,370 of VXBC01004667.1, read as the reverse complement.
ATTAGGAAAGAAATGGTTTCCCATTGCCTCCAAGGGTTCATGTCAAGCCACAAGCATAAGAATGAGGGAGGAACAGTGAAGAACTATATCGCACAAATCTCCCTCCTAAACTCCTTCTGGGATGCTCGGGTACCCTTTCAACTCCCACAGCAAGGTTCATCACAAGTTTCAGAAAGGCAAGGGAGAGGCAGAGCTGAGGCAGTCCCACGATCAAAGTGTTTGATTGCAAACCTCAGTATTTATGCAGCTTTTTAAAGATGAAAGGCAGCCTCTGATCATTACAATGAAATTTAATGTGCAGACTTCATAATAATAAATGGTGCCCAATGCACTTTTCAAAAGTACATTGTTAATATTTTGGAACATAAAGCAAAATTGAATTTGTAAAGGTGTTGTTACCCCTGTTGTAACTGTAACCCACCACATCCCCTCTAAGAACTCTGAGAAAACCCAGGTGCTGAGGATCCTTGAAAAATACTCTGAGCTTTGTACAAGGAGAAAAAAAGAGTCTGTCTAGAGCTGTCACCACAGCAATTATGGATTAAAGACAAGGTCTGAAATCCAGCTGCTAAAATACTTAAGGAGTGTTGCTGGCAACCTTTATATGATAATAGGAGCTTGATGCTTTGTAAACTAACAACACAAATATTTTAAGTAATCAGCAGCAGGAAAATCAAAGCACCAACTAGATTGCCAGAGAAGGAAGGAAGCAGTAGTACTGCAAAGAATTATTGTCTGACAGCAAACCCTGCCCATGTGAAGCATAATTTCACAGACACCAGGAGTGTAGCTGCTCCTCTAAACAACTGGACACATACAGTGACCCTGAGAAAGTTATTCCCTGCTGACAAAAGCAGGGTCGGTTGTGGATATGACAGCCTGGTCAGAGAGAGAGAAAGCTAGATAAACTTTCCCATGAATTGGTCTGGGAAGCTTTAGGGAGCTGGAGAGAAAGAACTGTAAACTCTCTGCAGGCAGTGTTTGTAATAAGTTGTTTTCCTCATAAGATGCTTACCCCAAAGAGTGTCTTCTTAATTAGCCAATCGTGTGAAATGTGTTGATTAAATGACCTGTAGTGGACCAGGGTATAAAAGAAGGGGTTCCAATAAACTGGCACTTTTTAGCCTCTTAGCCCTCTGACCTAGAGTCCGTGTCACTTTATCTGCTCCTGACTCAACAGTGACAGTCAGTCAGTGGGAAAACAATCCAAACTTCTTGGCTAGTTTGCCATACTCTTCCTAAGTAATAAACTTTCTCGTCAAGGGTTCTCAGACATATCTAAGTGAATTTCCCTTTGAAACTTGTCATTATATGGATGAGTTTGTGTTCTTTTGTGTACTGATGTTGTAATTTACCATTGTTCATGAAAAAATACACACAGATTTCACTTCCAGTGTCTAAAAAAAACCAAATCACATTAAGATGTGGTTCACTTCAACATTATTATCCCTAATACCACTAATAATGTTTTTAAAATAAAAATATTGCTTATGTGTAGGTTGATGGCTTCATCTCACAGAGCTGAGGAGTTAGGCTACACACCTTTTTAGTTTGATTCTTTTGTGATACCTCAAGGATTGTAATCACAGAAGTGATACGCCATGAATGAAGTGTATGCTGTGGATCTGAGATAATCAATGTCCTTGACCTTGTGCTTTTGAAAAGGTATAGATAGATGACAGACCTCAGGAGGCATATTCATGTTACCTGAAAACATGTCCTTATTTTATATGTAAGATCTGTCTGGAAAAAACCCACCAGGCATTTGACATTCCTGGAACAGAAGGGTTACATGGGGGCCTAACAAAAGCAAATGGGAAAGAAAAATCAAACTGAATGTGCAGATTTATTCTGAACAGCAATGTAAGGAGCACAATTTTGACATGTACAAAGGCTGTGTTTATTATCCCCTGGAGAGAAGATGAGTGGAGAAGCTGACATTGGTTGCATAGTGACATTTCAGGATGGAAGAAGGTATATAGCCAATTAAGTCTAGCATTTGTAACCTGTAGTGCTTTTCCCCTCAAGTGCTTATCTAACACTCTTTAGAATATGTTCACAGCTGCAGCTTCTATTTCTGCCATTAGTAAACTTTTCTACTCTTACTTTAAAGGAGCATGCTCTAAACTTCCTTCCTGGTACATTTTTTAATGATTTGCAGGATGTAGGCCCTCAAATGAAATGCATTTTTTTCTACTTACTATTTCCAGATCTCTTCTAATTTTAAATTTCCCCTTTCTATTTTAAAATTAATTCACTGTCAGTCCAATCAGTGCGTATTTATCCACTGCCCTTGGATTTTAAGCTTGCATTGACCAGGCATATTATTTCTAGTGTTACCCCAGATGAAAATGAAGACCAAATACAGTATTTGTCTTTCTTATATTATGATTGCTGTCTCTCTCTTACTGTATCTACAACAACTGACCAGTTCCCTAGTCTTCTGGACAAGGTGTTTTCATAGAATTTCACTGTTAATTGATGCAGATATGTGCTATTCTCTTGACACCATCAAAACATTCTCAACATCCTTAGCCAAGAAGTACATTGTGAGGATGTGTGTTAGCTGAACTTCAGAGACTCAGAACCTGAAAGAACACAAGAGTCCAAACTATTTTCCCCTTGAAAACAGTGAAATTACAAACCATGATGTGACTTGGAAAGATTCACAGGCCCTAGCTTGCAAGTTTACTTTAAATCATATGCAGCTACTTCAGTGCTGAAGAATCAACAGTAAAGCAACATGGGACAAAAGAACTGTAATGAGCAGTAGAATCAGCTCACTCTAGCCTCTTTCAGGACTTCCCTTTGGAAAGCACAGGCTGATAATTAAGAATGCTGATGCAACACAAAGATGAGGTACACGGCTATGGCTGCCCAACAAAAAAAAAGGTAGGGTTTTGTTGTTGTTGTTTGGGATTTTTTAACCCAGCTATAAAAGATAATGAGATAAAGCCCTAGGTATTCATCTTCTGACAGTAAGAATCATTTGTGTGAAGGACTAAGAAGATTAGGGTAGATAAATGCTTTTATAAGAGCATTGTGGAAGTGTGCAATGGACCTTACAATGTATGCTGATATTTTAAGATACTTTGCAGAATATTTTAAGGATGTTCTTACAAATTGCAATGGCTCTTGTATATGAAACTGTGTCATCTGTAAGAGCCTATTTCAGGAAATTATCTTCAAATTTACTCCTACTTGCCATTGACAGTAAATTGCTGCTATTAAACAGATTTCTATAAAAAAAAAAACAGCCTGTGATTTAGTCCTGTTGTAGGCTGTGATCTTTCGTTTGGGAACTATACAGACAACTGTATGGAGACTAATACAACAGATTCATATGCTTTTAGACTCTTTTGTGTAGAATATATTCTATTTACACCCTCAGGACACAAGTACTACTCTTGAAAAGTATTTTTAGGAAGCATCCCCTAAATTTGTTCTAAAGCTACTGCACTTGAAAGGTAACACACAAAATACAGTGAATGAGCAGTTTCCTCCCTTCTGCACTGGGCATGTTGGTGCTTTCAGGGGTCTTAATTGCCCGTGATTTCCTTCAGCATGTTCATTGTTTTCCTCAGTCCTTCTTTCTTGTTCCAGCCGCAGAGCAAGTAACCTGAAGCAGATCTTGTCCTTCCTGAATTTCCTCTGCCCTGTCCTAAGCCATTCTCCGAGTTAAATTCCCAAGGAAACCAATCAGTCTGCCACCTGTCTGAAAACCAGGATGGAAAGCAAGTGTTTTCTGAACTTTAGCAATAACTAAAGATACAAATATCACAAAGGCAAAGTCACTCTGTGTTAATGACCCTTAATTGCTCATCACTGTTTGCTCCCTTGCATCAACACCTTTCGGAATTACAGTTCAAATTGAAAACTAAAAATAACAGAGAATACACAATTAAATTGACAAAACAGAACACATGTTGATACTCTCAAACATCTCAGCAGGTCCTGTATATTTCCTGTGAAAACAAGTTCATACTGGAATTAAATATTAGCACTTTAACTACAGAGAGTTCCTGTCTCTTTTTGTCTCTCTTACTAGAGATGCTAAAGACAGATCATTTCTTTGACCAGTATGACTGATTAGACACATAGCAGAGTAAAGAACAAGGAGGTTTACGAGACCCACCTCTAGGCTGAACCACAATGACAAGTATGTCTTTAACTTCACCTGTACCTAAACCTTACTAGTACAGTTTTGGAGTTTCTAAGGCTTCATGGCCACCTATCCTCCCACTAACTCTATTGCTTTTTTTACCATCCAGATTTTTCACCTGTGGGCACTTTAAAACCCCAAACACATACTTAACCTAACAACAGTACTGCTACCCTCCATCTCCATTTGTTTGTATTCTCTTTCTTAGAGGGCCATTTCTATAACAAGAGTGTTGTGAGCTCACCTAGTGGATCCAGACCAGACTGTGGCTTTTCAAATTCAAACATTTATCTAAAAGCCAGACTCTTTGTATTTAAGTCAACAACAGAAACCTACTCAAAAAGAAATTAAGTGTAGCAAAATACAGGTATTTTCTTTCATATTAAAAGCAGTGTGAGTAAAGAGGAACAGTTTTTGATGAATCAGTAGAAGAATACATAAGCTGTTGAATGTTCATTCTTCTTTGTTCCTGAAGTTCACGGAGAGATGGGGAAAGAAGATGATGGAGCAATTATGTCAGTGGTGTGGAAATGATCTTGTCTTAGTTCTACTTTCCCTGATTTCCTGCTAAAGTGTGTTTTAGCTGCAGTTTGTTCTCTTAAGTCTTGGCACAGCAAGATACCTCTTGTAAGGCCCACAAAAATGTCTGGGGACAGAAAAGGGATTCACTAACCTTGATGCTACAGCAAACTGTTCTGTTTTCTGCTTCTCTAGGAAGTTAGAACAGAACCTCTAGGAAGTTAGAACAGAAAATGATTGCTGATAGGAAAAGATATGCCAGAAAACGAAAGGAAATAGAAGTCCAAAACCGTAAAAATGAAAAGTGAGATGGGCCAAAATTATAAGAAAATTACCTCTTTCTTAAAAACACCTTCAAAAATAATGTGATTTTTAAGTTTTAGTTTACACTCAGCTCCTTCCTTTAGGGCATTAGTCCACTACTAATTGAAAAAACAAAGGTTTCCTTTAGCCACAGAACAACAGATCACAGCAGAAGAGATGAACTTTATCTGGGTCATCTGGTCCAATTTCTCTGGTCAGTCAGGGTCTTCTAAAGCCAGTTGCTCAGGACTATATTCAGATACCATATATGCATGTATCTATACACACACTATCTATACTATATGACCTATAGAAAACCATGGGTAATTTATGCACAATGCAAATATTGGGATAATCTACACAGAGATTTTATATAGATAAATACCAATTATACATTATATACCTGTTGGGATCCATCCCCATATGGGCCACCAATTGTTGGCATCCGTGCCTGGCACCAGTCAATGGTGGATGGGAACTGTCACCATCAGTTTATTATCTTACTGTAAGACTTTCATACCTTCTCTCTGTGAGTTCTCAGGGGCAGCTCCTCACAACAGTGACTCCTTTTCTCTTTCTTCTGCACAGCTGGCTAACTTCTTCCAGTCCCTAACAGGTAGAAGTCTGTCCTGAACACCTATCCCTATCTATCCCTAGCAGCACATACTAACCCTTACTGTCCCTAACACAACCACCTAACCCTAGGTCTTCACAACAGCAGAGCTGACTAATTCCAACTCCCTGACCCTCCTCTCAACCAGCCGACCTACTCTTTTATAACACCCATCCTTATTGGACACAGCTGTGACCTATTAAGGGCAAAGCTGTTCCTACTCTTTGGTAATTAGTCCAGCTGCAACTCCTCAGGGGTAAGATTGCCTTCAGCACTATCTCTAGTCTCCTACAAGCCATCCTCCCACATATACCTCTACACAGTATAGACATTTATATATAATAAGAATAAAATTGCATGTGTGAACATAGAGAGAGATCTCATATAGAGAGATATACAATAAAGCACAGGAAACAGGAGAACTAAAAAAATCTCAGAGGGCTGCATGGACTCACCCTGTAGACACTGAAGGAAGACTCTGGCCTCTGTTAAAAACCTTAAAATGTATTTTCTGCTGGAGCAACGATCCATAGGCTGTTTAACCAAATAATTCTACATCTAGAATTTATCATATGGTACCTACAAATGCAAAACACTCAGCCATAATGAAGGGTTTATTTTTTCTCTCTCATACAACCAAAATTGTATAAGCTGTGCAGACACAGGTGATATCATAACTCTGATGTTTTTGTAAATTCAAAGACATCCCCAAAGCCAGAAGTGGGACATCACTCCAGCGTTTTGTTAACATATCAGGTTGTGCTTCATGGTTAATTAACTTTCATGTTAATCCATAGGAGGATACAACTTGTAAATATATGTGAGAGCTAGTATCGGTTTCAAAGACAACAAAACATAACTGCTTTCACAAGTTTGTGCATGTAGTAACATTTTTATTTTGACACTAAGAGCTTAAGATGTTTTTCTTACAGTGATGGTTTCTTTGGGGATTTGCCTCAAATTGACCTCCTCAAAGCTGATTCTCTTCAATTTAAGGCTATCACTCCCTATGCCTTCACCCTTCATGTGAAGGGAATTACTTATATATTTATTTATATAATCTTTCCTGCTTCTGCATGAATACAATGCCTTCTTAAGTACCTGCACACTGCTTAACTGTGCTCCTTTGTTGCTTCAGATTGCTGACTCTCCACTGCATCCCAAAGCTTATCATTCCTGTGTTGCCCAGACTCCTTCATTTCTCCTTCCTGCTCTGATTTTCTTGCATCAAGCTGAAGTTTCTCATGGTGTTTTTACAAGCACTTCATTTGAAAGATAAAAATTACAGCAGACCTTTTCTTAAAAAATTGAAGGAATAAATATGACAGGGATAAAATATTAATGTCTCCTCTTTTTAATTTCCTTTGCTTTTGCTTTCTCATCTGGTTTAAAGCCTCTCTTCTTGCAATGGAAGTCTGGCTCTTTTATTGAAACTACTTTGGCCATCCTTCCACACTAGACTTCAAAATCTGTCCATGACCCATTCTTACATCCTACTGACCCTGCAACCACCATGCAAACAGGTCAAGGAGCTGAGGAGATTGAGCTACTATGAAAATACAATGACATTATAAGTTGTTCCCAGGAGGCAGAAGTAAGGTGGCAAACTCAGCAAAGTGACACCTTTTGAACTCCTTATATACAGAAAAAAAAATTCCTCTTCTCTCTTGGAAACTTGCATTGGCCCCTTCCAAATGCTAATAGAAAAATGAGGGAAGAACTCTGAAAATAGATCACTGATGATTTCTTCCACAAACTCCTCAAGAGAATGAGATCATGTAGACCTCTTGAAACCTTACCTACAACTATGCCCGTTGAAAATCAGATTTCTTTGCCCTGGGCAAACTAGCTCTAGTAAAGCTTGAGATATCTCTGCCTCTCTTCCCTAAGTATCAGCAAGGGAGTTTTGACAAACTAAATATTAATAGCATAGTGTGAATTGATACAAGTCTTACTATATACACAACTACCTTTTTCACTAGTACCTAGATGTAACAGTGCTAATACTGGCATCAGTTGTGATTTTCTTGTTGTCAGCTGCTGATATAGGGCCAATAAATATAGCAACCTATTGCATTGCTTTTAACCAGGAGTTGTTTTGCAAACTGGATCAGAGAGCAAGCATTAGAGTGCTAAAATTAGTTTGTGCTGCAGTAGTAGCAAATTAAAAATGGCACACCATAACACCAGGCAGTGTATAGTTCTGCCAATTGATTTACGAGGTCAGGAGAAAAAGAATTTATCACCTGGCATTATCTCTGCTCAGATATAATGGCTGCTCTGTCATCAATGCACAAAAAAATTATAGAAGTTGAGAAAGGTCTTTTCAAAAGACAAGGGCTGTTTACAAAGGAATGCTCCTCTCTAAGACACCTTAATAAAATTATAGCCTTGGTGGCCTAAATCTTGCAGCACAGTGAGAAATCTATATGGTGGTGGCTTTTGGCTCCAGGCAAATATTTTTAAATTCATGGTCAAATGACTAGAGGACTGTCACGCCACCTCCAGCCGTGAAAAATATATTAAGGTCTGGACTGTCTGGCATTTTTGCTGCTCCTTTGTGTCTACCGGTAGCACAAATTTAATGGCAAACTGAGATCCTTTGCTGAAGTTCAAAACAACATGTTCACTATTAACTCAAAGTCTCTTTTCAAAAATAAGCACTGTCAAAGGACAGAGAACTACTTTGGTTCCAGTATAAGAAGTCACAGGAAGAAAGAAAAAGGGGAAAAGTAGCTCTTGATTTATGGTGAGGTTTAATCTTGAGAGATTAAA
>VXBC01004667.1:716728-746989 GCA_013399945.1 Ploceus nigricollis | reverse complement strand
AAAAAAAAAAAAAAAAAAAAAAAAAAAAAAAAAAAAAAAAAAAAAGGAATCGATCAGACAGTACTTTAACGTAGGAACCAGTGCCATGTTTCACCTCAGAGGTGATTGCACTTCAGTGACAGATGAATAGATGACTATGTCCCTCTCTACAATATGCTGAATGCATTCACAAGCTTTCTGGATTGGAAGAGAGGTTGCAAACAAAAGGGTTTATTATAATGGCATTCATCTGAAGAGAAAGAATAAGTATGCATTCAGGAGACCATAAGGAGTTTATCAGCATCACCAGCTTCTACTCTCATTGTAATCCTTGATATAAGAATGATTTGGGTGTCTTCCACTTCCACTATCCATAGGCACTCAAAATCACAAGAGTTTTAATTCACAGTCTTACAATAGACAACTCATGCCTTGTTTACTGCTCAGAGTTCGTGAAATTCATTGCTGGAAAAGTATCAGCTGATTCAGATTTTAAAAAGGAGGATAAGGAATTCTAAAGACTTTGTTAAAACCTAATGAAAATGTTGGGTATTATTAAATCCTAGGGGGAAAAAAAGTTTCAATATCACATCATTTAAAATTATGCTTAATAAAAAGTACAACCCAAGTTGTAAAATCCAATATCCAAAGTCAGCAAAAATATTTTTATTTCCAAACTGTAAGTATATTTTTAAAGCCCACTAAATTCAAAATCTGCTTAAGATCACATAAACTGCTGTGGTCAGGATGGCAAAAGTTAATTCCACTTTATGGTTTTGCTGAGTGGTATGATCCTTCACTACATAGAGGACCTGAACTTTGCTACTGGTCACTCTATTCTTAATTAAAACACAGTCTTCCTCTCTGAACACACTTAGACTTCGGAAAAGATCAGCTTTGGCATTACCTCATTTCTAATTACAAGTCATACAGTCTTAATGGAATACAGCCAAGTGCAGGACCCCTCAGCTGTCTGTCACCATACAATCATTCATCTAAAATTAACATTGGGAATGGACTTTTAATTAAAATATATTAAAAAAATGTTAAGATACCTACATATGGAGATGATTTTTTTTTTAATTTCCTCATTTTAAGGAAAGCATCAGCAAAGCAATTAGAGGCACCACCTGAAACCACATCTTAGAGACTCTGAGTCATAAAGGATAATGTAGAAAAGAACAATTTGTTAGGAATGTGATTGGGGGAAGACACATTTCAATTCACCTACTAGGGCCTTGGCTCAAGTTAAATTTTACCACTAAATTCAAACAATTCATAATAATGTAAAATTCTCTAATTTCTTTCACATAGTCACTCTATTAGACGAATGCATTACAGTTGGTATTTTGTATCTAGAATTATTTTGCTACCATATGCACTACCAAAAAAAGGACTGAGTTTCATAGCCTTATGGCAGTTAAGGAAAACGAGAACATCTGTATATGTATCTACTATTTTCCATTTAATTTTTTTTTTAATTTCAAAATTTGTTGCTGTTCAGCAATCAAACTTTGACAGATTTTGCAACCAAACTCATGCAAATTTTGAAACCATAGAAGTCCATGAATTTTAGCAGAGCTTTGTGTTACACAAGAACAGACATCAAGCTTATCCTACATCCTACAAACTATTGCTTCTTTTGCAGAACAAGATTGGATGACGTACACCTCACAACAACAATACCAGCCTTTTCTCTTCCAGTATGCAAGAAAAAAGGCAAAATATGTCTTTAGTTCTCAAAGAATGCAATAATGTGCTGTAGCACTGAAACTGTCTCAGGACAGCATATTGGGTTACACCCAACATCTGCACAGTCTCGCCATCTCTGGTTGGGCTGCTTGGTCTTTTACATAACTTTGCATTAAGGAACCCGCTTTAAAAAGCTTTTCCTCAGATCCAGAGGGTTGGGAACTAGACCAGTGTGGCTGTGCTTGATCATAGGTTTATGCAGTGATCAGGGTTGGAAGTTTGGGAAAGTCAACCAAGCACCCTCATAACCACTTCTTTTTCTCATCAAGCATATGTCCACCTTTCTACTTACAATCTGTTACACTGGAGGTATAGGATGAGCGTCTGCTCTTTTACTATTTCTACTGGCTTGTTCAAGGGCAACCCAAAACTCCTGTCCCAAGAGAGAGTGAAATCATTTCACTTGAAGTTTCCCACACCACTGGGAGTGGAATCTGGAGACTTTCTACTGCAAATAATGTAAAATGTCAAGAGTCATTTCATGTCGCACCTGAAGAGTCCCAGTACATTTCACATATCCAGGCCCTTGGCTTTACATTTGTAACTGAGACAAAAAAACACCCCACAGGCCCCAGCTGGAACAGGAGAAGGTATAATGACCAGCTAACAAATGAACCACTGACAAGTGCAGGAAAAAATGTATGCTGTTTGTATATAAACACAAGTAAAGTGCGTAGGCACATTAATGGGTGTTCATGCATCTCTCAGACACACATACACATGCAATTGAGACATCATTACTACAATCACAGGGGGCATGAGTTAACTGAACTCCCACACAGCTTTTGATATAGAAAGTCAGTGTTTTGGAGTAATTAGTGGCTAATTTGTATTGACACGGGTGTGCTTGGAAAGTTACTGAGGGTCCCTGATGTGCTCTAACTCACTCGGTTTCAGTAAGGGTAAGGGCCACTGAGCCTGTGCTACTGTTATTTCTGTAAGAAGAAAGAGGTTTCAAAGAGCAAGTTAATCTCCAAGCCTAGCTTTTTATTTCAGTAGTGAACATTTGTCTGACCTTTGTCGTTTTGAATCCTACACCTTTGGCTATTTCTAGGCTTTTCAAAGAAGCTCCAGCAGGAGAAGAGGTTACAGTGCCATGAAAATACTATTGTTTTTGAATAATTTATTTCTACTTTCTGCAATTTAGAATATCTCTCTGCTGTGCATCCCACTTTTCCCTTCCCTATTAAAAAAAGATATTTTATTACTCCACTCTCTTCTAAGGAAAATCTTTCAGCAGCCAGCTGCCAACAGTGCTAAAGCCTCAGCAGAATGCTAAGGTATGCAACAGGGCAACCCCCGACATTTTGAGAAAGGAATACAAATTATGAATCTCTTTGTAGCTAGACCAAACATTATCAGGAGTGCATTGACAGGAAAAGGTACAATGAACATTTTTTTACCTAGATCACTGAGACCAGGCAGATATAATTTTTCAATGTACTGGCTCGGGGCCAGAGGGCAGCCAGAAGGCACAATCCCTTGAGAACCCTCCAATGAGCCCCATGAAGGCAATTAGAGCTCTCACACATCTCTCCCTACATGTACATATATATGTGTATTTATTTATATATTAAAATTTGTCTTGTGATTGTTTCCCAAATTCATTCAGCTGTGGGTTGACCAGGCACATGTAATGTGTGATTGCAGGATGGCCTTGCACTAGCATGTCTGAGCATTACTGAAGCTTTCTTCCATTGCCAAGTGTTTCTTCTGCTTCCATGGATTTTACCATCCAGCAGCATCCTCCATTTTTTAACACAGCACAAGTAATAAAATGAACAGTATTCTTCAGGGCTGAAGCTTATGTGCTATCACTAATTAGCTAATGAGGCTTCCCACCTCACGGGAAGCAGGAGTAGACTTGGGAGTTAGTGACTTGGAGATTAAATTCATATTATGCATGTGGATGTAATGTATTTAATATGTATTTCCCAATACATACACAGGAAAGTACCAAAGAGATTCACACCGCTACTAATGATTACTTTATCTGAGCTAAGACTGAAAAAGGAACAATAGGAGTATTTTTAATAGCAATTGCCCTTCTAGAAATTTGGATAACCAACCATTGGTACAAGTTCAAAAGTTCAGTGTGCTTCTAAATTCTGCAAAGCGGCTTTTTACTGATGATGAGCAGAGAGAAAGAGGCAGGAAGGAGAAGAGATCAAACCCCAAAATGGCATGGATCAAAGCAGCAACACTGAACATGCATCATGGGACAGGAGTGCTAAAAAGGCTTAGCTGGGGATTTTATTACTTAGGAAGATAAGCCAGTAAGTGACAGAGTAAGTATCAAACCATTACTTTTGGTATCTAATTCCCACACAAAAGGATTCAAACACTGGGATATTCGTAAATGCTGAGATTGTTTCTGCATTCATCACTTGGCACTTCCAACATTCTTAGCTTCCCACTGAAGAGCCAAGGCCAAGATTATGGCAGTCTGCAGATCTACACTACAAAGATCTTTGCACAAGCCCTGTTAAAAACAAGCTGCCTTGACAAAAATCTAACCATTAGAGCCACCCTCCATCATTCAAACCATGCACAAACTGCTTATTCTCATGTGAAAGATTTTGTGTATATTTCCACAGGAATCTTATTTGATATTACTTGATAGCCATCCTTTTAGATTAGTCCTGACACCAAACACCATGAGCACTTAGGAAAATTGTTTGCCATTCTTTGCTACACTTGGTACAGCAGTATCTCTGCCAGGATACCAAAAATCATCTTCCTCCTGCTCCTGCCTGTTCTGTTGTTAACAACAGAATCAGAGCTCTTGTTACAGGCAGGTCTTATACTTCATCAAAGTAAACTCTGACTTGTCAACATTGTTCTTCCTCCAATGCTAATTAAATTAAAAATCATCCAAGAAACACAATTATTAAATTGTTTTGTCTAATTGCAAAACTTCCAAAAGCCCACCCTTCCAAAACACTGAATCTCCATTGAATATAAAATCATGTAGAAAGATACTCCTGCGTTATATTTTGTTATATCTCTGGAACTTTCTCCCTTCCTATGGTAATATGACATGAATAAAACATAATTGCCAAACTTAGAACAGTTAAAAAACACAATTTACTGCAGAAATGCACTATTACCTTATTTTGTTGTGTTGGTTTGGATTAAATGATGTTCAAGGTTAAAAAAACATGGGAGGTAAATAACGGTAAGAATTGGTGAGCACACTCTGTTGCCCCAAAGCAATACTGCAAGAGTCTGAGAGTGCCAACAAAACTCTGTAGCACCACTGTGGCAGAGTAAAATGTTGCCATGTGAGAATAAGGACACGACAGGCTAAGCATAGCTGAAATAATCCATACACTGTTTAAGTAGCCTGGGTTGGTGGGTACTCTTGCTGATAAGCTGTCACAGTTGGAAGATCCCAGAAAAGAGTGAACAGGTATGGGAGCAACTGTATTACATAGGAAATGGTTTGCAATTTTTTCTGGCTGAAATTTGCCTCTTTGAAATTTCTCACCATGAAATAGAAGTAATCAAGTCCAGAATGCTCCTGACTGTGCTATATCATGGTTTTGTTTTTTTTTTTTTCCCCAAACAAACTGTAGGATGCTCAGATGTATTAAAAACCATTCAGAGAAGTACTTGTGTGAGTAGGTCATATGAGGTCTTTAACCCTGCTACACATCCAGCTCCAAAAGTTCCTCTCATCATATAATTTTAGTGGAGGATTTTGGTTATGCATGTTAGAGACAAAAGTGAAAAAGTAGTCTTAAGTTTCCTTCCACTGTTTGCAATAAGCCTGAAAAAACATCTCTCAGTACCAAAATGAACTTTCCCAAGAAAAGATTTTCTACCTTTAGCTGAAATAACACAGAAGGCCTTCAGTGGCCTATGGAATACTCAGGGCTAGGCTCTGCTAATCCATGAATGTTTCATTTTTGTAACTCTGTCACTGGATCCAATTTGAATGTCTAGAAATTGAAAACTTTGAGTTATCCCAGTCTCAGTTACAGCTTACAAGAAGCCCTGGGGAAGTCAGGTCTTTAAAGGAAGTCCTGCTGCATTGCCTATAACCAGCAAAAAATTGTAAGGAAAAAGGTTGCAGGGAAAACTGTGAAAATGGTGTAAAATATAGTTATGTGGCAGAAATATGATTATATGTGGCTTCATTCAACTTCCTGTTCCTTAGCTCTTTTGCTACATTTCTCAGTGACACAGGCTTTAATATTGCTGCAGGATCCATGTTTTGGTCAGTGTGGGGACAGTTTGAACAGTCATTTATTCATTACTGTGGTGTGTGTTCACAGTATGTGGTTTGTCTCTTTGTTCCTAAAACAGAATAATTAATTTTTCCTTGCCTTTTCTATGGCACTGCCCATGGCAGGGCCTGAAAAGGAGTTAGCATTCATAGCCTGCAAGTCAGGCAGAAGCATTCCCCACATTCTGAAGATGGGCATCAGTGGCACAAATTTATTAAGAATAAAAGTTACCTGACTTTAGACTCCACAGTTGAACACTTTTTTCTAGTGTGCCCAACACTCCACTTATGTTCATAGCACAACTCCAAGAAATTCAGCTGAAGATGCTCCCATCTTAGTCTGTTAATGGCATGCAAGAAACAATAGTAGAAAATTCCTTGCTAGCTGTGACAAGAATGACCTAAAATCCTCTCACCTAACGTCATACAGGATTTCCATGGCAGAAGGAGGGAGAAAGTGCATTTCTACAGTCTGATACTCAAGGATAGAACCCCAGAAACTATAATTTCTTTCCTTGCAACTGCCTGATTCACTAAGCACACTTAAAAGAACATAGACAACAAGCAAAGCACTTCTGAGGAATAATGTCCTTTGTTACATTTTCCTCACTTCTCTTTTAGATAGGTCCATTTTAAATACAAGTCAGAAGTCCTAAGAAAAGGGTAGTATTTGAACACACAAGTAGGCCACTATATTAAGCGTATGTGCACTGGAGCACACAAAAGTTGTACTAACAGATTAATTCTGACATTTTCTAGTTTTTGCACATCTCAAGTTTTTTTTGCAACTTCACTGTCTTTTCACATGGATATATTTGTTTATTTGCTTGGAGTTGTGCATGTGTGAGGTTGCCATGGTTTTTAAGAGGGCGAACTATGAAAGAGAATTTATCCCAAGGCATCAGACTGCTCGTCAGTAGCATTGTAACCTTCATATCAGTCACAGGAACCTCTGCTGTTTCAGATGAAAGACTGATAGCAGGAGTAACCTTTCATTGTTAACACAGATCAGGCTTAGAGGTCAACAAGATTAGCACTATTTTTGTGACTGTTATGAGTATCCTAGAGGAAAGTCTACATATTTCATGAAAAACAGTCTTGATCAATATGTTTTACCCCAAATCTAGGCAAGGTTCAATTAGCAGCAATTTCATACTTCATCTTTGTAGGCATTATCTTACTAGAAGACACTTTCAGGTGTTCTCAAGGAGACGTGGCCCTTCCCACCAGGGTGCATGCACTCATCTTCATAATCCTCTGTTTTCCCACATAAGTAGATGTGTTACTTGCTCCGCCATGTCTCCCCTTCATGTCTATCTCCTTCTCTGATAGCATAAAAATGGAGATATATAGGATAGATAGATAGATGGATGGATGGATGGATGGATGACCTTGGTGTTACCACAAGACCTACAGGGAACCAAGGTACCTTTTTTACAACAAAATATTTTAGATTGTACTAGTTTACGCTCCACTATTTGCAGACTCTCATCTTCATCACATAAAACTTATTTTTATTAAGCTGGCTTTTTAGTAGATTTTCTGCAGCAAAAGACAAACTAGAATAATCTTTTCCACAAGAAAGCAAGAAAAAATATTTTGGGGCATAGTGGAAGTGGGGATTGAAATTCAGACAATATTAACTGACCCACACTTTTTGTTGGACTGGAAGGCTTGCTTGTTCCTTTGTTCAGGTCCTCTTTGCTAAAGGACCCTATTCCTTTTAAAAAAAAAAGGCAAATAAAGAAAGGTGAAACTTAACAAAAATAATACAAAATCAACAAAAAAAACCCTATCCCAAATCTCCAGCTGCTGTTGAGACCAAAGCCTGTCTCAACTCTATCTGCTTGTGTTACTGGTACAGATTAACAATTTGATAGATTACTCTTTTACCAATTTCAAAATTATAATTCAAACCATGTCAGAATTTCAAAATCACAGCACAAAGTTATGTAGGTGTCCTAATTTTGTTTCTCAGAGAAGCTGAAGGTCAAGTCAATAAAAGGTCAAGCTGACTAGTATGTATTGAGATAATATTCTTCTTAACCTGTCACAAGATCGATAATTAGTGTCATTATTCATTTCCTAGAACTAAAGAAACTAACACTATTATTCTAATAAGAGAGTAGAAAGTATATCAACTTCCTGCCATTCCTATTTTATTAAAATTGAAAGTTTTGAATTCAAATCAGTAAAAGAAAATAGCTTAATGAAATCAAACCCCTAATATTCTGTTCCTGTACAGAAAAGAAAGGACCATTTGATTAATCACATTTTGGAAAGATATAGTGCTTTTTTCAGAGTTTAGAATATAACATTGAAATAAACAGGCTTTTGCAAAAAGTTCATCTTAGTGATTTTTAAAGTTATAAATGTGTGAGATCATTTTTATTCCCTTAGTTCCTGAGCACTTCATCTCTGTTGGTTTTTTTTTAAATCATTACAGGCAGTCAGAGGAACACTATGGACTTGATTCTCCAGCACTACACATTTGCAGAGGTATAAAATTATAATAGAAAAAAAGTGGATATTAAGTAGTAGAACATCAGTTTTAGGAGGTGCTATTCCTTTTCTGTTTGCTTTGCTTACTGTTTAAAAACCCAAAAAATAAAATTCCTCATTTCCCAAGTCTGAATGATCCAGCTTGGTCCAAGCCAGCATGAAGCCCATCTAAGTGCTCACTCTCCCATAGAAGTTTCTGAGTTTTGTTTTCTGTATTGTTCACTTTGCTTCAGCTAAAGGTCACACAGAAGTGGCTTGCCTACACTTTAAAAGATTTCTCAGGAGAGCTATATGGGCAAACACTGCCAGGGAAAACCAGGTTCTACACCATCAAAAGCTTTCTTTTGATAATGTAATCTAAAATAGTCCCTCACATGGCACTCCTTGCAAAGAAAGAGGCAGAGTATGAGTTTCTCTGGTAGGACATGTATATGCATAGTTGCGTCACATAGACATAAAACTTTTTGGGTAGTAGTTTAAACAACAGAAGAATTCATGTAGTGAATTCACATGAATTCATGCGATGCCAGAAAATCACAAAACTAACAACAAGCCAGATTTGCAAGACTGAAGCTGAAATTCTATACCTCTGCAAGGCAATGGTGTATAGGACTCAAAATAATGTACAGCAGCTCTGTAGAAGATTGAAATGGGTCTTCAGTAAAATACTTTTGCTGTAGATGAGAATCTCTGTCATGAGATTCAGAAAAAGCAATTGTGAAATAGTGAGAGATGAAGGGTGATTAATGCACTGTATTGAATACTAAAAAGAGAAATGTGCTCCCTGCAATAAAACAAGGTCATCCAGAAAAATAGCATAGATGAGCTAAGTCAGTCTTAGGAAAGTCATTCAAATTTGGTGTTACTACCATGTAATATTTTGAAGTCTTGTTGTTTTCTTACAGACTTAACAAGCATCAAGCCCTTTCAGGGAAAAAAAATCCAAATCCACCACCCAAACACTGTCAGAAAAACAAGCAAAGGAGAGACAGTTCAGTCTGGCAGGCTTGTGGGTGATATACAGGCTTTGACGTAGCGTCAATCTACACCAGGACTATGGCATCTAAAACAGCAGTATCAAGTTCCAAGATTTGATTTCACATTTGCCAGACACAAAATGGAAGTAGAGTTGTGCAGAAGCTATTTACTCAGACAAAACTTTGATGTAGCCAAGAAATCTCTCAAAGTTCATTCAAATATGGTTATAAGTTTTATCCACTCAAAAACAAAGTTGCTTTTACACATTTACATAGTACTTGATTTTAATTTCAAAATATTTGCTTTAACTATTTCCTTAATTTAGGCAAAAAGAACTAAAAGAATAAAACTTAAAAATATTTCATGTTAAGCCCACAAGAATTCAGTCATTACCACTAGTGTGCTGATCTGTCCAGCTCTGACTGGTTCCAGACCTACACCTGTGTTTCCAAACTCTTTTGTGATGGCAGAAATTGGTACTTAATAAAAATTTCAGTCTATCCTGAGCCCAAACATAGGATGACTATTTCCATTTCTAACTGGAATGAGAGAGTTTTTCCAGTTGTAGTAGCCCAGAAACCATAACCACCAGTAATAATTCATACTGCACAAGACAAAAATGGAAGATGCAAACAAAAATTCATACCCAAGGGACCTAACAGACTAGTGAGAACAACAAAGTATGTCCTGCACTAGATTTACTAGCAGCTGGATTTTAGTAAAGTGTTTGATATAGTGATTCTGCCTTACAATCTTAATTCAAATTGGCTTGGAAATGAGCAGAATTACACGGACAATAAATTGTTTGAAAAAATCTGTAAACAAAGAGTAGTGATTTATGCCACCATATGAAACTGGAAAACTATATAGTGTAGTGATATGGAGATTAATGTTCAGCAGAACCTCTTAATTTTCATCTATGTTCAGACGATGGGCAGTAAGTACCATTTTTTATATATGTATGCATCTATAATAAATATATGTACTCACACACACAGAATAGCAAATTCACTAGAAAGAAATCTGGAATATAGAGGTCCAGAAGGCAAGTAAGAGCAATACTGAACACTACGGTAGATACAAATTTCCAATTCTGTGTGAGAGCAAGAGGCACAACACACCCTCGGGCATGTGCGTACTGAGGTGATACACGACCCAGCAAACCAGGGAAGACTGGCCATGATGCTCCCAGAATATCACATTCCCTTCTGTACCCCTTAGAATCTAATACTGACAAATTATTAGTAATTCAGAGAGGATAAAAAACCTGCTGCCTAATGGCACTAATATCTAGGCCACAATTCCGTTCAAGTCAATGACAGGCACCTACATACCTTTGAGGATCAGGCCCTCAATCTCATGTAGGAGGATTTTCTTATGAAGAAAGATTAAAAGGTCTAAATATGAACAGCTCAGCTAAGCTCTGACTAAAGGGAGATGTGATAACTGCCTATAAATATTTGAAGGGTATAAACATTAAGAAGGGTGATGAATTATTTAGATTGGTACAAGGGATATAACGAGAAGTAATGGGATGAAATTAAGAAAGTGAAAATTTAGGCTGCTCCCTGACAGCAAGGTATATTTCATCTGTGAAATAATTTACACTGAACACCATGAAAAATTTCTTCTATGTGAGATGTATTAACCTGTTATAGTCTTCCAGCAAAAATGGCAGAAATCCCATATTTTGGGGGTGGCTAAATTTAGATGAAACAAAGGATAAGAAAATGAGTAGAGGATTACCTTGCATTGGCCAGGAGGCTCTCTGGATAACTAATAAATCTATCTCCCTACTTCAGCCTCTCGGGCTCCTGTTGGCTTTTCTGTGCAAGCACACACATCATTTTCAGCATCATCTCTGTAACCCAGTAAGAGAGATTGTACAATCTTGGGCAGTGCATATGGTTTGCTTAAGAAGGAATACTCACACCTTTAATTACAATTGTACAAGTACAAGGTAGAACAATAAGTGTCCCAAGGGAAGCACTTCAGCATTTGCAAGTAGCATTAGGAGAGACAACAACAAAGACATGGGGGTTGGAGGGGTAAAAGGTCTAGCTAGAAAATGAACTTGTACATCTCAGAAATACCATTGAAAACGCAATCTCATGCCTCTAAGGTCATCATACAAAATTTTGCACTTTCATCTGTTGGCTGGTATCTGTTCAAGCATAAGTGGAATCTATCTAGTTAGAGCACAGTCTTGTCCAGTCACAAAGTAGTGAAGTACTGTGGAAAAGACTGCACTACCCAAGGAATTTCATTGGAAATGCAGAAAAAGAGCTTCAAAGTCTAAATAGAGCATTCTTTCATCTCTGCTGGCAGTGCTCAGCTAGTACTGCAGTTTACAAAGTTTTTGTTTTCACTCTCTTCACAACGAATTCACCATCATGGCATCATTATTTGTTAAATCAAACTTTGGAAAGAATTCAGCAAATAGGCTCTCAGACAGACAGTAATTTATCATTTGGCTGTTTAAAAAACACAACAACACGAGAAGGCTAGGTATCTTAGGAACACATGGAGTGCAAGATATAAAATGATTCTGGATGAAGAATCAGTGAGTCAGTGTTGGATTGGTGTGGCAAAGTTTTGGTGGTGGGATGCAGCTGCAGGGTTGGCGTCTAGGAGAAACCTTAAGAACTTCCCCTATATCCAAGAGAGCCAATGTAAGCTGGCTCCAAGATGGACCAGCTGTTAGTTAAGGCCATCAATGGGATGTAGCACCTTTGGGATTACATAGTTTAGAAGGGGGGAAAATCCTGCACAACAGCAACTGCAGCCAAAGAAGAGAGGGCTAAGAATATGTGAGAGAAGCAGCTCCGCAGACATGTAGGTCAGTGAAGGAGGAGGAGAAGGTGCTCCAGGTGCTGCAGCAGAGATTTCCCTGCAGGCTGTGGTGCAGACCATGGTGAGGGAGCTGGGCCCCTGCAGCCCATGAAGATTCATGGTGGAGAAGAGATCCATCTGCAGCACATGGTGAAGATCATGGTGAGGAAGGATGTGCCTCTGCAGCCCATGGAGGTCTAGGGTGGAGCAGCCACAATCCACCTGAAGACGATGGAGGAGCTCATGCCAGAGAAGATGGATGCCCAAAGGAGGCTGTGAGAAGCCCACACTGGAGCAGGATACTGGCAAGACATGTGGAACCATGGAGAAAGGAGTCTACACTGAATCAGTTTTGCTGGCAGAACTTGTGACCTCACGGGAGTCCCATGCTGGAGTAGGCTGTGCCCCAAGGACTGCACCCTGTGGAAGGGCCCCACACTGGAGCAGCTTGTGAAGAACTGCAGCCAGTGGAAGGACTCACAGAACTGTCTCCTATGGGAGGGACATCGCACTGGATTAGGGGAAGAGAATTCTCCGCCTGACAAAGAAAGAATTTCAGCAACATGTGATGACTTACCACAATGCCCATTCCCCATTCCCTTGTACCAGCTCATGTGGAAGAGATAAGCCCAGGAAGAAGGGAAGGGTGGGGGAAGGTGTTTTTAAGTTTTGATTTTATTTCTCGTTTTCTTACTCTGATTTGATTGGTAATAAATTAAACTAATTTCCCCAAGTCAGGTCTGTTTTTCCCTGGCCCATAATGGGTGAGTGATCTCTCTCTGTCCCTATCTCAACCCATGAACCTTCTCTCCTCTATCCAGATAAGTAATAGAGCAGCTTTGGTGGACAACTGTCGCCCATCCAGGATCAATCTGCCACAGAGAGATGGGAAGAATATTTAGCTATTTGAATTCCACTGTAGGAGAAAAATTGTTCCGCTTTTAAATAATTCCATTACTTTTTATAGTCAATTAAAATGGAAGGCAGTAATAGTCAGAATATCTCAAGAATTCATCTTTAAGAAACACATCCTGAAATTTTAAAGTCCTTAATAGGTTTGATCTCGCACTGTACAAGACAGGGAATGATAGCAGAAACATATCTCACATCAACTCTAACACTTACATCAGCTCACTGGCATGCAAAAAGGGGAACCTAGGTTCTAGTTTTAAAATGTGTGTATTTGTGTATGAACTAATTTTTTATCAGTTCTCTAAATACAGAATTTTCAAGACAACAAAGAAATTTTATAAAGACTGGCATGAATTTCTAGCAACTAAAACGGTCTCAGACAATTTTTTTCCTTATTAGAGACTAGCAGTAGGACTCAAATGACCCAAATCACATTTTCTAATTTAGAGTGCTGCCTATTAAGTGGCAAATGCACCTTTATCTATCAAATCAATTGTTGACCATGCTAAACACTTCTCACTTTCTGATACCTGGCAAACAAAAGGCAGCAGTGCTGCAGTTCAGGGGCTGTAGCCAGTACTCCTATTTAATTAGTCCTGACTATACCATTACCAGCAGTTTGCCTTTCAACTCTACTCTTGGACAGGTAGTCAAAAATTTTTGTACTTTCCTTCTCACTGTAAAGAACTTGTGGACCACAGCCACTTACTAAATACAAGCTTTTCTTTCACAGAATTTCAAGGAAGCATGTTGAGGGAGACACATTTCAAATTAACTCCATGGCATTTAGTTAAGACCATATATTGCAGAAAAAAAACCAAGCAAACATGATAAGATTTTTCTCCAGACAATGGGCACAGTTACAGTATTTTTTGTTAATTCTACACTAGTCACTCCTAGCCTAGTGGTCTCACACGGTATTTTTGTATTCAACTATATATGCATTTAAGTATTGGATTCAACCACACTTGTATGAACAAAACCATTCCTGATTAATATTTATGCAGTCCCAGAGAAGTCAATGAGTCAAATTCCACTCTCAGTTGTATCTTCATTAATCCAGAGAACTTAATTGGTCTCAGTGGCTTTACTCCAGAGCATGGAATACACCTAAGCATAACTTCATAGCATATAAATCAGGATGGAACATGTGTCCTGCAGTAAACAGTGAAATAGAGTCTTCAAATCAATTTTATGACAGCCTTACATGCTTACTTTATGACTTCAAAGCTTGAGAGACCAACAATAATGCTAAGCAGATTTTTTTTATTTCAACCTACATTCCACAGAAACAAGCCAACCACAAACCATTCATGTCAGAACAAAAGAACAGCTAATGCTTTATTCTAAGTGTAGATTACAGAAAGTAGGGCTAGAAGTGACCTTAAGTACCTTTCCTGTTCAACCCCTGCTCCAAGACAGTCTACTTTATATAAATCCATCACGACAGATCTCTAATACAAGTTAAAATCATCTGATAATTGAAATTACACAACCTTGTTAAATAAAATCAATTTCAGTGTTGAACTGTCCTTCCTGCTAGAAATTACTTAAGCCCAAATCCACAAAAGGATTCTATATTTAGAAGTAGGATTAAAGTGGGATTTAAAAGTCCAGAACTGAAGTCCGCAGATCACTTGCTTTGCTGTCACCAACTTTAGAGGTATGACTCTTTTCCACATCAAAGTTCCCCAGATCTAAGAGTTACATTTGCTCGTACAGAAGATGCCATTTTTGGCAAGACTGAGTGACTCAGTATCTGGTTCATTTTTTCACCATCTTGGAGTCAATCAAGAGGAAAGGCAGATGGAGGATGGAGGGATTCAGTCTAGAGCACATGGCCTTTGCAACATGATCAGACCAATTCTTGCAAACAAACAGTGCTGACTGCCACTTTCCTTCAAAATGAAAAGGACAGAGGGAAGACACAGCACTTCAGCATGTCGTCTCTTTTGTAATTCAATCAATAGTTAAAGCACTCCAAAAATCATAGTTATGGAGATTCATTTGCAGTTTCATTCTTTCAATTAAAAAAAGCATTCACTCACCAAGGTGGTTAATTCCAATGTTGTTCATCCACTTCCACTCGATAGGGTGGACAATGTGCATAATCATAGTTTTTTAAAACCTAGGTTTGACCTAAATGATAAAATAACAAAATCTATGAAAAGTCCACTTGATAGATCATTAGAGAGGCTTTTTACATCACAAAGGGCCTAGAAACTGCCTGTGGGACTCCTCTGCAAAGCACCTCACCTTTGCGATGTGCAACAAATATTCATGGAACAGGGTAGTGGCTGAACAGGTAGAAATGAACCCTCTGAGAGGGAATAGTTCTTCTGTGGACCCCAGAATCTGAAGATATTGTTAGCAAATTATAATGACCCAGAATAATTTACAGTCAAGATATTAAGACTCTCTTAAGAGAATAGGACATGGGTTTGTGACCCCAAGGCAAATCACAACTCTGAACTTTCCCCTACCCCACTCATATTGCTGAGTGATCTTTTCTTCAAGTAAAAAGCAAAGGACCCTGAATTCCTTTTCAGCCTCTCTTTGTGGGGAAGTTATTGTTGGTTTTTTGTTTGTTTGTTTGTTAAAGGAGTGACTTTTGCACTATTGCATTTCCATTACTCTTTCAAATGGCACTCACCAGCAGAACCAATTCTACACAGTGAATTCCAAAAATGGTAAAGAAGTTATTTGTAAGCAAAGGATGAGAGGTTGAATTTTTGTCCCACCTCCCAGAGTGTATAAAATAAAATTGTCACTAGTGGATAATCTCTAGAGCATACAAGCCTTTGGTAAGGTTGTAGATTCCCCTGCAGCAAACACCTAAAACATTGGTGTTACAGCACAGAGGGCTATAGCAGATTTCTTGTTCTGTGCATCAGTCAAGTCTGTGTGCTGTGTGCTGTATGCTCTACTGTAATGAAAGTTTCAGAAATAAAACACAACCAACAAAAATTCTAGACTACTTAATTATTAAGAAAGATTAATCAGGAGATTGATTTTGTATCTAAACGAAAATGCTAATATTTAAATGAAAAAAACAAAAAAACTTCTGAAACTCACAATTTGTCTGTAGACACCATGCCTGGCAACTCACTCAAGGTGCTGGCGGGAATGTTTCAACACAGAGCACTGATTTCATCCATATTATCTTTAAAGACCTAAGCACCATATGAGGAATTGGCACTATAAACAGCAAAATCATAACAGGTGCACAATAGGCACTTCTACAAAATGTTATGGACCTTTATCACACATACATGACACATTTATAATAACTATAGGCAGATAACTGCAGGTTTCAGACTGTCCACTGTGTGTGCTCTTGTCATGTTCAGCTTCCTACAAATTTTTCAGTTTCACCCACCAATAAAATCATACTCTGCTCCTGTTTCTTAGAGGCCATAGAGATTAGGGAAATACGTTTATCTTAATACGTTTGTCTTGATTTCAGACTCTGTAATTTTCTCACATCATTCTTAAATATCAGATACAAGTAGCTCCCTTTAGACAGCAAGTTTTAAATCAATGTAAAACTATATTTTCTATTTTACTTTGTGCAAACTTGTGTTAACAATATTAGATATGAATTGCATGCATTAGTAGTGATTAACTATGCAAAATCAACACCCAATCAATCCAGACAGAAAAAAAAATTAAAATAACCAGACTAAATATTTCTCTGTTCTACAGAAAATTATCAGTATAACAGAGGGAGAAGAAGAAAAAAAAAAGAATAGAAAATAAGAAAGCCTTTGCCATATTTCTACAATGCAATAATAGTAGGAGCTGTGTCTCAACGTCACAAACAACCTTAGTTTTAAAAAGAAATCAAACCAAAATAATAAGCTTTGGTTTTGATTGCAGCTAATACTTGAGTCAGTCAGTGGACATCAAGCTGATCAATATGTCTTCAGACAACAGACAGTGTTTTCTTTCTTATTCACTTTTTCATAAGTTACAAGGGTGCTTCAGCCTAGGGGAATCACTACAGCTACTAAGTGATTAATAAAAGAAAACCAACCTAAAAAAAATCACTATCCATTGCACAGGGCAATCATAGATAGGCAATTGGGTGCCTGTCAACTGCCCAGCACTGTACTGGGCTTATGCTCAGCTAAGGAAGTAAAATGAAAAAAATTCAAATTCCCCATCCAGAAACTTTCACTTCACAAGAATACCATGCTTGCTCTCTCACAAAGCTTTTAAGGTGAGGCACTGACAGGGCTTAGACTTCACCAAATCTTTAGAGATGCTGTTTTTCTGGAAGGAGGCTACACTGAAGCGTAAGTTTTTTACACCCACTCTGCACTGGCAGCAGCAGCAGGACAGCTCCTGTCCTGCTGTCAGCAGCAGTAGCTGTCAGCATTAAAGACAAATCCTAGAGATGCACCTGACCCATGAAGTGTCTCACCCCTGGAAAGAAAACAAGGCTGTGAGCAAAACACTGACCCAGCACCTGAGGACTTAGAGTAGCCCGATCCCAGCTCTGCCCTAATCTCAGCTAGAGAGTTTACTCAGCTCAATGGCACCAGCTTTGCCCTCTTTCCTCACCTCTGTGGGAATAAAAGCAATCGCTAATTACCTGCAAAAGATAGAGTGAAACAAAAGAGCTGAAAACTACTTTTTAAACACAGGATTAAAGTAAAGGGCAACACAGCTTGAAGACCTGTGTAGCAAATTAGACACACATCTTTCCTGGACAGTTGCTTCTGATTCCTGCAGAGACTAAGTTTGCCAATTAAAAATGAACCAACAAAAAGAAACATTTGTAACTTTTTATCACTGGCAAGAAAACCATCCTGGCATGAAAACAAAGCACTCTTTTTGCCCAGCATTTCTGGCGGGGGTGCTTCAGGACTTGTCTTGGTGTTCAGATGTTTCTCAAGTCAAGCCACCAAGTGGAGAGCACTTGGGGTTTTACCACTAGCTGCCGATGTTTTCCAGAACACCAAAGAGCAAGGAATCCAATGGTGTTCAAACAGTGCTGTAGTTTGAGGAAGCTCCCTGCTGGGCAGGAGTAAGGAACACTGAGCATTGAAAGGAACAGCAAAGCACACTTAATGGGGAGGAGGTAAAACTGGAGCTGTCCCCATCACATTAGGGCACAAACTGACAACTACTTGTAGCTACCCACTCAGCAGCAGATGGCTTGGAAGCAGATGGGTGTGGAGACTGAAAATACCTTGTGTGTATAAACCAAAACAGGGAATCTGGTTGTGATTTCACCCAGTCAAGGCAGTATTGTAACATATCCAAGTAGCTCATGACCATCATGAAGACTTCAGTGTCCTTTCGCAGAAGCCTGGAGTGAAAGGAGTGATTTAAATACAGCTTCTGACTACTGCCAACACCATTATTTCCTTGTGGTTAACACCTATGAAGTACATGGCATGTTTCCAAGATATGCACATCAGAGTTAAGAGTCATTGGTTTTACAGAAGGAAGAAGAATACGAGAAAAGGGAAGAAATTAAGAATATTAAAAATATAAGAGGAGAGAGAAAACATGACATGGAGTTCAGAGACGAAAGCAGAAGTGGGGAAGAAGAAACAGGTTCAGAAGACAATTATGGTAAAGATGAGGGAATAAAGTTAGGATTACAAAACCCATAAATGCACTTATCAGAAAAAGAATAAAGAAAACTGAATCATTCCAAGTGAATTAAAAGGCTTTAAAAATCAACTGAGTGTTTTGACAAAGAGAGGTTAGCCCTTTGTAGCTGATGTACATATGGGTCCCATCCATAGGAATAAGAGAAGGAAACTGGCAGCACCACAATTAACTACCCTACCCAGCAAACAGAACATAACCAGGTTTTTCTTTCTTTATAACATGCATGCATAGCTGATTTACCTCTTGTGTAGTAAGAATAATACTTTGCCTAGTAAGTGTCAACTTTTGACACCCAGATTACAGCAATTAAACTCCTGTGGTGCTAAATTCAAAGTTGTGGTTACCAGCAGGGAATTTACTTCTAGTCTGTTTAAATACACTGGTGCTTTGTCAGATTATCCTGTTCCCTGTTACTGGAAGGGCATGTGATGATGTAATTTTCACTTTAGTACATATTCGAATCAATTTTCACTACTGTTATAGGGCAGCATGTTTTCTCCACATACCATGTTTTGCATCCCAAAATATATAAGGAATGAAATATGAGTTCCTAACATATTTTGTTCAGGGAAAATTATTACTTTCCTAAAATGAACTAGGTTAAAAACTGATGAGATGCATTAAAACAAAGTTTGGATATAGAATAAACTATCAAATATTAGGAAAATGTTACATTTAATGCTCTACATGTGACCTTACTTTAGACCTCTGGTATACATATGTACAATGCAATCTTTATAATGCAATTGCATAGGAAGTTTCCACAGGACCCTTCCTTCAATCAGTGCACAAGCCGGATGTTGCTTTGGGACTAAATTTGCTATTCAATATTTCTTTTCATCCTCTGCATTCAACGTGTAGTCTCACCTTATTTACTGCATAACATCCATTCCCTGCTCTGAATACCTAATTATTAATTTCCTCATGGGCTTTTGTGTGGCACTCATCACTATGGTATCTGATGTTTCACAAATATTAATGAATTTATCTTCCAGGCCTGTGAGACAAGCTAATAATACTTTCCTCACTGTGCAGCTGGTGAAAGGGGAACAAAGACTTTGGGGATTACCTGTGACCAGAG
Organism: Ploceus nigricollis; assembly: GCA_013399945.1. Taxonomy (NCBI): domain Eukaryota; kingdom Metazoa; phylum Chordata; class Aves; order Passeriformes; family Ploceidae; genus Ploceus; species Ploceus nigricollis. The sequence goes on along the minus strand of VXBC01004667.1, from coordinate 727,094 downwards.
AGAGAAATGGGGAGCAAAGCTTAGAGCTGCAGGTCCCCATATTTGCAGAGCAAGAACTCATTCTGACAGACTTCATTTTCTTGCCAGCAGAAGGACTCATGGACTGCACCTTACCTCAGTCACAGCTGCCTGTGCTCAGCACCCACCCAGGGCACACATCCATGGCTGCAGCTGGTCCAGGGAACACACTGCCCCAGCTCCTGTAGCCCTTCCCACATCTCCACATGCCTAACTTAAAGGCATCTGCTTGACTCCAGCTACCTTATTTTGTTGTGTTGGATTGAAACTACACTCCAAAACTGCTGAGGGAAAAACTGGGAGAGTAATTTATCACTAGACAGCAGTAAATCTCTGGGGCCCTCCATTTGTTATACAGGTTCACTGAAATGTCTGATTCTGGATCCAGATCCTCAGTGCCTCCTGCTTCCCATAATGAAAGGCACTATGCTAATTCTCCACCTGCTGCCTGGCAGAATTAGAAATGGATTCCCATAGCTTCTTTGCTACTGGTACCTCCAGACAAATACAGCTGGAGGCAAGAAGAGAGAAAGTGGATGTATATATATTCGGGGAACTGAGTCAGAGGTGAGGAAAGTCTCAATTTACACGTGCAAATTCAGAGTTGATGTTATCCTCATGGTTATTTTTGTCCATTTTCTAGCCAGAAAACTTGTTAGAAAAAAAAAAGCAAAAATCCAAGCATTACACAATCTTCCAATGACAAACTTAATGTCATAGGTGACTTTTATAGTTTGGAAGATTTTATTTTTTTGCCCTCAAAATGCTGTTAATTACATCCTATTGAATGTATCTATTGTATACAAAATAATTGATTGTTAACTCTGCCTTTGAGCAGTCTGGACTAATTTAAAATTTTGCAGGACAGATTCTCAACATAAAATTCTTCTGCCTTCCCTGCTTTAGTATCATAAAGCAAAACAAAGGTGAGTTTAACTATGCAGATGAGGTCTTTGAAGTTTCAAGTACCTTTTATGTGCCACTCAGGGTTGGTTTTTCAGGGGAAAAAATATGAGCAAGTTAGGATGTATGTTGACTCTGGCAACCTCACCTGCCAGCAAGATAACTTTTCACAGAGGAGAATTTTTCCAAATGACAAATAACGAATTCTTGACTACCTCAAATGGATCTATGTGGCAGCAGCTCTCTGGCCACAGAGAGAGGCACAATTTTCCCAGGCATTGTCCTGGGGAAGGCTGTGAGAAGATCAGAGAAAAGAATGAGAAACAGTTCTTATCTTGGCCTGCTGCACCTGTTGTTGTGAACATGTGGAATGTGTTATGGAGATTTGTTTACCAAAGGGTGATTTCTTAATTGGCCAATGGTGATGGTGTTTGGACTGGAGGACCAATTAGGTCCAGGTGTATCATAACTGTCTATAAAAGCAATAGGTTTCTTAATAAGAATAGAATAATAAAGAGATTGATCAGCCTTCTGTGAATCATGGAGTCAATGCTAATTATTACCCAGCTGGGGGCCCATTGTTGTTACAACAGATCTAAATGACCAGAGCACCCTAAAATTACTAGAACGCCTGTCATGAATCTTGCAGCAAGCATATACAGACACTCCTGCACACACAGAGACCATAGGTGTATTCCATAGAGGCAATGCAATAAAGATAACAAAAATCACTGGGCAAAATGAACAAAACTCAACACACAGAGCTGAAACTAGGGATTCTTCCTCTAGCAAAAACCTAGCTGATTTCTATACACTCAAGTTTACTGTCTAACACAGGACAGAATGAAATCTCAAGAATTAGTTCCTCTGATAAACAGCTCACCTTTCCATCAGTCTGACACAAAGGGCAGTCTCCGCTTTAAAAAGCCAAAATGCTCTGTGATGGAGAGAGGGAGAAAGAGATGCATCACCCAAGAGGTGATGGCTGGTGACAATTTTCTGAGACCCAGAGAAGGTATTATGTCTTCACAGAGTGCTGAACAGCATTTTTTTCAACAGCCATACAGAGGCTCCCACCATATTTTTGCCTCACCCATGAAAACCCTTTGTGTGCATAGCCATGTATTTTCCTTATACAGGCATGTCCATGAGGAGCATTGCTGACACTGCAAGGGACTCCTTCCCCTCTGTGCCCCAGCAGACACTTTCAGCTGTCCTTTCACAGTAGTGCAGGTCACTGGAGCTCTCTGAATCAGCTCTCAGCACCCCAGGGAGCAAGGCCACATCATGACCAGAAGCACATGTGACCTGCATGAGCTGGGCTTTGAAACTGCATCAAAGCACACAGCTGTCAGCACCAAGGACTTCAGCAGACACAGCAGTCATCAGATCAGACCTGGAGCATTTCTCCCTCTCTTTCATCCAGAGTATCCCACATCCCAGTGCCTGGCCCTAGGGTCCCTCAACCTCCTTATTTGAAGCTGTAGGGTTTTTTTACAGCAGCTTCAACCATGAAGTCATGAAGACCTATATGCTTTGTTTTATCTAGGAATATGTTTTCTACCTAAACAATCTGGGTAATTAGAGAGCTTTATTTTCCCCCAGTCAAGTATTAAATTTCTTCCTCATTTCCCAACTTCATCTCCACCTACTACATTTAATGTATTTCCAGGTCAGCTCACACATAGCTCTAACAATCTCTATTCTACTTGTTTAAGAAAATCAGCAAATAGCATTTAGCCAGCTTCCTCATGCTACTTTACAGCTTACTGTGGTCATTCATTCTCAGCTGAACTGTGTGATCAAGATAAACACAAGGTAGATGCTCTCTTTCAAGGCTCAGAGTCATTTAAAAAACCCACTGGATCTGCTCGATTCTTCTTTCAAAACAAGTTTCTGCAGAAGAGGTCTACCAGTAGCACTCTGTCCTCCTTTATTCCCACGTCCAGGAAGGCAAACATCCCTCTAGGTCCAAGTTGTTTTTTTTTTTAATTGTTATTGCAACAAGAAAATCTCAACGACAAAAAATTCTTTAAAATATCTCCTCCTGTTGTTAAATATGTAGCTGGTCACTCACCCATCCAATCCCACATCCCCACTATTCTAGTTGATGAGGGGCACAACATCCAGGCTTCTCTACTCTTCCATGAAGAAGGTGGGAGAAACTCCTGTGTCCCTCTTTGCTACCTTTCTTCTCCCCATTAAAAGCAAGAAGACAAGTAGGCAATCTCCTTGCAACTTTCCCACTGCCCCACATACAAACAAAAATAATTTTACTTTTTAACCATATTTTTGTATGGAATAGAAAAACAATATCAGGTATGGATGACCCAAGCACATCAACCATCAGGTTTCATTATACTGAAATGTCATATCAGCTTGTTAGTTAGGATTTTATATTGCTTTTTCTCACAAAACAGAAGAAAGTTTGCTACCAGTTTCCCATATAGACATGCTAGAATTTTTTTCCTTTCAGCAAACAGACAACTATTTCTGTCCTTGGAAAGTTTCTAATTAAAAGTTAGGTTTCTCTCTCTTTTCCTTTAGAAAGTACCATAAATTATAAATAACTGACTAGTTATTCATTGTCTCTAATGCACAAACCGAAATATACTTTCTCCAGTTTTATCAACTTTGCTGTCAGAAGGACTTTTTATATTTGGGTTGGGAGGAGACAGGCTGCTCAAGAAATCTAATGAAACCCCGAGACTGAAAATGCTGCGTCCCTTAGCTACAAAAGTACATTCTGAAGGCAGCTGCAATACAATCAAAGTCACCACACAGTATGGGCTCCCTCAAATTATGTTCCCAGTGACATGGTGGAGGTTTTTGGAGCACAAGGCAACACAGTGTTCATGCTAGCTCTGTCCTGGGCCTCTGTGAAGCAGATGCTGTCAGTCATTTCAGCCTGTGTTGAATTGAATGTAACATCTGCAATATGGTGTTTACAGTTTTCCAGCGAAGGTAAAGCTGAGGCAGCCAGTGCATTTTACCGAGTAGAACATTAGGCTCTCCTTGAACTGTGCTGGGGATTTGAAAGAGCTGGCTAACTACACTTTGGTCATTAACAATTTGGTTTTGTACCATACTAAGCATCCTATCAGCAAGGAATTAAAGGCTTCAGGCCCTTATTTTAAAAAGGAAAAGAAAATTAAAAAAAAATAGAAAAAGCACGATATCATCAGGGTTTGGATCCTGAAACTACTGCCACATGAAAAATCTTACCACCACATGCTGAATTGAAGTAGTTGATTGCAGAAAACTCTCTCCCAGCTCTATGTCATCATTGTGTCAGCAAGACTCAGTAGGTACTAAAAAGTGAGCTACAGACTTTTACTCTGGATTCAAACCAAGAAGCAGCAGTGGATGTAAGTATGTGAGAGAAATGACCAGCCAGTGGGTGTTCACTGAGGAAAAGCATTCCTGACTGCAGATGGCTCATCTTACACCTCCTCACTGTGCAACACTGAACTGGCAGTCCCAGGAGAACATTCTTGGTCAGGGGATTTTGGCACCTCTGCGTCTGGCAGGGATCAGAATAATGAGGAGGACAGGCAGAGGAGCCTTGGGAGTCATATCCCCTCTGGTGCTTCATCCTCAGGACTCCTCTTATCTACCCGTTTTCCCACAGTCTGCTTACAAACATTTTTCCTGACACTGTGCAGAAGGGATGCTCCATACTCCATTCTGTCTGTCTCTTCTGGACTCACATTTGAAGCATGCACCTTCCCCCATATCCTCCATTTCAACTCAATGGCAAGAGGTGGAGTTGCACTCTCCTCCCTGGTAGCAGCAGCACCCCACGGCTCCTTGCCCACACAATGCCCTTCATATTCAGATGTGTGAATATTTCTCTATGCATCATTACAGGGCATCCACTAACTCCTTTTAACTGAAGTCAAGGCCTAGGAACCCGTCATCTGGGGTGAAAGAGACTCCTTTTCCCTCTGTTTTATATCCCCCATTCCCTTCTTTCTTGTGCTGTCCTTCCCCTGTCTGCACAGGTTTCTTGCCCCCTACAGCCTCCCCCCTCATCCCTCTTGTTCCATGAAGAAGTTGCTCAAAAAATTTCTGACATGTGACAAAATAGCAACTTTACCAGGCTGGGGTGGGCTTACACTCAACACATTTTTTATGTGGTGCTTAAAAATATGTTAAAAATTATTTGTAGTGTAGTTACAGCAACTATAGTAGTTGCACTTTGTCAGCTCTCAGATCCCCGGCAGACATGGGACCTAAAGCCTTGATTTGGCAAGCATCACTACTTTCACTTAACAGATGGCAAAACTTAAGCTACTACTTGCCTGAATTCAAGTGTTTTTTAAAGAAATGGAAAAAAAAAAAGACAAAACAGATTTCTTTTTTTAATTAACATGTTTTTTACCTTCCCTTCTTATAAGCATCCATTTGTCCCTAGGTAAGATGTGGATTCTGTCATAGCAGCAGACATACTACTACCAGAAAAACCTGAGAAAGAGTTGCTGTTCCCACTGTATGTACTCCTGCCAAGTCAGCACCCAGACACCAGATGCTTCCTGCTTTCAGACCATCTCCTTACCTTGCTTTAGGTTAAAGTCAGCTTACCAGACTAAAATTGTTCAAGGTAACATGTTATCTGCTATAGAGGGTAGCAAAGCCCTCTCGCACCCTCCCCACTAGGTGACCATGAAAGGCAAAAGCCTTGATTAAACACTGCAAGCAATATTTTAGCACTGCCCTTTTTCTGAATCGATTTTTTCCTATTGTTTTTAATGGAAGTAACAGCCCCCTAGCACCACACACCAACCTTTGAGTTGACTCAATCTTGAATTCACTCTAAAGATTTTTGCTTCTACACTGTCTGCCTCACCTTCTCCTCTTCATGACAAAGATTTTTAGGGGGACAATTGTTCTGACAATGCATCAGTCCCCAAGTATGGGAAGCTGGAACAACCTCTGATTCTTCTGTCTAAGAGCTGCTGTTCATACACTTTGCTCTTCTATTCAGCCCATTGACTTACCTCCCTTATCTTCAATCTATAATTAGAAGAGATTAAAGAAGCTGACTTATTGCAAAAGGAAATAAACAAAAGGGATCAGGGATGAGTTGAAAGGTGTGGGGGGTAAAGTATAAAATCAGTACAGTCTCCCTCTTGAGAAGGTCATCCCAAGGAAGGGCAAGAACACAATCAATGAATTTTGGCTCAGCAGTGATGGGAGTCAATCCATCAGGCAAACCGATGGCAGCCAGTCAGGCTCTCACAGACACCACCTGTCGCTGCCAGCAAAATGTCAAATTTATGAATTCATTTCCATAGCAAGATAACACTCCCCCAGGGCAGCACTGAACAGTTTCACAGCTTCTAGAGCAACCTACTGAGCAGGGAGAAAAGAGGCAGCTCTTCTTCCCCATCAACTGAGGCAAGCTGCATTTTAAAGGAATGGATGTATGGACCAAATCCAGAGTCACACTTTTTTTAGCATTTGGTTCCTTTAAGCTGGGGTCCCTAAATCAAGATGCACTTAAGGCATATCCCAATTTCCCATTTTTGTGTCATTAACAAGAGCAAAATTTTACACCCATATGTCTCTCACCCCAGAGTTTAACTTCCCTGGCTGCATCAAATCTTCCAGAGATGAAGGTGACAGTGTTGACCTCAACTAGTTACACCCAAGTGAAAATTTATCCCATAGTCACTATAATTGTAGCTCCTTGTTAAGAATAATCTTGTCATGGTAGGGCTGATTCCCTTCAGTTAGTTCAGAGAGCACACTTCCATTGAAGTGATTGTCATTCATCACTGCAGATAGTGGTGACAGAATCTTCCATGAAGTTCTCTGCTCACCCTCACAGAGACAAGCACTTATCTTTCCGGCAAAACTAGTGGAAAAACCCTGTATTCTTTTCTTCCTTTCTACCTTTCATCTATCTTCATAGTATTATCTGGGTGATATTCACTATAAGACAGTGTCACCAGAATCTCTAGAAGTGACAAACTTTTAGCACAGAAATAGTTTCATGAACCTTATTTTAAATGTTTTCAATTGGAAGTGCAACAGACTGAACTGAGATATAGGAGAGCAGATACTCCAGTTGCAAGCTGAACTTTAATTTTGTACTATTAGGCATACATTAGATCATTAGAAACCGTTTTTAAGTTTAGAAAGATGTCAAGCTGGGGAAGGAGGGCATAATCCTTGACTAAAAACTTAGGAGACACAATTTTAAATGAATGCCAAAGTTTTGATTTAGTAGAGCACTTGGCCCAAATTCTCCAAAGTTTTCACACTTCTCTACTTTTTTAAAGATATAATTCCACCATTTAGGTTCTTCCAACACACTCAGAAATCATAATTTGCCAGCTGTCTAACACCCAGGTTGTCTAGTTCCAGCAGCCCCCAAATTCATAGGCATGAGTTAGTGAAAAAATGACAAAGAGCTGGCACAGTGATGCCAGCCAACTCCTAGAAGGAGGTTACTGCCAGTGGAGGAGGATTTAAGTGAAGATACTTAGCACCAAATTTTTCAAAACAGGCACACACATTCTTCCTATGTAGGTTGTTCAAAACCAGACATGAACTGATAAGAGGGCAACACCCCACATTTAGGTTTGTCAGAACTGATTTGATGGTGTTGCACCCTGCTAGCAGGAGATGTGAACATCAGGCTGAATGAACATTTAGCCTCGAAGTTCTTCAAGCAGGACTGGCAGACTAGGGAGTTGAGCTCACCTGTGTAAGAGCTCCAGGAACACACAGAAATCAGAGACACCCCAGGGTAGAGACCCCTGACTGAATGGTGTGCTCACACCCAGTGGTGTAACCACTCTGAAACACAGGATCACATAGTGAGGACACACGATCAGAGGTGCATGGTTCATCACAAAACCTAATGCTGAGCCTTCAGAAAATTATGTATATATGGTGGAGTTAGACAGCTACAACAAAATTCACATTTCATGGCAAGCTCTGTTACCTCACTTGGCATCCTCACTTCAGAAATTTGTACAAAAATATAGAGAGAGCTCACTGTTTTGCAAGCCTTTTAATGCTTTGTAAAAGGTCTATGATGACAAATATTGCTGTCTCCACAGAAGGAGACATGCGAACAAGTTGTCACACTGTCACTGTTGAACACTGTGAGACAGTGTTTAACAAGGTTCTTCATCTTTAAACTGATATTGTTAATCTATTTATAATATATGCCTTTCAGAGGTTGGGTAGGTTTTTTTTTTGTGGTTTTGGGTTCTTTTTAATCTTCTTTAAAATTGATATATATTAATTTTGAATTCAAACTCACTGTATGCATTAGCCTGGTAGAAGGAATAATTCTAAGGTACTTTGTCTTAATTATGGCACCATGATACAGAGCAGTTAAATATCCATATAATTTTATATTGTTGCCCTGAAGGCCCTTCCTTGAAGTCAACCTTTTCTTTTCTTTTCCTATTTTTTAAGCAAGACTTAATTTGTAAGTGCTAAGAAAGTAGAGAAAATTACTTCACCCTAGTTCCTTTGTATTTTTCTCCTACTTTTATTCTCACTTTTGAAGATTAATATAAATGAGTATAGAAAAGTGTCTCTCTAGTTAATTATGCTTTAGGGAACTTTATTCTCTCCTCCCTCCCCCAAATTCTATTTTAAGGCCTAGTCTCATTCTCTTGTTCATTAAGGAACATTAGAAAACAGCCAACTGTATCATATAGCAGCTGATTCTTCCTTTCATGCATGTCCCCAGCTCACCCTCTTTGCATTGTATAACTCAAAGACAATTCAACTTGAAATAGGTTCCTTTGAAAACAAAACTGATGAGCACCTTTTATTTTATTTTGCTTTTCCTTGATTGCCATGTAAAATTACCTTGATACACACTGTCTTTACCTTCTTGCATAGAAAAAGCAGCCCACATCTCCAGTATCAGTTTTCCTTGTAAGGCTTCAGTTTTCTAAGGGACCCTTATGATCACAAAATTTTATACACTGATTCAGGAGGGAGTCCATAATCAAATAGCATCATCAGTCCCAAGCTTTTAGCAAAACAGAATTCACATCCTTTACTTCTTCTAGCACCTTCAAAGTACTTGTGTGGTTGCACACTTCCATCTTTGACAATAACACAGCTTTGTACTGGAAAAGGCCCTTATCTTAGCAGAAAGTATTCCTGTCACTCTGTGCAGGAACTCACAAAGTCAAAAGCAAAGAAGACCCAAAAATATTGAAAGGCAAATATGTGATTCTGTAACACAATGTCATAGAAGGTCTAATGCCTTTCTATCACACCATCACTGAAGAGCAGAGCTAAAGTCAAGGAGGTAGTTGCTTCTGGGCATTGCTTCCTCATGTTGAAATACTTTGGGCCAGAAATCTCATCAGCCAACAGCATCAGGGGCAGTGGTAAAATCACAAATTTTCCAGCAGCACAAAGGCACAAATTAGTGCTGATGACAGAACCAATGGATCAGTATGGTATGACATAGAAATAGACAATGAGAACACCTTTAGTTAGTAGCATAGCCAGATGCAGTAAAATAAAATTGCAGAATAGCTTGAGTTGGAAGAAACCTTAAAGTTCATCTAGTTCCAACACCCCTGACATGGACAGGGACAGCTTCTGCTAGATCAGATTGCTCAAAGCTGCATCCAGCCTGGTCTTGGCATCCACAGCTTCTCTGGGCAACCTGATCCAGTGCCTCACCACCCTCACAGTAAAGAATTTCTTCCTAAAATCTAATTGAACTCTACTCTCAGTTTAAAGCCATTTACCCTTGTCTATCACTACACACCCTTGTGAAAAGTCCTTCTCCAGCCTTCCTGTAGGGCCCCTTCAGACACTGGAAAGCTGCTACAAGGTTTTCCCAGACCCTACTCTTCTCTAGGCTGAACCACCTCATCACTCTTAGGCTGTCCTCTTCATGGTAGAGAAACTCCAGCTCTTGATCATCTTCCTAGTCCTCCTCTGGGCTCCCTCCAACAGGTCCCCACCCTTCTTATACTGGTAGCCCCAGAATAACATCCAGTACCCCAGGCTGGGTTTATGAGAGCAGAGTAGAGGGGGAGAATCATCTCCCTCAACCTGCAGGCCATGTCTCCTTTTCTGCCAAAAAAAAAAAAATTAATCTTTGTTCTGTCTGCTGGTATAGTTGGGTGAAACATCTTTGTCTAAGTTTTAAATAAAATAATTTGCTTTCTAAAGGTTTGTGGATTTCATTATATTTTGTTTCTCATTTGCAAAATTCATTCATGTGTTCAAGGTTTAGAGAGGTTTTTTCACTTTACTCCTCTGTATTTTACCTTTAAAATAAAGGTTCAGATATATAAGAACCTAAAATCTAACATTTTCTCTAAATAAAGGAAAATATTTTTGGTGGTGGTGGTTTGTGGTTTTTCTTAGAACCTTACTATTTACTCAAGAGTACAAGGAAAAAGAAAAAAAGCAGCAAAACCAAAACAACAAACACTAAATCACC
>VXBC01004667.1:642612-716722 GCA_013399945.1 Ploceus nigricollis | reverse complement strand
CACAAAACCCCCCAGAGGGATTTTTTTTTTTTTTTTTTTGGTAAACACATAATTCTTTATGACTAAGTATAAAAATATTGCTTAGGCCACTGGCCAGGTGTGTCAGGAATAAAGATTTGCTCAGGGTAACAGCTAATACTGTTAATACAGCAATAAAAAGTTGTTGTTTTCTCTAAGAACTGAGCCAGCAGGACAAAGCTATGTCCAGAGTCACAAGCACATCCTGTCTATTTTCTCCACTATAGACTTTCAACCTCCAACCTCTCAGTGCTCTCTTCACACTTGTTTGAAATTATTGTGTAAACCCAAAGAAACTACATACACATACATTTTCACTCTTTGCTTTACAGTCTTCTGCCAGTTTATAATAACATGGCATTTCTCTCTGATACTGGATGACATGGAAGACAGAAGGGCAATTTAGTAAAACAAATAGTCCAGCAGTTGATCTGCAGCAGCTGTTAAACTCCTAAGCCAGGAAGAGCCTCAGTGAGTTATCAGCCCATTGAACACTGCAGATGAAAGTTACTGCTCCCATCTACAATGCAGACCTGTCAAGGTGAGACACAAGTCTTGCTAAGTCAGAACTCCTCATGACCTCCTTATGGGATCCAAAATAGAAAACTGAGCTCTCAAGACTGGAATAAAAAAAATACTGATGAACACTTTGGGACCCCCAAGTTCTTATGGGCACAAAGAGAAGAGTGGCATTGAGCATGGTGAGGATATTGGGCATTAGTCTCATCTGCTAAGTCAAATGCTGCTAATCCTGGGCCCAGCTGTGTCTCTGATCACAGGCAGAGCACCCTGGCCAATGAGAGCTTCTAGCAGCAATGAATGACTTCACAGCACCACCTGTACTGAAGGGAAGTAGATAGTATAAAAGCTCTTGTCCATTTTGAAATTCTGAAGACAAGAGGGTATTCTTTCCTGAGATACTGACTGCATTGTTTAAACTAGAAAGGTCTTGCTTGGGTTGTTTGTTTTTTGTTTTTGTTTTTGGTTTTTTTTTTTTAAGCAGTATAGCTAGATATCTATTTCTTAACAAATTTCACCCACCTATCTAGCATCCTAATTTTAAAAGTAAAATTCTTCAGAAGATGGATATTTTTGTATATCTATAGTGAAACTCAACTTTCTCAGGAGGTAGTTTAGGACTTTTTTCTTTAATGGATTATTAAGATCATTAACATTCCAAGTGACTATTTTAAAGTACTATTAGTCTATATTATGTGGTAGAATTAAGGAGAGTTCTATTAAACCCAAGGTTTGCTTTCTTTCTTTCAATTCTCTAAGGTAAGCTCAAATACTGAGAAACAGAAGGCACTTATACCAGACTGCTTCAGTGAAGCAAGAAAAGGGGGAGGAGGGAAGCAGCTTTAAAACTTTCTTTCTAGTCTTCTGTGTATTTCTTCAACTTAGTCAACTCTGCAGAGGGAATACCCTTTTATTTTTCTTCCCACCAGTGACAGCTAAAATGAGTCATAGTACATGCCTACTTCAAGTAAGCACTTCTGTCTCTTGCCTACCACCATTTTCAGAGATTTATTCGATGCTACCTCAGCCTACCTATTGCCCACATAAAGAGGGAGAAGCTAGCTACCATGGGTAATTTTAATACTGAGCAGAAATAAAGAGATTCAGATGCTTGGACACACAGAACTCTGTTGTTATATTCTGTCAACTAGCCATTCTCATGCCATCATAAATTTCCAAGAAGCAAATAAACATATGATTGTGTTTACCTCTCAGGGTTCAGACAAAAAATCTGTAGTATATATTACACTAAGAGACTGATAAACTTTGAGAGTTAAAAAAAAGTACATTGCAACTTGCTGTATGTTGAAGAGGTACTCTAACTCTTCTGATGATTTTTGAGTAGCTCTTCAGCCACTAAGGTACTAGGATGTTATCCATGTGAGTTACAGAGGAACAATTTTTTTGCCAAAGGAAAAANATCTTGGGTTCACCGGCTTCCTTCCCTACCACACCCAGGTACCTTCAGATTTCAAGATGTTTATCCCCCCCAGTAGAAATACCCAATCTTAATTACAATAATTACTCCAAGGAAACTTTCCTTACTCCTTGTTTACAGTAGATACCATCCAGCCAAGGTGTCATTCTTAGGTCATCTAAATGACTATCACTAAACATGAAACTCATGGAAGCTAGTCACTCTTTAGCAGTTTAAGTACGCATCCATCACTCTTTTGAAATATCATCATTGTTCAACTAAAGAATGATGTCCCATTACAAGCTTAAAAGATTCTTTAGTACAGCAAGACAATAGTAAATGTCAGCTCAGCTCTGAACCTCTCACGTGGGTTACAAAGCCATGATTATTTTTTTGCAGTGAGAATCAAGATCATGAGTATGAAAGTTCTTCCTCTAATGACTGAAAATTGCAATTCAATTAGAAACAAAGAGCTGGTCATCTTCAGATATTCTACTAGATGTGTGTATTTCCCACATCCTAATTTCAAAGGGAAACATATATTTCTCCATGTATCAGACATAAGAATTTTTTTCACTTTGCACCCTTTCTTTTTCAAGTAAATTCTCTATTTATAGCTTATCCTCATGGAAGAGGTAGTGAACAGCACAGCTGAGTGTAGCAAGGAGTTTAACCAGGGAACTAAAGAAAATCAATCTCTGTATGGATATGACTTCCACATATTTATAAACCATCCACCCAAAAGGAGCAAGTTTATACATCACCCAAGGGAAGCCCATTACTGTCACAGAGTGTACATGGGGGAATTCTCATGCTGGAAAAAAGAACATCTTTGCTTCCCACAACTTATCATCAAGAGCTTAGCAAAGTGTTGAAATGAGCTCTCTTGGGTCCTGTTGTACCACAAAACTAAAATACATTAAGTTAAGATTTTTGGTTTGCCACACTGGGGCTTCTAGATCAGTATCAGGCTCTAATGGAAATATTTGGAATTATTTGCAATGAGATCACGTTGCTGCTTTGTTATGTGTGCTTTGAATCTCATGTTATCTTCTTTAGATCTATTCCAGAATTTAGTTTAGTAAATAGCATCAAGGGTGGAGAAGCTTCAAAAGCCAGCATTAGAGATCAAGGTGCATAAATTGATCTGGAAACAGAGAATGCCATTCATCCAAGACAACTGTAACCCAAAGGAGTATATGGGATGGAGTATGTCTCAGTGCAGAAGTTCTCTGGAAAGGGATCTGAGGATTACAGCATGCCATGAGTGCAAAATTCATTCTGTTCCTGAAAAAAGTATGCCTTCTTCTTGACTTGAAATCAGAAACAGAGTCTGAAAACCAGAAAACTATCCTTTTGCTCAGGACTGAGAAGGCTCCTTGTGTGTTTGGCTACCACCTTTCAAGAAGGTGAAGACAGCTTGCATGAAAGGCAAAAAATACCCAGCCAGCTGCAAATACTTCCCTCCAAGGAAAGTCTACAGGACTTGGTGCTGCCCAATATAAGGAAGGGAAGGCTGAATGGTAACAACTTCCAGGTAGATTACATACTGCTGCAAAGAGCAAGAAAATAAATTATTTTCCAATATCTGTTGCCAATGAACAGAAATAGTTATGCTCAACATGAACCTCTCTTGCTGTCAAATTCAGGACAATCTTTCCAGCAGTAGGGAGAGAAAAACACTGAAAAGGTTGCCTGGGTTCATTGGCAGAACCACCACTGGAGGGGTTTTTGACAACAGGCCTGACAAACAAACATCATTAGAGGAGATTGAGGCATAGCTGATCTGCCTCAGGGACAGAAGCATGGACTAGGAATTTTTTCAAGGTCTTTTTAAGGTTGCCACCTTCTAAATACAAAACACATGGACATACAATGAGTATAAACAGCTGCAATGCAGCAATTAATTTGTTAAGGCTGGTACCAGACCAACATCATCCCTAGCTTTCAGCAAGCTGTTCAAAACCCAGGCAAGACTCTACATTGTTAAAACTCCTGCCACTGGTCCCAGTTCCCTTGGGCTAGCTCACATCCTACCTCAGCCATGGCTGGTGGATGTTCAGGGCAGACAGATGTTAAAAGTTATTTGCACTGGGAGTCACCTAGGTCTGCATTTTCTTATTTTGGACAGGCTTGTATGTAAGATAATAAGATCATTAATAGCCATAAGATAGTAAGATCATTAATAGTCATAAGATAATAAACCCCTCCAGGAATGCTGTATGTATAAATCAGGCATAGCACACAAACCATTACAAGCACCTTACAGAACTAAGCCAGACTGCTCTGTTTTTCTAAAGGAATCTTATAAACCTGAGGAATGCAAAGGAACAAGCACTCTGGGAGCTCAACAAATGAACAGGAAAGAGCTTTCAAACTGTAAGTAGCACTGACAGATTTCTTTGCTATTGATGCAGATCCCCGGTGTACAGTCTGCAGCCACTTTGAAAAGAAGTAACGATTATTAATTGATCACGGAGTGCCAACAATTTTCTAGGTGTTTCTTGTTTTTCATTTAGCAGCATACATGAATTTGGAAGCAATCTGAAGCAAAGAGTTATTCAGGACAGCAGAGGACACGAGTGTTTCAGAAACAACGTTCACAGCCTCAAGAGAGAAAGCCTATCTGGCTGGTTTGTTTTGTTTCAGAAGAGGGCTGTACACTACTGAATTTCCTACTTTTGGGAAAAATTAAGGAATCAGCACACCTTCTGAATCATGGGATCTCCCTCTCTCAGGTCAGTATGGTTTTCTGTTTCATGTGGGACTGTGGTACCCAATGCAACAGCAGTGGTTGACTCTGTCCAAGTTACTGAACACAAAGGGCAGACATTAGGATCTGTGGCTATTAGCCAGTGGTTTCTGGCCACAGTGTTCAGCAAGACAGTCAGTAAACTGAAAGAATGGTACAGCCAAACCCACCAGGTCTTTCTACCTCTGACTCCTTTGCATGAAAGTGACACCTTGATGACAGAAGAGAGAACATGCTTTTCCAGGTACTCCACATAGAGGGTGAAAGAGAACACAAGTTTAGCACATGAACAAACCTTTTAACAATTTACAAAATATCTGTTGAAGATTTCTGTGTCAGGATCCAGTATTTCCAACGGAGCAATGTGTTGACTCAGATGGTTAAAGAACAGCAACAGCAAAGCAAGTGAACAAAACAGCCATCTGGTGCTACCCAACTTCTATTTTCATTCAAGAGCAACAAGTCCACCTCATGTTACAACCATCTTTTGTTTTAGACACAAGAGAGACAGAAAATGCTGGGTAAGGAGCCCAGGACTGTATCCTGGTGGCTCTGCAAGAACAAGGGATAAGACTTCTCCTTTCTTTATAGAAAACTCAGGATTTTTAATACAAAAAGCTATAAAATGCTCATGCTTTAGAAAAACAAAACAAAACAAAAAAAAAAACCCACAAAAAAAACTCCAAACAAAACCCAAAAAACCCCAAACAAACAAACCGATACATTTAGGAAAAGGCAGAAAAAATTTAAAGCTGGAATTTTGCAGCTGGAAATATAAGTGTCTGAGTCTTTCCTAAACTACACATTTGCTTGAGTCAGTTTGTAAGCATAGGCTTTCAGCTGGATTGAAATTTATGGCTAGCTCAAAGCCTTCCTACTTAACACTAATGTTCAAAGGTGATAGTTTGCACAGATTCATCCCTGATACTGCTGGTTGTTCGTGGCATTTATCTGATGGTCCACATTTAATCTTTATCACTCTTTTTATTGAAGAAATCAATTCTCATTAATATTTTTAATGGTTTTTAGTGGATGTTAATGAAGTGTGGGAAGGTCCTTCAGGGACTGTACTCTTCTGTCACATTGAAAGTGACACTAAGTAACGTGATAAACAGTAGCATGCTAGGAATCTTCAGGTTTTAGCTGGGAACATCATAATGGAGCTAAAATGTTCCTTCTCTGTGTGTAATATAGAAAATAACCAAAGAAATCTAACAAAATGCATCATTAACATGCACAAAAATTAAAAGCTTCGTGAAACACGTAGTAAAAGTCATCTTGCATCCCAGTGAAAACTCCCAATGAAAATGTTAATACAGGTACTGCCTATTCTCAAACACGTTAAAAAAAACCCACTCAAAGATGAAGAATTGAGGTTGGATATTCAGTTTGCAGTTTCTAGTCAGTATACAACACGTAATCCAGTAAAGAGACAGTCAATCAACTGCTTACCTTTTTCCAGTCATTGGTTGCTTTAAGAAGAAATTACTCCTTTTTTTTTTTTTTGCAAAGAGCTACTTTTCAAAACCCTTTTACACAAAAAGTCAGCAAATTAGTTTTTTATGAAAGCTATTCTGATCCCCCAATGCTAATACTCCATCACTCACTGTATTTTCAGGAGATGTTAATTTTGTCCTTGTTTTATTCTATAATGAAAAAGTAGTTTTATCTCCTTCCTTCTTTGATACTTGTTGTAAAATATAATATAAAGCATTTAATGTATAAGCTTAATATTTTAAAAATATTGTTTATTAATTGTATAGGCAAGGGAGTACTCACTGAGGCAGCATTATTTATGTCATAATTCTCTCATTTTTCAGAGTGTCAGTAGTGATGAGTAATAGATGTAAAAGGAAAATAGAACAATTGAGTCAATGCCACAACACTACTGGATAAGAGCTGCCTATCTTTCTCGTTTATGTTTCACCTGTACTGTGTCTGAATTAAGACATCTTTTCTCAGCCACTAATGAGATATTTTTGAGAATTAACAGCAATATACTGCATTAATTCAGTGTCCCAGCTACTGGAACAAGAGTTATCAAAATACAGCAATGCATCAAGTCTATACAGAAAGCAAGAGAGAGTTTCCTACAAGACAAAGGTTAGGTAGGGAATCAGTCCTAGAGCTCCAGTTTACTAGAATTCTAAAAGGCAATGCAGAAAAGGCACACATTTTTGGTTCACTCAGGAACTACTGCAAACTGCAAAGCTCAAAGAACTTCATACAAGACCAGATCCCACCCCTGCAAAACGAGATTCATTGCCTGAAAGGAAGCAGTGAGCAAGAGAGTTTGGATAATATGAAATTTGACCCAAACAAGGCATAATATCTACTGAATGAAAAAAAAAAATCCTAAGTGACCTGCAAGTAGGAAAAGTATGGAATTATAGAAGCATTTGCTTCAATTTCAGTTCATTCACAAATAAAGATCTGCTGGTGATAGTGATGATATTAACGGCATGAAATGACTCTTGAGAACATAGCTTAACGTTAGAAAAGGCACAGAGCTGATAAAGATCATGTATCATGCAGACACTGCCATTATCACCAAAGTACCACAGATGACTGGTGCTAGGATGAAGCCATTCTTTATAGCTGGTATTACACTGCAGCAGAAGCTCTCCCCACCTAAGATAAGAACTGGAGACAATTTCAGCAGGTAAAAGGACTTTTGATCAGCTAACTCTTCTCAATAGCAGTTTATTTCTTTTGTCTTGCTTTCCAAGCAACCCAGCTCTGAAATAATGTTTTTTACATATTAGTTTCAATCTGTATTCAGATATAGTGAACTACAAATTTTGCACAGTAATGGAGGAAAACATTAATTTAGCTGCACCAAGTACCATTTTCTTATGTTCATTTTGGAACTTTTCACATGCACTAGGTATGGAGTTTACACGAAATATGACAAAAACATCATTGAGCCAACTTCTCAGGGAATTCTGACAGCGTACCAGAGGTACTCCACAATTAAATTTTGCAAGAGTTGTGAGGCTATGATAAGGTATATGGTGGTGTCATTACTGCAGCCCTAAATGAAAAAATAAATTAAAAAAGGAATGGTGATGTACACCTATGCAAAAATACAGAGCAGACTGCAGCAGCCAAAGACCTCACTGCTTCACTGTCATGTTAAAGACCTATGATTTATGGAGGCAAACTGGGGTGCACAGGAGGGCCAGGGGAGCACAACAAAACCCAACAAAACCTGAAAAATAAAAGAAGACAACACAATATCAACTTATCTAGGCAAAATTTTCTGAAGGAATCAAATAATATCCCACCAAACTGCAGGCCAGTTGAGAAGCTGAATCCCCCTGAGCACAGCCTGTTTCCTTTGTGCCCAGCCTGGGTCCTGCCTATCCAGCAAGCAGGACATGAGCTGCCACATCCACAGTGATGGACACATCCATTGCTTGTCACAACACTTTAGATCCTCCTTTTACTTTGAAATCTGCAATCTTGTCTCTCTCAATGCAATGAACAGCAAATGAGACTGTTGGGCTATTCTCCACACAATTGGCAGCAAGTAAAAATTTGGTCTAATACAATATCCGAGGTCAAAAACGCTGGACAGAACACATTTAGGGGGAAAAAAAGTGAAATATTTAGGGAAGAACTACTGAAAAACTACTAGAAACATGAAAGTCTTCATTTTAGGGGCTACTATAACAGAAATATGGCCATCTTCTAACATAAAAAACCTAACCTTCTCTACTGGAGAGCAGGACAGAGACAGCTGAGGGAAAAGATCACAGAGGTATATTTCAGTAATTATGCTCCCTCTTATCAAAGGTTTAAAAGACCAGAGTAGTCATTTTATAGTTGAAATGCAGTTGCTGCAGTATGGACAGCATATTAAGACAACTACACAGTCTGCTCTATATAATTATGCTAATGGATACAGAACCAATTATAGATTTTCTTTTATTCCTTGAAGTCCTCAGAAAGATGAAGGTGAAGGAATGATGAAAATAGGAACACAGCGAGAAATATAAACCACTAGTAATGTCACAATATGACATTTTTTCAGTACCCTGGCAATATTACTAGACAGAAACAGAACAAGATTAAGTCAAGAGCTTCCAGGTGACCTTGCTAGAAGCAGCATACTTTTCAGCAGATTCCTTGATATATTTTTCTCTTTATTCAGGTATACATAACTAAAGACAATTGGAAACACTATACATAATTAAATAAATGAATTTATGGACTACTCAAAACCCTCGCCAAGAACTGAAGATATTTGGTTATAGCAAAAATCTTGTGACAAATCATCTTCAGCAGTCCAAAAATCCCACCAACGGGTTTCTGAGAAACAGCATCAAAAGTATAATGTAGATAGGCTTTATATTTTATGAATCAGACTTGGTATATATTTCTTATCTTCTGCAAATTTGGCAGCTTGAGTTTGTTACTTTTCATTTTTTCTTAACTTTAGAAAAATTGTTTCATATTGACCCTATATAAAGAGGGCTTTTAAGTGTTAGACTTTTTACCAAAGCCTGTAGTGACAGGACAAGAGGAAATTATTTTAAATTGTAAGGTGCTAGGTTTAAATAGGACATAAGGAAGAATTTTTGTAGGGTTTTTTTTTTTACTTTGAGGGTGGTGAGACAGTCGATTGCATTACCCAGAGAAATTACCAGAACTGGAAGGACTGGGGCTTTGAGCAGCCTTACCTAGTGAAAGATACCCCTGCCCATGGTGGAGAGGAGGGGAGGAAGGTGTGTTCACAAGATATTAAGAGGTCCCTTCCAGCCCAAACCTTTCTGTGATACTATGATAATTACTAGTGAGGCTACTCATAGTTTTAACACATTGTCATCATTACAGGTTATGCATTTATTTCAGTCTGAAATAGAAACATTTGTAAAAAACCCAACAAAATTTTGAAAGACAAGAATTTGCAATAAAAACATTTTAAAATAAACTATAATAATTGCCTTTATACCCATATTTTTAATTTGTCTTTAGAGAACCCATTGTTCCTATTAAGAAGCAGCAAATTCTATAGCCATAGGTTGGATGTGCAGTGCTACTGAGTGTTTTTAACCAAGTCTGTCATGTGAGTTGTTCAGAAGAGTACATATTCTGAACTGAGTGTTCTGTTTCTCTGTTAAACACTTTAATTCTTAAAGCCTCAATTTTAAGGGGCAATGATTGCTTAAGGTCCTGAAGATTAGAGATTATGATAGCACAATCCACTTGCCACTCACAATTTCTTCTCACAAGATATTTAAGCATTGCAAATCCAGTACAGAGCACTGACTAGAGCACATGGTGTGCCTGGTCACACTTAGCCAGCCATAAGGAAAGGTACCATTGGAGTCTCCTGAAGAGTGCAGGGGAGGAGGAGGACAGAATGAAGAACAGCTATAAAAGCCCAAAAACATCAGTGACAGAACATCTCTCTAATCTGCCCCTCCTCTGTTAAGGGTAAGTCTTTATCTGACACAAGGACTCAAGAAGAAAAAAATAGCCTAACTCTTTGTAAGCATTGAATTCAAAGTGTAAGTTAAAAGTCTCCTTGTATTTAAATACTAGTGTGCTGAAAATATTGTTATGAATCTCATATGAAGACCTGAAATAGAATAATGAAAGCAGACATTTTGGCTGTGAAAACATCCAACTTCATAATAGAGGTCCTTGATAACAATTCCATTATAAAGACTGCAGTAAAGGTCCCATTCTAAGCCATACCCTGGAGGCATCTTTCCATTCATATCAGAGGGGGAAAAAAAATCTGTTTTCAGTGCACAGACTTAACTGTGAACAATTTATTTCTAAACCATTTTTTACAGAGGAAACTAAAATATTGTTCTGTTTCCATTTTCTGGAGGTTGTTTCTAGCATTCCTATTATCTGTAGATTAAAAATAACTTTCAAAGTGTGAAAAAAAGAAGTGCATGTGGTTTAAGATCACATAAATCTTACTTGAATGTGTATTCTCATTTCTCTTGCAGAACTAGAATTTCAGATACGACATTCTCATAAAGTTTATTGGGATTTCAAATAAGGAAAAAATAAAGCCTTAAAAAATGGGCATTTCATTCCAAGAAAAGCAAAGCTGCGCTTCACAATGTCTTTATTGTTTATGAGTTTTCATGATTACAGTGAACTAGTTTATAAAGCAGGTTCCCTTGTGTAGTTTTAAAGTACATCGAGGAAAGATAATTCATCTATTGTTCACTACCACTACTCTACAAGAAACCTCATCTGCTAATGTGTGTGCTTATTCAACAAAACAAGACACTTTTTTATGTGTGTGTATGCAATTCTTTTACCATAAACCTCTGTTCATGAATATTTTTTTGGTATATGTAAACTTATTTTGAAAGTTTATTTGCTACAACTTTGTAAATTCAAGTGCATGCAAATAAAAAATTACATTTTCTTTAGAGAATCCCCCATATTTTCAGAAAAAGGAAATATAGTTTGGAAAAGTAGCAAATTGTCTCTCTCCTACCTGAAAATAATAAAAAAGAAAAAATTCTGAGAAGAGTAGGGGAAAGATTGGGAGTAGTATTGGGAATCTTTCAAGAAAGATTTAGGCTAAACCTAAGAGTAAGATTTCACGTATCAAGAAAGGACACATCCCAGATTGCAAAATGGAGAATCTACATGGATGAGGAAGAGTCTTGTCACCATCAAAATGAAACTGATTTTGTGAAGGTGAAGAAAGGATCTGGATGGATTCCTAAAACCCAGTTCTCCTAACAGGGAAATCTAATCTAAACTGGGCATTTTCATACTTGTGCTCATGAAGGCACATCCCTGCACACATGGAACATATGGTCAAGGACAGATTTCACTGATAGAATTCCCTGTAAAGAATAACATTCCAACCACCTCAAACACAAAGCACCAAATTGACTGGTCTTACATTTTCTCCTGGGTTCAACACGAATTATCTTTCCTCTTCCTTCGACTAACTAGCAGGAAAGGATCTCCCAAACAGAAATGGAGTAGCTTTTTTAATAATTTGTATTATGCTCCATTCTTCTATATTTGGTGTGTACAAGAAGCCACAAGGAATAATTATTCAGCAATAGCATTTGCAGCATATTCAAGCATGGATAGATACCTACTTGTACTCCACAATGGATCTGCCTGAGTCATAGGAACAATTATCCCTAGTTCAGATTCTCTAATGACAAGTTTCTACTTGAAGATGTTGATTCAGTGAAGTCTAAGCTTTACTGGATACCACAACTATTAAAAATGCAGACTGAACATCCTGCTACCAGAGCATCCCAAGAATATAGGTTGCTGAATGGTCAGGTTCTTCATCCTGTAAATTCTCTAGCTGGCAAGCTGCCAAAATGACTATGCAATATAATGGATTTTTTAAGGTTTGTTTGCTGGGTTTTATTCTGGTTTGGGGCTTTTTTTTTTTCTTTATGGGTTTTGTTTGTTGTGGGATTTTTGTTTGTTTTTGTGCGTTTTGTTGTTCTGCATTTTTTCATTTGGTCTTCATCAGGGAAAAAAGTGAATCTGGGATTACCTAAACAGAAGTACATATTATGTGTTTCTTTGGCCCCATTTTTTTTCCCCCAGCCATCAGTTCCTTTAAGCTGCTGTGTTCTCCTTGGTATTTCAAGTCCTCTATACTCAAAATCTGTATGGCTGTCTTGAGATGGGCTCTCAACAATATACTCAAGAACAATGTCTCAAGAGTATTGGTGAGTTAAAATGAACCCCAATATAAAAACACTTTTTAAACTTGTGATTTCTTTTGAGGTTAAAAACACTTGCATTCCTTTAATCCACTCATGTGTAACAGAGCTTTTGAATAATTTTTTTTCTTTTAAGGAAAGGAAACTGCTTTGGCCTACAAAGAACAGACAAATATGAAGAATAAAAACCCTTCATTGAATATATTTTACACACATAGACTTAATAGATAAAGAATGTTTACTAAATTACACAAAACAACAGCCACAATCTTCCCAGTTTCTTTATCTTCAACTGTTTAAATGTTCATACCTTCCTGTCCCAGACACAGAGGCCTTCTGTCTAATTCCTTTGACTGAATTCCCTTGCATGCACAAACTCATCTCCCTTTATTTGCAGCTTCCACTGTCTGTCTTTTCTACAGTAGATTGGGGGACCTTGAGAAGTGGCCCACCAGGGTACAAATAGCTTTGCCAGGGTCTAATGGCAGCTTTCCAGCTGCTGCTCCACTTCCCTCAAAAGTTTTCATTATCCATATTACTTTCACAAAATAGAAGGGATGAAGTGTTTCCCTTGCCAAGACAAATGAATTTTCTCCTTAGTGATATGAAGAGAGAGAAATGACCAGAGAAACTTAGGAGAGCTGTCATTTCTTACAGAGCCATAATGGGACTTCTGCTTTCTCTAGGTTCACGTTTGTTCTACTCATGATCCTTCTTTTTCACAGAAGATGAAATCACAGACATGTTTAAAATAACAAGAGCTTCACAGAGCATTTTAATTGAATATAATTGGAGGACTGACCACACAGAGAGAAACACTGAAAGTTTAGTGTTACTCACACGTGAGATTTTTGAAAAGTCAGGATTTCATCTTAATTTTTTCTATTTTTTTCATTCCTCCTTAGTTTCATGGTGTTTTTTCCCCCTCTTGACATTCAGATACCAAAGCTAGTATGTTACTTAGAGAGAGAACAGACAGAAAGTTTCACTTTCATTCTTTCAAGGATTATAGCAACATTTCCAGCCAGTTTCCTTTCATTTGCTTACAAGGTGCATAATTCAAGAACATAATCTATTCTTGACTGCGTGTCTCCATGTAATATTTTTATTTGGAATGCTCACTTGTATTAGAAATGGGGCAATTTGTTTCAATTCAGAAAGCCATGAGAATGAGATTTCCATTGCATCATCTGTGCTTGAATGGCACTTGAGTTTCTCCAGGGAAGTCAATCTGTTGTGAAGGACATTGAATGCTGTGCTGAGGGAAACATCCTTTGCCTGCAAGGCAGGGTGAACAACCTGAGCCAGTCCATGAAATCATAGCACACAAGCAAACAGGCAATGAAATGAAGGGCATTCAGCTGAAACCACAGACCAGATGCTTCCATGGTATACATTCACTATGGTTCACTTAATTCTGTCAAAGCCTTTATGGCAGTAGAGAGACAGACACGCAAGTTCGTATGTTCCTGTGTATTTTTTTCTCTTTTTCCCAAGGCTGTAAAAAGGCTTTAATTGGCAAATACAGGACTCTCCTTCCAATCATCCCTGGACTTTTAAGTTTTTTGAGTCTCTTAAAGGCAGCCCATTTTTGCAAGGCATTTGGAGCTCACCAGATAAGTTCTCTGGCTTGCAAAAGACAAGTTTCCAAACAGAGACTTTACTGGTTTGTCTTCTCTTCTAGACATTGAGAGACAAACTATTGCTTTTTACAAGCAATAACATGCTGTAAACTGAATTATTTGTCAAATACAACCATGATCTAAAGAAGGTGAAGAAAATGAGACATTTATTGTTAGTTGGGAAAACATCATTGCATACCAAATATATTCTACTTATAACAACATCCCTTCTAAAGCAAAGCTTCCTGTAGAAAAGGACATTGTAGCTCCTTATTGTTTGAGGAACAACTAATCCTCATTCTAATGAAGCATTATTTGATGGTATTCAAAAAGTTTTTAATGCATCATTATAATTACAGAGTGATTAAAACTTCATTGCCTTATAGCAGACTGATTTTTCTGTAAGGATAACAGAAAAAGAATAACAGTTTCTTACACTAATGCTACATCATTACAGCTCCAGTTCTTCCCATGGAAAGCTGAGAACACTCTGCAAGAATATGCTTCAGACTCCCAAAGACACATCAGTGTCCTTAGAGCTAGAAAATCTGACCCCAGAAACTGTGAACTAACTGTTGACTTGAAACCAAACCCCACAATGGCAGGCGTAAATGCAGACATCAGAGCAAGGGTAAGAAAGCTCCATATTACCTGTTACTCCTCCTTCTTACTCTGCACTGCTGTGCTATTTAAATTGATGGGATTCTACTGCAATACATAACCACTTCAGCCTCCTGTGGGAAGGCACAAAGCAAATAGTAAAGACTTACACTGAATTTAAACCACTGCAGGCAGTGGCTTATCATTTCAGTTACTGTTTCAAAGACGTTTTAGAATTATGTGCCCTGTCCACCTTTATATCTAATAATATTACAGTCTGTCCACATACCCCTAGGACCAATGAATTCTGTTTGGTTAAAAATATATCTTACAGACAGTTTTGATGTGAAGAGAGACAGAATGCTCTTTTTATTCATGGTAATTTGTTCCAGTGGTCAATCCCTTGCGAGAATTTTTGTGTGCACACTGATTTTCCCTCTTTAAATTTGTTGGCCTTTATCTTTCAGCCACTAGCTCTATCTTTACCTTTTCCCTCACCACACTAAATACATTTCAGAATCCGTTTTTCCCTCTCTGTGTTTATATACTACACTGCATATGTTCCCTAGACAGTTTTCTGATAAACCAAAGTCTTTCATCTCTCTCTCCCACTGTGCATTTCTGACTGCTCTTCAATTCAGTAGCAGTTTTGTGTTTACTTTCTAGACCACAAATAAAAGTGCTGAACAGGCAGATCTGGACTGAGTACTGGCACTTTCACAGCTTCATTCATTTCATCTGCTCAGTAATGGTCCCCCTTGCTGGGATTTTGGTATCTGTCAGTCTACCAGTTCACAAGTCACATATAACTGCACTTCTAAGGCCCTATATAATTTTCCACCTGGTACCAAGTCACTCTACTTACGTCCCACTATTCGCCACTCTTAGCAATAGCTTTCAAATTTCATAAAATTTTTTTATAAGTCTGCTGTTGCCTGAAAAGTCCAGCTCTCATGCATCCTCTTTGGGTTTCCTAGAAAAAAGAAATTCCCTCTATGTGCGCTGCCAACTCTGTAAACATCAGTTTACAGAATATGTATTCTAGCATTTAATTCTTCACCAAAGGGAACCTGTTTCAGTTGTTTCATTTCTTTGTCCCAGACTGAAGTCACACAAAACATTTTATGCTTATCCATGTTAGCTTGCTTGACCTTTAACAACAGGCAGAATGACCTTCTCTTTTTCTGACAAGCTAAGATATAAGCACAGCTTATTGTGTACACCTTGTTTTTCCTCCATGCATAGAAAAAACTCAAATCCGTTGCAACTTTCACAGAGGATGCCTTGAATTCAAGCAGACAAGGTCTATGTGTTTAGCTCTATCTTATTAAGGGTCTGGTGCCTGATAAATATGGAAGGCAGAAACAATTTTCTCACTTTTTGTTTTAGCAACAACTAGCAGCAGCAGCCTCATGTCCTCAAGACTTAACATTCCCATCCCAAGAGAGCAGAGATGAAAAGGAGGAGCTCCAGAATTTCAACAGGATGTGAAAAACAAGCAGGTAACCTGCAGCCCAAGCTTCAATGGTTTTATTTATGCATCACTTGCATGCAAACTCCCTCTGGGAACAGAGAGCTAAAAGAGGCAGAGAGTAGGAAGCAGCAGTATTTTCTCTGAGCACAACACCTGTTCTCAGCCTTCTGATGTGTGGCAGAAGACCTGGGCAAGAGGCTGAGAACCAGGAAGAAAAGGAGCAGGAGTGGAGCTTCACATTTTAACAAAAAGCCTCTCTTCAGACCACATTGGATCTTACAGAGTGCTCAAGGAACAGTAAAAAGCTGTCAGCATCCTCTCATTCTCTCCTCAGCAGGTTTTGCTTTCTGCGACTGTGTACTTATCTGCTAACTACAAGCCTACCAAAAATAGAGAAACGTGAAAGCTTTCAGAACCTGGGTGTAAAAATCTCCACAATCAAAAGGTTCCCCCACTCACCCAAGCTGTCTCACATCAAAGGAAAGAATACATTCCCCAGTTAGAAGGTCTGTGTCTGAGAGAACGGAATGCTAAAGGTATACCTGTTCAGAAGTACTTAGTACTAGATTCTTTCTGACAAACTAGATAGCCCAGTAGCCAAATACCTCAAAACAAGTGAAAACTGATGCTAATTTCTTTAAGAGAATGTTGTTGATTTGGGGATTTTTGTTCCCTTATCCTCTGCAATTTTCAGTTTGCCTTTTTTGCTTTACCAAATTTTATTTCATAATATTTTGTGGACCATCCCAGACAGCACTTTGTTTCTGCTTGATGTGGACACCCTCCAGATTTTTGTAGATGTTTATTGTCCTAACGGTGCCTGTGAGCCTGTGCTTAGATGAGAATCATCGATTCTCATTTGGAACATCTCTGATGCCTGCAATATCTGTTATTTTCCAATTCCAACATCAAACTATCTCTCATTTTGGATAGCTACAGAGTGTGTTCCCATCCAGGACACCAAGCACACATAACTATCTGAATTTCTAAATTCATTGTATCATCAGGAAAAAAATTGCCATAATTAAGAGTCTAAAACAAACAGATCCCACTGAGGGCCTTTGAAGTTTATGGCCCATCCAGCCTTGTGGCCTGCCTGGTGTAATTTGTGAAGCGATGTGTTAGCATGACCACAGACATCTAGATTTGGCATGGGTGAATGGAATGTCTATTCCATTCACCCTTCCAACTAATTTATAATCTGCACAATATTTTAAGTCTCAAATGACTGTGAAATAAGGATCCACATACTGATCATCTCTCCAGTCCAATAATCTGAGTTAGAACCTGCTACAATGCTGACATTTCACAAGGAAATAGTTGAATCCTTCTCTTCAATCTTCCTGTACCTCAGAGATCTCAAGAGAGAAGTTCTGCGCAGGCAGAAATAGCGACAACCTCATTATATGTAGCTAAAGGAAAAGCATTGTGTAACACATGCTGTTTTCAAGCCTTTAATGCTTGAGAAATTATTTTTAATGTCCATGGCCAAATTATAATTTTGCTATAACCAAATTCAGTGAAAATTGCTGGGTTTCCCATTATTTGATTAGAAAATATGCTAAACATTATTTTTTTTCCTCAGAAAATTCAAACCCTTTTTCTTGCTGACTGATGTAGAAGGGGGGTTTGGCTTGGCAAAAATAATGCTTTAAGCAAAAACAAAAGTCTGGGTCCAAGACTCACCTGCTGTGATATGGAACTGTATACCTGACTGATGAGCTAAACACTCCACTCCTTGTGTATGCTCTTCTGCAGGTATAAACAAGAACATGTTTTGGGCCCTAGGCATAAAGGCCTAAATTCAAGCTGGATTTCCTTAGAGCTTAGTGTCACAGCCCCTAGAACAGGCAAACAAAACAAAGAGCAAAAAGAAACCAAAACCATACAAACGGCAACATGGCACCATAGCAATGACCTAAAACTCAAGTCTTTTTTCAAAGGAAACGTGGCCAGGAGAAAGAAGGGAATTTTTCTTCATTCTGCACTGTTGGTGGGATGCTGGGATGTGAGCATAAAGGCTAAGGAGAACGTGCAGTCTCTAAACAGCACAGTAACCAGAATTAAAAGAAAAAATAGTCTCAGCAATCCAGCTCCTTCCCAGTAAAAGAGCTGGACGTGTCATTTGCCCTCTGTCTCCTTCATCCCACTCTTACTCACCCAACTTTATGCCTTATAAAGCATTGTCAAACACTGAAAAGCTGGCTGGAAATTATATAGTCCAGGAATAATAATGTGATCTGAACTAAAATGTTTGCTGTCAGGTGGGTGAGCCTGACATGCACCCTCCAGTAACACGCATTTCCATTGCCCTGTATTGGCACGTACCCACTTGCCTATTGACCCAATCCAAGGCCTCTGGAGGACCAAACACCTTCAGAAATCCAGCAGGATGAGGTTGGAGGGAGATTTAGGAGAGAAAAACACTTATGCTTCTAGTAATTTCTTTTTCTCTCACTGGTAACAGGTAGGCAATGGAGCATCCATCATCTCTCTTCACAGCCAGCAGAGTTTCTGTCCCAAAAGGACAATCTTCACAGATGGTCCCTTGCACACATCAAAGAAATACAAGCAATTGAAAAACCAAGCAAAGTCATTGAAAAACCAAGCAAAGAACTCTAGCAGGGAGATGGGTGAACACCCTGAAGCAGAAGACAAATATATCAGCTTAATATCTCAAAAGTAATATAATTTTAATTCTGCTGCTAATCCAAATAATATTTCATGGCCTGATTTTCCTAGTTGTTTTTGGGATCTCCAAACTCTGGAAGTGACCTATCAATGGAAAATTGGGTTAGGATATCTTCAATAGCGGCACTGCACACCCAGCATCTGTACTCATCTTTCCTAAACAGATTAAAATAAAGATCAGCACAGGGGGAGGCAAAGGTAAGACACAATCCATCCCAGATTCTCAGCACTATTTCATGGCTTTACTGCTGTCATCTTCTTTCTTCCAGGCCAGCCCCGTGGCCAAGTTCCTCAAATTTGGATGCTTCTGCTGCCTGCACAAAGCGCTGGTGTTAGTACAGACAAGCCCATATATTGCAAGAACATGTAAAAATATTAGCAGGAATTCAACAAAATACTAACATTTTTTGTGGAGTCGGCTTGAGATGATACAGGCATACACTGGCTCACATCAAACAGGAGTTGATGGACTTGCCTTTAGGTGAGTCTTACAAGTTAAAGGTTACAAGTGTGTTACCACTCAATCATGACAGTACTAGGAGTACTTTGTGTGGTCTGTGAGGAACCACAGGGATATACAGGATTTGCAGGGGCACAGAGCAGCATATGTGTAAAAAGAATGAGTCAACCTATTTGTTTAAAAATGTGGAGCACAAGGAATTAAGCACATGAACTCACCCTAAAAATAATGGGAGCTATGCACTCACTAAGGATTACATGCTGAAAACCAAAAAAACTCAGTGGATCCCTAATTGCCCAGATAATATTCAGAGGAGAGGACACATTAACTCTGTAATATAACATATGAGCTGCAGCATTGTCATTGTCTTAGAGGACAACATTTCATAAGACATTGGTTTTTTTTTTAAACTCTTGTAGGAGCAAAACTCTCTTCCATACTCTTTCTCTATTTCTACATTAGTAGAAGTTGTTGCATATAGATTTTTTTTCCAGGAGCAGAACCTTGTCCAAGGAGACTCTACCCCTGTTGCAGCCCAGAAATTTTTTGATGTTGACATGACTTTTGACAGATTGAAACCTCAAAAAAAAAAAAAAGAAGAAGCAAAAAAACCCAAAAACCGCACAAGGACTGTTTCTAGAATCCAATTATTTTGGACACTTTTGAGGGAAAAGCTACTCAGGTCACCATAGTTGGCTTTGAAAAATACCACTTTTTTAAAATTTAATTTGCCATGGAAATGAACAGAAGCACTGCCCTGTTGCATAAAAACCTCAGCAATTAAGCAAAAGTGCCCTACTGTGTTAGTACAATTCCTTTCTTCCAGAATAATCCAGCTGAGGACAATAACATAAATATTATATCAAACCCAACTACAAAAAAACCAAAGAAGCAAACAAAACAATAAAACCCAAACATAATAAAAAGGGAAATGAACAAAAGGAAAAAAAAAACAAATAACAGACAAAAAATTTTTTTCCAAAGGCAGCACTTTTAATATGTAAAAAAGCTATTTCCTAGCACTGATATTAAAAAATCCATCAGGTCTGATATTAGATTTGATTAAACAGGTAAAAGGAAAGCAAGCAGGGGTTTTTGTTAACCACAGCTTGCGATTCCCCACCTGAGCTCTCCATCTGTCATTGAAGTTCACTACTACAAACACAGAGGCACAGACAGGTATGTGCATTGTAAAACTCAGCCTTAAACCTTTCACTGGAAAGGACAGAGGGGTTTGCTTAGTAATGGGAATAGATTACTGAAGACATGACAAGTGCCAGCCTAGGCAAAGTGTTTTAAGTCAAAGCACTGAAAATAATTACGTTTCTATTTTGGGGAAGCACTTGAGCATGTGCCTATCTCTAAGTGGTGACATAAAAGCTTTGTTGAATAGAAATGAGCCTTCTTGCATTCTGAGGATGAGACACACACTTAAGTTCTTGTCTGAATCAGCATCTACTTGAACAAATATAATCTCCTGAATTTCCTCTTCTTATTTACACATAGAAAACTTGCAAGGACAAGAGCATACTGATAGCTCATAAATCCACTCTCTCCACTACATCAGTGGGGCTTTTTGCCCTCAGGATTAACTTTCTTTCCTCTCTGAGCCCATGTGTACTCAAGAAATACAGATATGCTCTTAAGGGAACTTCTTGGAAGAAAAATAAGTGCCATAAAATGTTTCAGAAATTGGCCACAGTGGGACACTGTACCAATGATATGGCCTGAAAAAGAGGAAATTATGGCTACACTACCAGTGAGGACCCATTTACAGAAACAAGAGAGCCTCATGTACAACAACCCAACTAGTTAGCATTAAAAATCAGTGAATTAAAAGTGGAATGTTTTTAAAATCTAATTATTTAAAGGCAACCAATAGGAATCAGCTGTTAAGGGAAAGTGGGGAGTACTGCTCCTGTCCAAGTCCATCTCACCAAGAGCTCCGAAACATTTCCAGATAAATGATCACCATCAGATATTAGGTGGCCTCTCTACAGACTAGCACTGTAAGCTGGAGTACAGTGTAAACTTCTCCTGTAAGCTGTCTGTGGCAGAGAAAAACAAACTAAACCTCAAATATTAGAGGTCTTAGAATATTAGAACTAAAACATTCTGCAATTTTTACTTATTTTACTTGGAAAAAAATCTGACTCACAAATATTCTACATCCAACACATGGTCATTCTACATCAGCCATCACCTGGGCAGATGAAAAATCTCCAAAACAAGAGAATTAACCATTTCTCAAAGTCAGATGTCACTATTTTGTTGCATACAAGTATAAAAGTGAAAATAACTTAACAAGAAGTGTAACATTTGTAAATGTGTCCTTTTGTTAAGCCTATAAACATCAGTCTACTCACCCTAAAGGAGCAAAAAAAAAAAAACAAATTATAGTTAAGATAGCTAAAGATGATTTAAAACAACTAGGAGATGTCCCTAAAAGTCACAATCTATCTGTTCTTAATGAAAATCACTTGGACTAAGAAGTCACTTTTAGAGAGACAAGAAAAATCTGTCAATACACACACACACTCAAGATGACAGCATTATAGCATTGAATATGAATTAAAAGCTAGAAAGAACAGAATTTTTATATAGCAAATAATAGACATAAAAGTACCTCTCTGACGAGCACTCAAAGATTTTTTAAGCACAACAAGTACACAAATGATCTCAGTAATAGTGCCTATGGATTTCAAGTTATGTATGATAATATTAAAAAAGGGCATAAGTATTAAACATTTTCCTCCTGAATATAGTGAAGGGATAGTGAAAAGTATTTGCATCCCTTAAAGATAACAAAATGTTTCTGCATCATCTTCAGTTATTGTTGAAATGTAAATGCCAGTTTAACATTTCAAATATAAACTTCTCAGGAAAGCAAAAAAGAGAAGCCACAAAATGTACGTAGTCATACAAAAAAGAGCTGGTTGAGACGTAACCTGAACCACAGAAGTAGATTTTCAGTAGCTTCTGGAGGCCTAGAAAGTTTAACAGTACAAGAAAATAAAGCAGTGATGGAACAATACTTCACAAAGGCAAATGGGCTGACTAGTTTAACATCAACAATCAGTAGACCTGGCACCAATCCCAATAAAATAATGAAATGACTAATTTATGGCACTGTTAGGTATTAAAAGGAATGCAATGCAATCAAAGACAATGAACATGGGCTTATGAATTCTAAATCTTGTTTTCAAATGAGCTTTTGCTGAGAGGTGGTAAACTTGTTAATGTAATAGATTTCTGTAAAGGATTAGATTTGACCTTAATTAATGAATTATAATTATGCAAGATCTGTATGGCATGCATTACACAAATTCAAACCTCCCAAAGTAATAGACCTTAAAATGTTGTTTTAAATGTGGAGCCATGGTTGAGCATCAGCATTTCTATAGATGTGTTCTGAGACCTAACATACTTCCTATTAAATCCATTACTTAGAGGAGGGGAGAGGCACCCAGATTCTAGGCAATAAATTTACAGATAATCAGAGAGTGGACAGCAACACATTTGGATCATCCTAAACAGTCTTTAGACATTCCCCTCTCCTCAAGTATAAAATCATTCATCTTCTAAAAATACAGACTTCTGGGCCAGGCATTAGACACAACCACACAACCTCTGTTTCCAGGTTTATCATCCAAAGTCCTTTGCTGCAGAGTTCTAGACATCTAAGTATCTCAGGAAATGTTTTCCTGAAACTTGCTGTGAAAGGAGATGCTTTACAGGATCAATTCTGAAGTACAGGGGAAAGACCCAAGCCCTGTGTGCCCATGTAATAAGCATTATATAAGAATTCAGGTCTGGTATGCATTTACGAAAAAACAATGTGGTAATATATGAATCTATAAAAAATAGCCTAAAGAATTACTGAAGACTTGGAAAACATGCTGTATAATGAACAGTCAAAAAATTCAGGGTATTTAGTTGTCAGAGAGAATATTAAAGTTTGCTTCAACTGTATATCAACATACACACAGAATAAAAATTTGACAGAAGGCATTTCAATTTAGTAGACCAAAAAATATGAAATTCACAGCACTTTAAAGTTTTGTCTGGCTATGTTCAGACTAGAATAAGAGATGTATTTAGGGAACAATGAAGATAAGTGAAGAATTAGTTTAAACAGTATAGAAACCAAAAAGATCAAATGTTACACTGCTTCTAATGCCATTTCTTTCCTACTGACAGTTTATGTAGTGTGAACATTAAAAAAAAATAAACCAAAACCACTACACCCAACAAACCTAGCCAAATTGCACCTTTGATCCCATTGAGGCCCTTCCACTTCTGCTCATGTGTTAGACTTCTGTGGGTTTGGAACACAAAACCTTTTCTAGTTGTACTTTGGATTTTTTGTTTATAATGCAAAATGTCAATTAAATACTTTTCTAATATAAGTTTCTGCTGCACTTCACAAAATCCTGAAAAAGTAGCAGATTCAGGCTAAACTCTAACACCATCCTTATACATTAGTTCCATCCTGATATTGCTGTGGTAAAACAGTGAATTGAGACTAATTCATACCCACTGTTCTCTGTGCAGTCCAGCATTAATCAAAATACCCTGATGTCCCCAGAGCACCAAGTTGCTGACTGCCTTGTCCCACTACTGCAATCTTAGCTAGACAGTTCGTACTTTTACTAATTGCATGGCAAATAATCACAACCCTTAGCTTTAACAATAACATCACAGACATACCAATAGAACTTCCATAATGTCTGTGCTAATATAGGGGTATTAATCCATAGGCTAAGATTTTGCTGATTCCTTACTATTAAAAATCTATAATCAGTAATGTAAGCAGCAGCATATGCAGTCATTTCACTATTATCTCTCAAGCAACTGACTCTTAACTAAGAGTTAATTTGGTGTCAATCTTCAGTAAAATCACAATAAATAATAGGTTACTTTACATAAACCTTAACATTATGAAAATGATATTTCAGCTGAGAAGAAGCCTGATTAAAATTTAAGACCCTGAACAAAAGTTTAAGCATTTGGATTCAACTCCAATTTGCATTACTAATAACATTACTCCATAACTTGAGTGTAATGATGAGTCCAGCAGATTCGGGCTTTAATGAGGACCCTGAGTAATGATGAACAGCTGGCCACCTTAAATCAGGATGTCTGCTGAGAGTGGGCAATTTGAAAAACCATAGGCTGTCTATTGCCAACATTTCAGAAGCAATGCCAAAAATCTAAGAAATTAGGGGAAAAATGTCTTTGCTAGGATTTAACTCTCTGGCTATCCCAGGTGCCTGGAGAGAGTGACAATGTTCATTAAGTCAGCAACACAGTGACATAGCACAAGAGTGAAATTTGACTGTCTCGTAGTGGTTGCAGTCACGTTTTGGTGACAAACATGAAAACCCACAAGTATTTGATCTCTCTTCCAAGGAAAATGACCAAAACATTTTCACAGCTGTACTACAGGTCAGTGATAGCTACTACAAAACAGCAGCTCTCCACATGTGAAAGGCATTATCCTCTTTTTTCTATCACTTGAGAAAGTAAATTTCTGCAACACACTGTATGTATCAGCACTGCATGCTATAACTTACAGAGCTAAGAAAAGCATTGGAACAACTCAGTAAATAAAAATGTGTCCATTAAATAAGTCTACTGACTACCATACATATTCTCCTAA
The DNA here is from genome assembly GCA_013399945.1 of Ploceus nigricollis. NCBI lineage: Eukaryota > Metazoa > Chordata > Aves > Passeriformes > Ploceidae > Ploceus > Ploceus nigricollis. The sequence goes on along the minus strand of VXBC01004667.1, from coordinate 691,825 downwards.
TAACTAGAATCCAAAATCCAGAAGGGCGTAACAATAACAGAGTTGCCATATATTTTTTTAAATGTTACCCCTTTTATATTTCACAATTTTCCTGACCAATTACTGTAAGGTTCGTCACAAATAAGCCAAGAACATCCTACACTATGATTAACTATCAAAGTAAACTGAGAGGAACATTATCAAGTTACTCTGTACCTGAAAGATTATCACACCTCTCTCTTCCCACCGTTTCCTTTCCTAACCCATTACACATACCATTAGTTCTGCTAACTTTGCTATTCTGCTTTTATACTGTCACCTCTTGCAATAAATTCAACATTATTTTCCCTAAATCAATACACCATCAGCTGCAAATCCACAGTGATTCTGCCTTGTTCTCCATTTACCCTAACTGCCATTCTCTCCTGAGTGCTTGTGAAACACCACATGTAGGGTCCTAACCACACACATATGTCAGAAAGGAACAGCTGCTCCTATCTGAAACCTCCCTTATCAGACACAGACAATCTCATGCATGCTGGCTGCTTGTTATAACAGCGCTGTCTACAGCCTGGGACAGTCAAGAAAGAGTAGGTGAAGGGGAAGAGAACTTTGTGATCACTGGATGAACCCTCTGTGTAGATGATGAACCTCAAATAATGCTCAACCCAAATCTCAGCTCACACAGGATCAGGAGAGAGAGTCAATGGCCATTGGACTCCCATCTTGTAGGCAAACTTGTGGGTCAATCTCACTCTAGTATGTTGTGTTTAGCTCTCACACCGAGACTGATTTATTCAAAGTTTCTTTATAGGTATGTCACGTTCTCTTCTCTAAAAATATGTTATCTTTGACTTTCTAACAGACAGCTAAAAGCAAGGGCCACACCAGTACAGCAATGGAATTCCTATCTCAGCTGATTCACAAGAAAGATACTACTCCATAAGTAATCAGCAGAGAAGAGCACAAAAGACACCTTTGGACTGACTTTGGAAGACACTGACTCAGCTGATTCACAGGATTTGCCACTTGCACAGAAAAATGAGAAGGCATGGGAGACTAGAAGGAATCTTTCACACTCCTTGCATCTATGGACACAAATCTGCCACTGGACTCAGAGAGAAGCACTCGGTTTTCTTCAGTAGGGTTTTACAGAGCATAGAGGTGTCTAAAGTGATCAGTGCAAAATGGCTGTCAGGACTTACTGATTAGACTTCCTTCTACCAACTGTTAATTACTGGCTCTGCCTGACCCCACATGACTGCATAAAGGAGAGGCAGGCACACCATGGATGGCATTTGGCCTGAGGTGCCTCATGCGCAACTAGAGCAGAAAAAGAGCACTCTGAACATTAATGTACTTCTTAATTAAACATTTTATTCTCCATTTGCAGTTTTGGTTTTAATATCTCACATTACAAGACCATACTTCGTTTTCTTCTGCTTATTCCCTCTTCCAGCAGAGGCACAGAACTCCATAGTGCACTTAAATCAATTACACTTTGGAATGAAGAATGTTGAGCTATTTGACAAAATTTGCATTGCTTTAAAACTACGTATGTTAAGACTGTGAACAAGAGATATTTGCTGTATTTCATAGGAAAAGCTATACAATGCTTCTGCTGAGCTGTCTATTTATAATGTTTTCTACTCCTGCCAGTTGTATAGCTCATATACCAGCAGTCTGATGTGCTTGCTTTTCTTAGCTACTTCCTCAGTTAGGAATCAGTGACTGCATTTCTTGTATGTCATTTCTTGGAAAGAGACCAAACTGCTGCATTAGGGCAGTTTGAATGTGTCTCTTGGAGAAGCAGTATTTCCTCTGAAGTAACTGAGGGACAGATGAATGAAACAGAGTCAAAAATATGGGACACAGCTGCTACAGCTCTAAATAACTACCCATTTTCACCTCATAAGCATTTACATGGGAAAACTAGTTGTTGCAAGTACAGTGTCTACAGTATAATTTAGTCACCAGTTGGCACTTAATTTGATCCTCCATTTAATTTGATCAAGACATCTGAAACTAAATCATCTGGTGCTTAAAAATACAACTTCCACTTCTAATTTTTTTCTGCTTTAGTCAGGATAAATTGCTGCTAGATAAATTGATTCGTGGCTACAATTAGTTGCTGTCTAATTAATGGTGATGAGCATAAAGAAATGCTTATAAATAATACAAAAAAGATGGAGGCTGATCAAGGAAAATTTGTGGAACTACAAGCTACAAAACTGAAATAATATTTTTGAAAGAACTGTCATAACACTAAGGGCTCAGCGTTTCACTCCTCTTATTAGTGTACTTACTACGTGGTAGACATTTACTTCCAAAGTGTTCTTGCTAGGAGTTGCACCCATTTTCACAGGTGAGAAAATGCATATTTAAGACTTCTTACATGACTGTGTGGGTGATATATCTGCACCGCATCTAGAAACAAAAACACTTAACTCAGAACCAGTCTGTCTCCTCACAGGCCAGAGAAGACATAGACCCTAAGACATCATAGGTTCCAACAGTGATATCAATAATACAGGAAACCACAGCTTTCAATGAGAAATGTGGGAAAAACCATCAATACATTCAACAGAAAGGATGGCATTGTAAAATCAGGGAACACTTTACTTTTTAACTCTGTTTCTACAGGGATTTTGCTTTTGATCCTCAGAGTTCAAATATTTGTCCCCCACAGATTTGTCAGAATTAAAATTTTATTTTCTCTCATATAATATATAAATAAGATATGGCTAATGCAGAAAACACTTGGTAAATGATGAAAGAGACGTATACAGCAGACAATGGATAATGCCATTGGTAGCCAAAGAAAACTGATTAAATACTCTGTAGCATACCAAATTCCTGGTCTCAAATGTTTGTAGTACCACTTAGTATCCCAACTAATTGTTTAGTAGAGCCAGACATAATGTATGAGTGAATGGTCCATCATCACTGCACAGTATCTTGGTAAAGCTGACAAAAGTAAGAATACAAGCATGGCAGATACTGATAATGCATCAAGCATGGAGAACACTGATATCCTGCTTTCCCAGGGATCATGAGGTTTTTTTTGTTCTGTTCCACCACCCCACACCTCCCTCTCTTAGCATGGGACACTGATGTTTGAGGTTGTTCTCTTCTCCATCCACGAAGTTGCTTGTATTCCTGTTCCATCCTGCACCAGTTCTTCCTTGTCTAATTTTATTTTTCAGATCAGGGCTGTACTGTAAATTGCCCAACAGCATTATTTTCATTAATTCATCCCATGGTAGTCTAGTCTGAGTGTAGCTTGTGTCAGCAGCACATTTTTGTAGCTCAGGTTATTTCCTCCTTTTTAAAATAAATCAGGGCACTGACAGCTCCTCTGTTTTGAAAGATGCAAGGAGATGAGACATCTGTTATTTTTCCCTCAGTCAGGGCATTTAAAAAAAGCTCACTACAGCATTTTTTACACCATCTTCCACTCCTCACTTCGGTATCTCAAGTCAAACAAACAAGAGGAGAAAGCTTAATAAGGACCTGAGGTAGAGAGTGGGTTAATGAGACTTGCAGTCAAAGGTTCTCATTCGTTTTGAAGCTATCTTATTAGAGGATGATGTGGATTATGAGAGTAAAGTAAAGAATTGCACAGCAGCATCTGACTTTCAGATAATCCCATTCCAGTTACTGTGGGGAAAAAAAAAAAAGAGGGAAGTAGACATAGTTACTGGAGCACAAGAGGTATGCCCACTGCAACCTCTCATGGACAATTTCTCAGTCAGAAATTGTGGCTCAAGTATAATGTGTTTGTAATTGTTCAAGATTCAGAGCACTTTATGTTGACTGCAACTCTGTTACAAATAACAAATACGTTGCAGAAAAAGAAAGACAGCAGCACAGCAAAGCCACGTCACTTAAACTGCTACTTATTTCCAGGGTCAGCCACAGAAAAAGGATTGTCTCATTGAGGCACAAAACAAAGGGACAGAAATTTGAGACTGCCTTTTGGCTCCAGCCCAACATCACTGCAGACTACCAGGAAAAAAAGGAATAGAGCAGAGCTAGCTTGGAAGGTGGCAGCATCCCAGACTGGCACCAGCAAAGTGAGGTAGCCCTCACTTGAGTCAAATGATTGAGGAAGACATTTCTTCCTTCTCTTATCATGGCCGCATGCCTAGCCTCATATCTCTATATGCCTACATTCAGTTTTTGTCAACTTAGGCATCAAGAATTTTTGAATAATTATTACTCATCTGTTTGCTCCCACAGATTTTGAGATGGAGAAATACCACAGCTGAATACACTATTTCATGTGGCCCATGAGAAAGGCATATGTTAATTTTAAGGAGATTTTATTGTTTTTACATCTGCTGCTTTACAATACATGCTGCATTTTCCATAGTCCCAGCTACTGTAATTATTATAAAGTCATATATATGAAGTGAAGTAAAATTCAGACATCACCTTGGTACCTAGGAATAATTTAGATGTGCTTTAAGTAAAGAAACTCTCTTAGCTGGATCTACCAACATTTCTCACTTCCCAAGGGAATTTTTTTTTTCCGTTTTTAATTAAGGAAAGAATACAAAAGCATACTTTCTGTAGCTGTGTATTTGTACTTATATTAGCAAAGGCAGCACTCTGTTTGAAACTTAATACTTTTCTATTCTCCCCAAAGAGCTATTCATCAGCACACCTACAAATACAAGCTTCCTGTTAATCATAAATCAAAGTGCTCTTACCCTCAGTTGTCTCAAAGATGATAATTTTAGGTAGAAAGCTGTGTGTGGAGCCTGAACAACATTCTTGAACTGGTTAAAAATAAACTATTAAACCGAGGTTGGGAAGAACTTTGAAAATCAGCAGAGGAGAAGGAAAACAGTACCAGCTAGCTCAGGTGAGAGATGAAGGTAAGTTTAGCATCCAGTAGAGAAGAACAAATCCTTTTCTTTGTCTGGGGGTGCCTGTGGACACTCAGTGCCTCATGTGAAGCTCTGTGACTGACACATTACAGCACAGCAGCCTTTAGCTGAATGACACTTAGTCTCACCTCACTGGCCTCCTGAAAGAGGCAAAGAGGATTGTATCTCTACATAAATCTGCCTGAAGAAGAGACCACTAATTACCTCTCTTCCTAAATGAATTTTACCCTAGCAAGATTTGAGTGTGGGTCTTTTTTTTTTTTTTTTTTTTAAGAATAACATATCTGCAGTAGAATTATAGTATCATTAAGGTTGAAAAATGTCTCTAAGATCATCAGGTCCAACCACTAAGCCCAGGATCAAAGTGTTCATCACTAAATCATATCCCCAAGTACCACACTGTTGATGCCTTTTGAACAATTCCAGAGATGGTGATTCCATCACCTTCCTATGCATTCTGTCCCAATGTCTGAAAACCCTTCCAGTGAAAATTTTTTTTCCTAAGATCCTGTCTAAATCTCCCCAGGTGCAACCTGAGGACATTTCCTGTGATCTTGTCACCTGTTACCTGGCAGATGAGACTGAATCTCCACAGGACTACAACCTCCTTTCACACAGTTATAAAGAGCAATAAGGTTGCCCCTGAGACTCTTTTTACCTGAGCTAAGAAAAAAAGTTGAACAAGAGACACACTAGTTATCATATGCTAAACAAACATCTAGAATTAAAAAGGTATTATCATTCTTTGGAGAAAAAAAAAATCCAAGTCAAACAGTAGCCTCAAGGACATACCAGAAAGATTTCAGCAGTATCAGAAGTCCATATGCAGTTCTTCCATTTCCATGCTATAGCCAGCAGTCTAAACTATTTCTGACACAGACAATTGGACCAAAGAATAAAGTAAAAAGAAGGGAAGACACTAACTCTACACAGGAAATGTTATAGGTAGCCTGTCACTTTCTAGATCACCATAGACCTTGTTATTGCTACTGCATTACGTTCAGGCTTTTCAATAATTTAACAGCAGCTCAAACAGGTTTGCCATACCCAGAAAAAATATAGCAGATTTAACAAATGTAGATAGATATTTATAATCAAATAGACCAGTTGGTAAGTGCAATTTACTAATTGCTTAATTACTAATTTATTATTTGATGTTACTAATAACATCATTACTAGGAAGTGTATTAGTAGTATTATTATTACTGTGACCAAAAAACCTAAAACAAAGCCCCAAAACACAACCATGATAATATCCTGATGGATAAAACACAAACACACTCAAACCTAGTAGAGATCCACTGCTACCCACAGGACCAAATAAATACTGACAGCAGCAAACTTAAGATCATAGTAGATGAATGATGACGTACAACCACTACAAATGTAACACACTTAAAAACCCCAAAACAATTGCAGTGTTTTACCATTGTTCAAGCTGCCTTTCATTCACAGAAGCAAAGTTATATAAGATTTTGAGATTAATTTACCCACTCAATTCCATAAAAGTAAAGCAGGGTAGGATGATTCTAGCAGGATTAGTTCACTATTCATGAACACCTTCTAATCTGGATTTAGAGTTTAGCACGCAGAAATGCCACTTTTCACAGCAAACTGCAGATTTAACAGAATTACACTGCTAATTCTGCAGAAAGAGCTTTATTGGACTTCCCAGTGCATACATTTAAGTTAACTCTTTGCTCCCCAACTGAACAGTAATGGCAAAGAAAAAACAAACAAAAGAATCTTGTAAGATGTAGATGACCTTCCAGTCCAGCCTGAAGTAATTAGCAGTGAATTTAATTTCTTTTCCACCATATTCATTGAGTACTTTTCTCCACCTTTGTAACTGGTAGGACTTGGATTTCATATATCCCCCCATTTAAATTTTTTCTTCAAAATTCTGTTCTTCTAGTACCTTATATTAGCTTTATTTAAACTCCTTCAGCCTTCAATTCAAACATCAACTCACCACTGCCACACTTGCCCAAAAAACCTAACCCAAATTAAATGGAGTGGACCTAAAACTCATTGCTCTGGGGAGTTTTCTGCAGAGGAGGGTGGGGAATAACGGTAAATGCATCCATTATTTCCTTCCATGAAACAGACTTCTGAAATTTCAGGGCATTCTAATGAACACTGCTTGATCCAAACACCAGGAATCTCATCAGCTTAGTGGACATTAGAACTGGATATCAGTGAAAAGGCAAGCATTGCAATTTCTCTGAAATTCCAGTATTACCAACAAATTTATGAGGACAGGGAAGACATCTCTTTGATGTGCAAGGATCAAGTTAGGGAATGCTTACACAAGCTGAACGCATGTTGACTTGATGAGAAGTACTCATTGGTGCTGAAGGAGTAGGCCAACATCATTGTAAGATGAACTCCAATTACCTTTGCAGGGTCATGGGACTGGTTTGATGGATAAGGAAGAAGAGAGAATGGGATGTAATGGATGTTGCTTACAACAAATTTATTAAGGCTTTAACACTGTCTCCCATGACATCATTGACAGCTGATTAATTATGGGGTAGGTAAATAGACAGAGAAGTAGACTGAAAACTGACTGGACTGCTGGACTCACAAGATTGTCATCAGTGGCACTGAAGTCCAGTTGAAGGGAGTGCTTGGTGTTCCCAAGCGATGTGTTCTGAGATCAATACAATTGAACTTCTTCATGACAAGTTCCATTAATAATGGGAAAGAGTGCAACTTTAGCAAGTTTTCAGATTATATTGAATTAGGAGAAGTGGTTGATAAATCAGGCTGTTTTGCTATTATGCAGAAGGATGTGAACAGACTGGAGAAGGGAGGCGATAGGAACCTCATGCAGTTCAATAAATGAAAATGCAAAACCTCAAACCTACAGAGGGGCAAACCCATTCACAAGCACGTGCTGGATTCTGACCAGCTAAAACCCAGCTTTTACAGGTAGGACCCAGGTGTAATAAAGGAAAAGTAGAACACATAACAGGAATGTGCCCCTGCAGAAAAGAAGGCTAACAGTACCCTGAGCTGCATTAGGGGAACATTACTAGATCAAGGTAGGTGTTCCTCTCTATTTGGCACTGCTGAGGCAAGTTTGGAGCATGAAGTCTGATTCTGGGCTCCCCAGTACAAGAGACATCTGTACATACTGCAACTGCATCTTCATGGCTGGGGAATAGCCATGAAGATGACTAAATCTTGGAGCATGAGTAATTCTATAGGCAATAGAGAAATTTCTGATCTGTAGCCCTTGTCCCTAGAGATGATTTCAAATTCCAAGACATCAACTGGGAACATCACCCTACTGTGACATTCAACAAGTGTTGTACATCCTTGAAGTTTGTGGGAGATAACTTTTCGCCGCACGTACTTTGTAAGCAAACTAGGCAAGATACTCTCCTAGAATTACTATTTATGAGGGATGTGATGGTAGGTGGTTGTCTACCCAGATCACAGTGATCATGAACTTATTGAGTCTGAATTTTCAGTGAGAAAAAAGGACAGCAGAGTTTATACCCTGAACATCAGGAGAACAAGCTATAAGCTATTCAGAGAGCTGTTTAGCAAAGTACCCTGGGAATCTCCTTTTGAGGTCTTAGGAGTCTTTGAGGCCTAGTCAGCTTTTCAGAACCACCTTTCAGAAGCACAAGAATAGGCAATTGACTTTAAAAGTCAAGCAAGTAGGAGACACTGCCAGATTGGCTGAACAGGGTGCTCCTCCCATAGCTCAAGAGGAAAAGAAATAATCATCTCCAGAAACAAGGTCAGGCTTCACAGAAAGAGTACAGACCTGTAGTTTGCTTATGCAGAAAGAAAGTGCAAAAGGCTGAAGTTTAGTTAGAATTGAAACTGGAGAGTGTTAGATAATCAGATAATAAGATAGGCTTTTTAAAGTATGCTAATAGTAAAAAAACATTGGACCAATACTTCTTGAAGACAGGCATCTGGTTTAAAGGGATGAAGAAAAAGTGGAAGCATTAGATGCAATCTTTGGCTAAATTTTTAATACTCATAGAGTTTGGGTTGCCCCTGAGCCAGAGGACCACGGGACCAGTGACACTGAAATTGTCAGGGATCATCAGTTCTATCAGAGAATATTTACAAGTCTATTGGGCCTAATGGAGTTCACTCCAGAGTAATGCAAGAACTAGCAGATTATATAGCAGGACCTCTCTTGATCATCTACCAAAAATCTTGAGGGTCTGGGGGCATTCCCACTGACTGGAATATATCCATTCTTCCATGTGAGAGGTGCCCCAAGCCTGTCGGTGTTGGACGATGACCTTCATAACATGCTTGCACTTTTGGTCAGCCCACAGTTGGTCAGGCAGCTGGATTAGATGGTCACTGCAGGTCCCTTTCAACAGATAGATCATTCCATTCTATTCTATATATGAGTAGAGCCTGGGAGAATTGGGACTGTTCAGTCTGGAGAAGAGAAGGCTCAGGGAGTCCGATAAATGTATAATAAATACCTGAGGGGAAGTAAGGAGGCATATCCAGACTCTTATTGGTAGCTCCCAGTGACAGGAGAAGAGACAGCTGGCACAAACTGAAATACAGGAAAACCTTTTTGAACCTAAGAAAACACATCTTTACATTGAAGATGACCAAACGTGAGAACAAGTTATGAAATGTCTGTCCTTCTAGATATTTGAAATTAGATTGGACACAGCCCTGAGCAACCTCCTGTAGCTGAACACCCCTCTCTGATCCAGTTGGGGTGGGAGGAGTTAGACTGCGGACCAGATCATTTCCAGAAGCATGTTCCCACCTCAGTGAATCTGTAATTCACCCTGGGAAAAGCCACAGTATGAGCAGAGAGGATAGTCTGCAGACATCCAGTTTCTGAACATCAAAACAGAAAGTCAGTTCATCCTAACCCTCCTCTCCATTGCAAAAGTATTTGACCAAAAGTGAGTAGATTTGCAAATTCTTGCAGCACGCAGATCTTGAAGTTGTAGGCATCCAAAATTTTTGCTGACAAGACAAAGACCCTCCAACTCAGCAGCCAATTCTGTGAAGTGTTTACAGCTGCTTCCAGCCATGCTGAACCAAACATTTTCCATCTGTCTCCTGTGACTGTAAACAACACTGTAATATGGCTTTAAACTCAGCAGAATTGCACGATCAAGCAACGATTTTTTATTGTGCTTCTAGCCTGCTTGATTATTTATTAATTCAACTCAGAATTCACTGCACTTAGGTTAACATCAGGACTTCTTCAGATATGCCTTCCTCTTAATCTTTGAGCCATTGGTAAATTAGCAAGTTGCCACAAAGGTAATGCTTTATATGTAACAGATGTGAATAGCCCATCCAAACACCCTTCTGCTCTGGACCTCAGTGATTTAACTTAAACATCACAATTCAGACTGGCTCATAGAGTGACAGAAAGGGTGAACAACATGCTATTTCTGTACCTGTGCAGGATTAGTTAAGACTGTCTATGCTGACTTGCCTTGCAGTCTTGCTTTTAAATATTTTAAATATATGTTTGAATACTTTCGTGCAGAATCACTAAAAATCCCACAGATGAAGGAGTTGAAACTCAAACATAAAGGAAGGATGCACGCTAAAGAAAAGCTTTAAGAAATTTGAGAGAATTCCTGCTCGTTCAATTTCTGCCTGGGCAAAGGGGAAAGAGTTAATTTGTAAATTTTTTAGACAGAATAAATTTAAGTTATTTTTGCCTAATTGAAAAATCAATATTTCCTACTGGTTTCCAGATAATCCTTGTTTCTTTTTTTTCTACCAGGCCAGGACTGCAGCTTTTATTTGCTTACATCTCTTATTTCACCACCATTTTTTAACTTTAAGATCTTTTTTTTTCCTAATTTTAAAGTGAGTGAGTAGCACGAATTGAAGAAAGTTACTGAAGACTGCTGCAGGGGAGAAAAAAAACAAAACAATGAACAAAACCCCAAGGAGCACTTTTCTTAATGGCAGTTCAGAGTGGCAAGAGACACGCATAGAGAACCATGCTGGGCTAGCAGCTTCGAGAGAGGCTTTTCTCTCAGTTGCCATGACACTTGCTTCCTGCTACCAAGTAACCCCCTGAGGGCACTAATATAGAAATATACAGCACACACTCTTTTTAACCACAAAACCTTGAAACTGCCTTGGAAAAGAATGGACCAATCTGTAGAAAACAAATTACAGTGAATTGATCATCTTGGAGGGCTTGACTGAGAAGTCAAAATCAGAGAAAGTCAGATGAAAGCAGTTTGCCATCACATTTGCCATTTTGGTTTTAATATTAGAATGTCAGAACTGCAAGTGTTTACTAATAGAGTTTAAAAGAATTTCAGGAGATAAACTATTCCTACAATGTCTCCATAAAAAATGATTTTACTGTAAAAGTATAAGAGCACTATTCCCATATAAGGAAATGAGGAGTCTAAATTACACAGATTGCATCATCAAAATCCATGTAGTGATCACTAAACTTCACAGCTCTTCACTAGAAGAGGAAGAATCCGTGCACACTCTTGTTGTTAATACTGTTGCTGTTACTGTTCATTTTTTTTCTCATTGCTATTTCCCATAAATGGTTCTTATCTCAGCCTGTGATCTTTGCCTTTTGTGTCTCCAGTCCTCCTCTCCAGCCACCCATGAGAGCAGAAAAGGAGGAGAGAGAGTGAACAGGCAGCAGCATGGTTTAGAGAATCTTGGCAGGAGAATTAACTTAAGGATTACGACTCCTAAACTACGACAGGGATTAAACAGCACGACCAAGGAAGTCTCTATACAAAAAATAATCCACATTACAGCATCACTGTCCTGTCTTTTTTATTAAAAAGCACCTGATTTCCACTACAATTACCCTCAGAAACTAAACCACACTTGAACACAGAGCACTGAAGACAAATCATGCACAAATATTTGAAATGTAATAACTCAATTCTCAAAGGTACTGAGCACATCATGAATCCAGCCAAACTCAGGTTAGTGTTTCACCTTCTAATCTGGGATTGAGAATTAAATTGAACCACACCTCAGAGCAGACAACATTCATCCTAGCGGTTCAGCTTTTTTCACTGTACATTTTGCCAGAGGATGCTACATGCCAACAGGAAAAAGGCTTCTTCAGTGCTGAATGAAGCCAAGGAGAGCCGTGGAACCTTGACAAAATGATACCTATCCTAGAAGTTCTGTGTAGTACACAGGAAGCAGCAGTAGCTCCGTGTTTATTTCACAGAAGCAGTGCAGAGCTATATAAGAGCCAGCCTCATCGGTGATGTTCCCTGGATGAAGACCTCTAGTTCAACAGGTAGATAAGCCATTTCAGGGTATATATGTTACAAAGATCAATGGATTATCTCTAACTTAGTGTCAAGGAGAAGAAAGGAGATACCCAGTCACAAAACCAAAAATCCTATCTTCCTGATAAGCCATAATAAGTATTATCATGACTATCCTCTTTTCTTTTGTTGCCTACTTTCCTTGAACACGGAAAGCCAAGATGCCTGACTCCAAGTTGTGTATATCTGTAGAAATTTAAGTTTCTGCTCCTCATTACATGGCATGAAGGCATGCACCAATGCCTTTTCCAGGAGAATTCTGTCCTTCAAAGATTTTTTCTGTTACAAATTGTCCTACTCTCCCTGATCCCCAGCATCACATATCACCTCATCAGTTCTGAAGAGCTGTTCAGCTCTTTCCCCACTGCATTTCATCATGGGGAATGTTCAGCTGTACATGGGAGAAAGCTCTGAGACAGCAGGTGCTCCCACCACTGCAGAGGTCAGATAGTTTTAGGTTCTGCTGTGCAGCACAAGACATAGAAATAATTTGGGATATCAAAATGGGTTTGAGCCAAGTTACTGACTAAAAAGAAAAAGAAAAAAGAAAAAAGCAGAGAAGAAAAGAAATTAAAAGTGAGAAACTGAAGAACCAATAAAACTGCTTTACAACTGGAGGCAGGATCATTAATTTTTTCCAAGCTCATTAAGAGTAGTTATACTCCTAAATTTTATCTGTAGACCTAATATTTTGAGGCTGTCTAACCACAGGACACTTCTCTTGGCAACTATTACAGTGCTGACAGGACTTGGCAGCCCACAGTCCATGGGTTGTCACTTTAAAACAGCCAAGCCTCTGATGCATTGCAAAGTCTCTGTCCCTTGAACTTCTCTGTTCCAGAATTGTTGCTCTTTCCTCAGTGCCACATCTCCTACCAATTACTGGTGTACTGTGGAATACTGTTTAATAAACGTTTTCTTGGCAGAGTACATCATCTAAGTGATCAATCATGAGCTGAGGAAATAGAGTTTTAAGTACTATATCAGCTTCCTGCATCTCCTTTGAATGGCATCCCATAGCCATTAAAAAAAACCTACCCTTGGCACCAAATGATTTATTTTAATCTAAACAGAGATTGCTTTAATTAAACACACTTTATTCCTCTTGAAATTGACAGAGCACTCCCCTGAAGCCTCCTATCACTCCATTTATCAAATGATTTCTTTGAGAGCAGCAAGCCGCTCCTTGCAGACCACTTTGCTCAGGGGCCTCAGTTTTGTTCCAAAACTAGGGAAAAGAAAAATCTACAATAAGAAAATATAGACAGAGTCAACTAATCTCAGATAGGAGTACAGCTACCTGAATTTGTAACTGGATACTAAACAGAGCTGCAAAGATTACATTTAAAAAAAAAAATAGTCCAAAAAATTAAGTGTGCGGCCTAAGTAGAGGCTGGGCAGAGGATGTAAAAAGAGCAGCCCTGAGGACAAGGACTTGGGGGTGTTGATGGAGCAGAACCTCAACATGAGCTGACAGTGTGTTCTCTGAGCCCAGAAAGCCAACTGTGTCCTGGGTTGCATCAAGAGCAGCATGGCCAGCAGGGTGAAGGAGGGGATTCTGCCCTTTGCAACCTCACCAGAGAAAGCTCCCAGGGGAAACCTTACATCAGCCTTCCAGTACTCTAAAGAGCCTACAAGAAACCTGATAGGACAAGGGGGAATGGCCTTAAGCTGAAAGAAAGTAGGTTTAGATTAGATACTAGCAAGAAATTCTTTACTGTGAGGGTGATGAGGCACTGGAACATGTTGCCCAGCAAAGCTGTGGATGCCACATCTCTGAAAGAGTTCAAGGCCAGGTTGGATGGGGCTCTGAGCAACCTGATCTAGTGGGAGGTGTTCCTGTCCAAGGAAGGAAGGTTGGAACAAGATGAGCTTTATAGTCCATTCCAACTCAAACCATTATAGGATTTTTGGTCTTGTGATGTATGTTCAGAGCAATTGGGACTGTAAAAGAAGAGGGGAGAACAGATACATACACATGATGTCACCTTTTGTTGGTACCAATTTTTTTTTTTTTTAAATGACAAAATCCTTGCAGAAAGATCAAAATATTTTGTTGATTCCTTTTTCTTTTCACCTCCAGTATACCTGTGGGTGTGGAACGGGGTGGGCTGGAGGGGAGTTGTCATATTGTAAAAAGAAAAGACTGATTTCAATTAGTATTAAACCAAAATATAACTAGAGGTACTCATAAACATTCTGAAATAATTCATTTCTCCTCCTTCCAAATTCAACTTTTTCAGTCTGATTTGCAGACAGGTATCTGAAATAGATCCAAACTATTATCAAATCAGCATGCTAGATGACTGACATTCACCCTTCGCTGAAAGTCTCTCAGAAAATAAATTCATGAAAATTCTATCCCAGGTGTCTGAGCTTTTTAATGAGTAATAGAACAGTGTCTTTCCAGGCTCACCTTTCATTTGTTATTTACTCAGCAGTATTTACACACTGTTAAGGCAGGCTAAGCCATACAGGGGATAGACACGCACAAATATAAACAGAATTAAAACATCCTGGTTGCAAGATATCTGCAACAGAAAAATATACCAGTTGTGCAGAAGAACCTAGGGATGAGTCACTACTCTGAAGCATTAAGGCAGTTCTTAAAATATCTGTAATTATCCTTCCTATCCAAGTATGGAATATGCCTTTTATTGCCATTGAACCGTTTACTGCCACGCATTTCCACGGATTTGTACCAGAGGAGGCTATCAGAGAGAGAGAGCCTTAGTCCTGCAGTTGACATCTTGGAAGACTTAGGGATACCAAGTGATCCTGGTCTCAGACTACAGGGGCAAGTTTTGTCTTCCAGCTGCTTTAAGGCACAATAGTAGAGACAAAGCCCCATCCAAAAGGAAAGAAAATTGTTGCCAAAAAACAAACTCCCCCTCCTTCCCCTCCCCCCCAAAAGCTGATCACAAAAAGTTAAAGTACCTGTCTCTCCTAGTGGGCAGTATAAATATATGAGAACCCTGATGAAGCTGTTTATCCTGTAGGAAACAAGTCTCCTTTAGACATTTTCATTGACCAAATTATTTATTTGCATTTATCAGTATTCAGGTGACCTTAATATTTTTATGCTTAGAGGGGTAATTAAACCTATGCAGAGTCTCTAGTCACTCCATCTCAGGGCTCTGTCTTCCTTCAAACATGCCAATTTAGCAAATAAAATTGTGTTAGCCTAAAGAAAAGTTCACAGCTTTTTGCATGTAAAAGATTTATCTTCCCTGTTCCTGCTTCTCTGCTGAGGGAACAGTCAAGCTTGGCAGGCGCACGTCCTGTGCCTCAGATATCATGCAGTGGGAACGTAAGATACACACAAGAAATTAGTAGCCCGTGCCCCTAGATTCTACTTCTATCTCAGTTGGTTTTTTGGGGATTTTTTTTTTTTTAATGCCACCAGCTCCCAGATAAAGTCCTACAGAAATAATGAGCAAGCAAGTAACACGATAGGCAACAAGGTTTTTTTCCTACCTTCTTGCATTGCAGAAACAAGGTACCTCCTTACAGCAGGGAGAAATAACAGAGAGGGCTGCAGCTGAATCCAAAATTAACTCTTAAAGAGCAAGTGAAGAAGCCTCTTGCCTACTATATATGATCACTCAAAATATGCAAAGAATTCCTTCCAGAATATTCTCAAAAATTAGTTTCCTAATGACATCAGAAGGACAGGCTACAAAATTTCCTTCATTGGTTAGTGCAAGCTGCTTTTTAGTTGAATGAAATTTAGGCATTTCTCCTGCTTTAAACTTTCTACTGCAACTTGCGTTAGCTAACCTATATTTTTTTAAAGGAAATTTTAGTTATCAGCACCAACAAACCAGTTCTTCATAAAACTATACATAGGGATATGTCCCAGGTCTCCTCCTACTCCCCATGAAAGCAAGCTCAGCCACTTTCTCTTGCAAAGAGAGGGTGAGTAGCAGCATCCCCTGAGGAAATCTTAGAATGTTTCATAGATTAATTTTTGCATTGGGAAAGGGCTTTGGACACAGAAGACACAAGATCAAACCTGCAGTTTTACCAAGAAAGTAACAGAAAGTAGGCCTGGATCTGAAAGCATATTAACAGAGGAAACAAAGCAATAGAAAGGGATATGTGTGGGGGATGTGTAAAGGTTTTCTGATTCAGGGAATGGACTCCAGTGTGGTTTGGGCTTTGGAATTGCCAGAAATGCTGCTGTTCAGTGCCTGGTCACCTCACTAATGTTCCATTTTATTTTCAGTCACCCTCTACAGATTTATTTTTTTTTTTTATCCCATGCAGAGAGATCTCTCCAGATACAAGGCTACAAAACAACGATAATGAAAAGTAGTATCCTGTATTAGAGGACACCAATTCAGGTGCAAAATTTAGCAAAACTTATTCATAATCCATAGAAAAAAGTGATCTGCTCTCTAGGGAAAGGGATAAGGAAGAAAGGGGTAGGGGATAGATTTTTCCTGTATAAAAATTCAATCTACACAGGTTAATCATCAATTTCATTTTACTCTCTCCTCATAAGAAGTGAGCACAATGCTATAATTTCAGTGTATTTTAAGCAAAAGCACAGCAAATGTTTTTATTTTCAGTTCAAATTAAATACTTCAACAGACCTTGCCACAAGCTACCTCTGTTGATACCTCTCAGTACAAGTGTTGGAGACTTGACAAACCAAAGACACAACCTTCTCCATCTAGTCAGTTCCTTAGATTCTCTCTCCAACTATGAGAATTCAATTAGGCAAATTCTTAATTGATACAGACTGCTTTTCCTACTAGCAATGACCCTTTCCATCATTGTTAGCAGTCTTCTATGATTAATTTTGCCAATGGCAACAGACTAATTTTCTTATTTCTATAGACTACCAAAACATAGCCCTCATTAAAGACACAGTGGTGAAAAAAAAATTCATTATGCCATTCATCTTTTACCTCTATTTACCATGGTTTTAGCCCTAGCAGGTTTCTGTAAAAAGCTCCTCAGGTCTTCCTCTCTTCCAGTGTGGAGCTTCAAGGCAGTTAGCCAAAGACAGAATGTGCTACTACCAGCACTCTTGCCTTAGACTGGGTTTTACTTGCCAGAACTGAGGCAGAGAGACAAGGAAAGAAGAAAAGAAAAATGTTGTCTAAAGAATAAAGCATCAGGATTTATATAAAAGCAGCATGTGCAACTATATGTGGCATAAACAGCCACATATGTCGAGACAAAATTTAACACATTTTTTATTGAAAAGACACAAAATTCACTATTACATGGACAATGAGCATAGCTTCTGCCTGCTATGCCTGTAGCATTTGCCACTTTCTGGAAATAAAGACTGATGACCTGAAAGAACCAGGAGTTTAGAATCCATTCAACCAGTAAGCACAAAAATAGAAGACAAACATTTCAAAGCAGCCCCAGTGAAAATTCAAGGTTTGGGTTAATGATATTTTACAAATAAATGCCCCGTCTATATATTTTTAGGCATTTTCAACAGGGTAGTGCTGCCTGAAAGAACTTCCATGTTGAGAGAAAGCCATAAGTGAACATCAACATGGATGGAAAGAAGTCTACGACACATTGCACAGAAATGCTTGCACAAAACTCCTGCTGAGAAACAGCACTACGGCCATTTTCACCTAAGGATAAAAAATAATCTTCTGTAGTGCTTTATGCTCTAAAACTTTACACAAATGCAATAAAGCAACTAAAAATTTACAAGTGAATTTGCACTTTCAAAAACTAAAAGTCATATTGCTAGCACAGGTTGAACAAGAGTTGTCCACATTTGCTAGACTCAAAAATCCTCCACTGTAAAAATGTCTTCATTAAAAACCAACGAACACACAAAGTTTTTCTGAACTCATTGAGTTGAAAAAGCAGTCCTTTGTATACACTTAAAAATCAGAAATACGTTGAATATTTTTATTGCTATTACATGTCCATTCTGTTTAAATTTATTATAAACTATACAAAATTCCTTCTGTTTAATTCAGTTTTTCAAGATGAATCATGAAATGACATCTACTTATTTATAAGACTTCAGTTTTACCAGTAGAAATTAAATTGACTACTTATTAGAAGAGATTTTAGCATTGCCTTGATCTGAACAGTACAAAAGACAAGATCTATGTCAGAGGAAGAGAAACGG
Organism: Ploceus nigricollis; assembly: GCA_013399945.1. Classification (NCBI taxonomy): domain Eukaryota; kingdom Metazoa; phylum Chordata; class Aves; order Passeriformes; family Ploceidae; genus Ploceus; species Ploceus nigricollis. Next base: position 673,538 of record VXBC01004667.1, on the reverse strand, counting down.
GTGAGTTAATGGATCTTAGCCATGGGGGTCTATAGATAAAGTAGAATAAAAACTAAAAAAATTCACACCAAACAATGAACACATTCCCCCCCAAAGCCACCACCAAACAGCAAAACAGAAACAAAAATAGAATTAAGATAGCTCCCATAACTACTTCAATCAAAGTATGATAAATTGTGGCTACTTGAGTTCAAGTATCCACAAACCAAATACTTTTTGACCACAGTTTAAAACTAACTAGAGCTTTAAAACTTTACTTTTTCAACCAGAATTTTCCATGGGCATTTAAGGAATTAATAAATATGTTAAGTGAAAGAATTGTTCACAAAATTAGACAGTTTCTTGAGAATTTGTACTGAATATGTAAGAGTAACTGTTAGGATAAAATACTGATCTTTTATTATTAATCTAGCCTTTATTACTGAATACAAATAGTGTTGGTCAAGCCTAGAAAATGATCCACAAGAAAACTTCATCTACTTTAGACATATACGTCTACAGATGAGATCTTTTTGGTCTGTAGATTGCTATTTTCTTTAAAGAAAAGTATCAAGAAGTCATCAGTAACAGCTCTCTAGATGACATGGGATGAAGAGTCCAATTTTGGTTCTCTAATATCTAGATGTCAGGTGGGAAAATGCAAAATAAAACTATAATAAATAGATCAGAGTACAAGAACCACCTGATCACAGATATATTTGGCTGATTATATGCTCCTAATTATTGGCCTACACCTTTTCCTCGCAGGTCCAGAGGAAAAAAGAAATAAACAAAAAAAATCCAAAACAAAGAACTCTGTCTTCTTACATGACTCCTTTTGATCTAAACATTTATAACAGACTATTGCATAATAAGTGCAATAAGCAGGGAGGTGGGGGGGGGGGGTGTTTGCAGGTTTTTCCCCAATGATATTAAAACTCCTTCACATAATACATATCTTAAAGCACTCAGTTATCCTGTATATGTAGGGCAATGTCCTTAATGCCTGCTAAGTCCTATTGCCTTCTTACTGGCTCAAATTTAGTAAGAAATGGACACAACACTGCTGCACTGGATGGCAGCTTTTGTCTCTGGTATGGAGAGCAGGAAAAAAATGGGAGATGCCAGTCTCTGTTTCAGAGATGATGCACAGAGGTAAGTGAAATTCTGGGTAAAATATTCATAGATTCATCTCTGCCAGTATACTTCCCCTCCTCACCCTCCAGAGCATCCTTATAGAAATTCATCTACTTGTAAAACTGAGAGACAGAAAGGCCTCAGTTATCTACTCGACCCCACCAGCTCCAGTCTATTGTCATGTTGACTCCCACTTATCTGCTAAACCTAGTTTGAATTTCAGATGGTTTCCATCTTTATCACTGTAAAGCCAAATTCCACCTCATTAAAATTTAAAATGCTCTGCTGTAACTCAGTCACTCAGAACACTTACAATTTTACCGTGTTTTTAAATATGATTCACAGTACCAAAGAGACACACCAAACAAAGTAATTTTAAATCAGTTAAATTATTGCAATTTGAAAGGAGACTGTAACTCTGTAGCTAACAAGTCTCTTGTATAAATAAATTCGCTTTTGCATTGGAAGAATTAACAGGAAAGTGGTTAAAGAGGTTACCCTATAATGATAATGAGTAGAACTACACCTAGTTAGAGGCGCTAATAAATTTATATGCGAGCACACACAGACCTGAATCTGACAGACTGGCAAGTCATATACAGCTCTCTTAGACGAGTTAAAGAACAATGCCAACCAAGAAGCTTTTTCCAAGGGAACATCAGAAAATATTAATACACGGAATTTCATTATTTTGAGGAAACATATCCAGTCTTAGACCTTTTACAAAGAAATTGAGGAAAACATTTTCTTTTAAAATGTAAAAATATTTAAAATAATTTTCATCATCAGACAAAATTATATCTAAACAGACTGATTCCTTGAGACCAAAACTAAGTGTTGTGAAAGGTAATCATATTTCTACATTTATTTTCACAACCTGATTGGGGACAGAACTTTATAATGCCACAGGAGTTTCAAGTCATATTTTAAATACATACCTGTCTACTAGCCTACACTGGTGAAAGAAGCTCATGAAAGAGAATAACGATTTTTTGAACAGAGGTTTTCTGAATATGAAGGCAAGTAGAACTGTCTGATCTGAGCTCTTTTAAGATGTCATCACTGCTTTGAATTTGCATGCTTTGCTTTAGCACTTATACACCTAACACCATATAAACTTTGCAATTGCAGCAAGTTTCACAGTGCATGGCACAAGCAATAAACTACAGAGTACACATTCTGATACAGCACACCTAAATACATTTCCTGCTTGTATTCATTGCAACAGATTTGTGGTGCAGTTAAATGTAAGCTTAAATGCCATTCTTCAAAATAGTTAACTGTAAAGGGCACATGAGATCTAAGTTATGTTCCCTACCATGTAATAAAGGGAACAGAGACCGTCTGATGCCCAATTTTTCACAGCTAAAGTATGGGAAATTGAGTAGCTAATAAGATAGCGAAATTTTCAGCACTCTAATGCCTATTACTTCAATTCTATATAGGGCTTTCTTTTGAATTAGCAAAAACAAAAAATTTTATTCTTGTTTATTTTGATCTGGCAGAAAATAGTAGTCAGAAATCTGGATTTACAGCCTTGTACTTCTGGTGAAATAGAACAGGGACAGAAAACAACATAAGGCAGAATAATCTGGAAGTTAGGTACATACCACAGTTGCAGAAAGAGTCACAGAAGTTCCATTTCAATTATCACTAGAGATCATCATCCTCACTTACCACATTTCCACTGATAATGTGCAACATTAAGGTAGTAAAAAATCTGGTGTATGAATGCAACAACTAAGTAAACCATCTGCTGCATGAAAAGTCAGCCTAGAGAATGACTATGGACATATGGGGATACCAGCAGTGAATCACCCCTTTAAAAGTAAGTCAAGCTCTGGTCAAATCAAGGTCTGAAAAAGTGAGGATGGCGAAGAGGCCATTTAGCAACAACTGCTGCTGGTTTGTGGCAACCTCAGGGTCCATCCCAGACCTGCAACCACCTCCAGAATCAGCCTGTCATCTGGGATACGACGTGCTCTAGTTCAGAATAGCTTAAATACTGCCTATCAGTGGAGGATCAGAGCAAAAAACAGAGGCACCAGGAGCAGTGGTAAAGGCACTTTACAATGGGAAGAGTGAAATTATTTTAAAGCCTTCAAAATGAATCCAAAAAGAGATATTTTTTTTCAGATATTTAAAGTTCAGGTTCAGCTTCCAAAGTGAAGAGAGAGCTGGATCAACGCTTTTAAGTTTCATTTGTCCTTTTAACTGCAGCTGATAGTGTCCAGCAGAACTTCCTCTGCTTTGTGTATTTTCACAGAAAGTGCTGGAGTAAGGTCAAAGGAGCTACTCAGGCTGATATTTTATGTCTGGGTGGCAAAAGCAGTTTTTGGGCAAGTGTACGATATTGAACACCTTTCCATGTGGAGGCAGAAATTATTTTTTGGCACTTATTTAACCACCAAATTATAAACTAGGAGGTTGATGCAACATCAACACAAAGCTATAGGATCTGTGGCTGGAGGGGCACTGTTGTTCAATTTGAATAACAACAAAAGAATACTAAAGATGATCTCCCACAGTGGGACTCAAGGAAAGCTTCCTACTCACTAACCCAATTTTCATCTGTGTCAATAGAAAATAATGCTGAACATTTAGACCAGAGAACATTCCACTGCACTTATATCTAGAAACATTTATTCTAGTTCCCTTACAGGGGACAGAAATTTCTGATAACTTGTTGTTTTTTTACAGACAATAGCCCCCAGTCTAGGAGGAACCATCTTATTCTAACACGACCATGCACACCAAAAACCTCACAAATGAGCCACCAAAACCTCACACCCCCCACTCACAAATGCCACAGTCTTAAAATTAAAGTACTCTGCAGAATTTTCATCTCCAAAACATCCCACAGAAATATGTTCACTTGACATTTTCAGAGGAAGCAATCTTTTAACAATTTCATATTTTCCCATCTTTTCATCAGGAGCCCTAATGTTTTGCTACTGAAAAATACCCCAAAACTGTGTTTGTTTAAAGCAGAAATCCCCACCACTTCTGGTCTGTCATTTTTCTACCTTCACTTTCTCTTGTTAGAGGAAAATTTTGCATTAGTAAGAAATCAGATGCAAACAAGCTAGTCGGAACTTCACCTAACCAGTGATTAGAAAAGATGCCCAATGAGACACTGCTGTTTTCTGGCAAGCTTTTGCCCTTGAGCAGACCTGCACTGTGGAGCAATAACTGGAAGAAATGTATTTTCTACCTGAACATCCTGTTCTCCAAGGCAATCTAAAACATGCCAAGTACAAGAGAGCCACAGAATGGTTGAGGTTGGAAGGGAGCTCTGGAGGTCATCTGTTCAAGCCACTACTCAAGCCAGGTCACCCAGAGCAGGCTGCCCAGAACCAGATGAATTTTGAATATCTCCAAGAATGGAGACTCCATGACTTCACTAAACAGGGTTTAGTCACCCTCACAGCAAAAAACTGTTTCCTGATCTAGAGACAGTTTCCTGTGTGGTTCAGTTGGTGCCCATTGCCTCCTGCCCTGTCACCAGGCATCACTGAAAACAGCCTGGCTCCATCTTCTTTGCATCTTCCTTTCAGGTATTTCTATACTTTCGTCAGATCCTCCTGAGCCTTTTCTTCTCCAAGCTCCACATTACCAGATCTTTCAGCTTTTCCTCACAGTAGATCTGCTTCCATCTCTTCAACTTCATGGCCTGCAATATGTGACAAACATTTTTTTTTTTCTTTTCCATGTTTAAATTTAGGGGAAAAAAAAAGGATAATTAAATCATCCATAATGACTGTTTGTCCTATTGAACCACCTCACTTACAAAAGAATTAACTTTTAGCCACATGAGAGGCCAGTACACTACATTTTTAAGAGTCTGCTGTTTTGTGTTGCTTTGTGGCTGCTAACGCATTTCACAGCATGTTACAAAGTGGCACTCAAAATACTGACACAATTGTGTTTTGGTGTAGTTGCAAGAGCTTTGGTTTATCTACAGCTTTATGCAGAGACAGAGGTTCTAGTCAAAAAAAGCCAAAGCTTCACATTAGCCACAAAAAGTGGTGTTTATAAGGTTTGGTGGTTTGTTTGCTGGTGGTTGTTTATTAGTGTTTTTTTCTGTGTGTGTGGTTCTGTTAGCATCAGATGTTTCCTATCAGGTCTCAAGTGGTGTTCTCCAGGCCTTGGTATTGGGGCCAGTTTTGTTTAATATTTTTACCAATGACATGGACAAAGGGATAAAGTGTACCCTCAGTTTGCAGAAGACACCAAGTTGTTTTCTAGAACTACCTGAAAGGACGCAGATGGTGGATGGCAGCCTCTTCTCCCAAGTGACAAGCAATAAGACTAGGGTAAATGGTCTCAAATTGTTCCAGGAGCAATTTAGATACTAATGAAAAATTTCTTCAACAAAAGGGTTGTCAATTATATGGACAGGCTGCCCAGGAATGTGGTTGAGTCATCTTTCTTGGAGTAATTTAAAAGAAATGCAGATGGGGCACTTTGGGGCATGGGACAAGCCACTACTGGGCTTGGCAGTGTTTGGTTTATGGTTGGACTATGATCTTGTAGGTCCCTTCCAACCTAAAAGATTCTGTGACTCTATCTCCAGACCCTGCTGGAAATACCAACTAGTGAGACAGCTGTTTTCAGCAGATTCTGGTAGAGCCAGTAAAAAGCGCAGAACAGAGAAAATATTTGAGGTTATTCCATGTTATGCTGTTCCAGTTTCCACCACCCAGGCTGTGGAAGCCAGATATATAATATGTAAGTGTAAGTGAAAGCATCCCTTGCAGACAGCTTTTTTTGTTCAAGAGGAACTTTCCTCTTCTCAGTATATCTTCAGAGAATATGAGGGAAAAAGGTTATAGCAAGTACTCAAACATCTATCCTGCCTTTCACAAAGCCCACAGAGCTTTACTATACTGCTTTGTATCCATCTGCACCACATTCGCTGCTAGTCTGAAAAGAAGCTTTATTACTGAAGCAAGAATCTGTTCACAGAGAGTAGGTTTCCTCTTCTCCTTCCTCCTGCTATTTTAACTCTCCTCCAGATGTTTTCTTTCCTATTTGCAAGGCAAATGGTGTTAAATGAGAAGATCAAACTGAAGCAAGCAATAGATGTCCCTCTGAGACACACTACTTTATGACAACCCAAATTTTAAATTTGAATTAGAATAATCACCAGAACAGCTGTGCTGACTCTATGCCAATGTATATAAGAATGGGTCCAGTTCTTCATATTTTAAGTTCTTGTTTTGTTTTCAGTTCTCATCTTCTTGTATTCCCTTTGCCCCTTTTCCATTATTGTGAGCTTTCCAGCAGTCTCGTTTCAATTGTTCTGCTCCCGTGTCACCATTTTTTTTGTCACACAGGCCCTCAGTTTCTAGTGGCACAGGATCAGCAGCTCCGCACTGGTCTCTCTATCCATGTAAAATATCCTTGCACTGAGAACCCCCAGGACATGTATGCTGATGACTGGCTCAGAAGTGAGTCCAGGCTTCATTTAGGTTTCCCTAAAGCTTACTCTTAGAAACTCAAGTATCAGTCCAAGGATTTTGACAGACCGTGATCTTCAGGTGCTTACTTTGATGGAGGAAGTGGCCAAAGGATCAGAATGTTTGGAAATCAGTGTTGAATGTTGGGATACCGTTTTGCACTGTGAGTACCAGTTAGGTTACAGCATCTGGTGAATGAGTTAGTCAGTCTCCTATTTCCTTAATCTGTAAAGAGCTTATTTTCATCTCTCCCTGGACTCTTGCAAGAAGAAAATTTGTACAACATAGAGTACAGGAGCTTCTCAAAAGTGCCAATAAGATAATCTTTTGGTTTACTTAATTATTCTCTTAATCATTTGTACTTTAATAGAATTTTAAGCAGGGTGGATTATTTTAATAAGCACTCAATTACAGTACTTTTAAAGAGATTATTTTTTAACAAAGATGGATATCATTATCTCTGAGACAGTACCAACAAGTTGTAGCCTCTGTGTCTTTTCCTTCCAACAAACAAAAGTCATCCTTGTTTGGACTAACGTGTTTGCTTGGTGATTTTGCTTATGGCTCCCATCAGCCAGCAGCACTAGAAATAATGCAAACAAGTACTCAGTCCTTGCCCCAAGAAAATACTTTTTCAAGAAGATAACATGAAAAACATACTTGCAGATTAAACACTTAAATTTTTCCACACAGAGATTCATGAATGTGCCCATTGTGCAGCTTTGTGCCTCCTAAAGGGCATATTTGCACTAGGTTAAGGCACCTAAGTGAAGAACTAGTTTGGTGACAGCAGATTTTGAAATTAAGTGATTCAAATTGCTTTCAGGAGGATAAGTGGGGACCTGAGGTTCTGGATTGCTACAGTTTGACACAAGCACAAGAAGTTATTTGAAAAATCTGCCCACAGTTTTAAAAACCAAGCTTTTGTCCAAATTTTGAGAGCAGGAAGGACATTGTTTTGAGCTCAAAATCTTGTTCATGAATAATGAAGAAACACATCTTATATTTAAAGCCAGGAATTTATGCAACTGAAATTTTAACCTGATTGCTGTCAGTGCAGAAATGGCTGTTACAAAAGAGGAAAAGACAATAATATCATTAGAATACAATAAATAGTTGTAGCACTCAATATTTTGGACAGATGACTCAGTCTGTATCCCATTTCTTGGTGTTATGTTAATCCTACACTGCTCCTCTGAGTCTTAAAGCTGGTGGTTTAACTGTGAGTTTTGTAGAAGCAAGGAAAAAGGTATTACAGCAAGCCATGAGTATCTGGAGGAATAGAATTTTTTGTGGGTTTTTTTTTTTGTCACTCCATTTGGAGTCCTTTTTATATACCTGGTAACACAGATTTACTCTGTCATCCCTCCTTCATCAGTCTGCATCTCCATATCCCCTTTAAGTTTACTGTTTATGGTGCCTTTTACATATGTAAGATACTACTTCTCTATTCTCTTTTTTTACCTCTGAAAGCAGTTTTCTCTAGTTGCTTCAGCTCTGTGGCTGTTTAAACAACGATTGGCAAGTTGTTAATATCTGTTGGGTCTTCTTAGCTGAGCCACATCTCTTAGTACTCCCTGACAGTGCCCTTCCATGTCACCTCCTGCATCTTCAATTGCCAAGGCTTCTTCTTTGCACTACAATAATTCATTAGTCATAAATTTCTGATTTTACTCAGAATAACTGCTCATTAATCCTATTTATATAAAAGTTTGTACCTTAGAAAGATAAAAGTTTTTAAAAATTGGAAAAGACACCTGATCAGTTAAAGAAACCAGCTAAATCAAGTAAAAAATTTTCATGCAAGTAAAAAAAGTTTAGAAAGCATCATAAATACCAATCCTGAGGCCATACAACTTCAGTGCAGAGCTTAAAGAATGATACTAACAATGGAAATGGAAATGCTGTATTACTGCAACAGATGGCTAAAGAACACAAAAATTTAAAAATGCTTCCCAGTGTGCCATAAGACCTTTTATTAACTTGACATGTAGTTTCTTTATTACAGACATGCAGATATAATAAATCTTACATGCTATTCCCAGACCAAGTGCATCCAGCAATCCTGCAGCCATAATACAGAATACACCACTCAAGGATGGAAGGCAGAGGAGTATTTCTTACCCATGGCCATGCAACTATTCCCTGTAATGCCAGCAACCTCACACAAGTAAGAGATTCCTTTTTATCCAACAATAATTCTCAGAGTTCTCAAAACTCACAGCTCTCAGTAATTCAACTCTATACACTGTCAAAAAAGGCTCTGTAGGTAAAAGCTTGATTGTTTCCCAGCCTGAACGTTTGAAACATTAACAATTCCATCATCTAAATAGTACCTGGACTCCAGATCACTGTATTCTCACCAGCTGGGGCAAAGACACTAATAGCTACATTTCCATCCTAAAAATATACTCTTGCTAAATTAACATGTTAATTGAAATTGAAAGGCAACCTCTGAAACTGACCCAGATGCAGCAAAGACAAGGATGTACATCTGGGCAGAAATTATCTTTCTATGAAAGTCAGGTAGGCAGGACCCATAAGACTGAATTCACGTGCTCTTAATGAAGTCAAATGTGAAATGTTACTGCCAGGAAACATGAACAGTACACATGGATTTCTGCAAAGCCTGATGGAGCTGATAATTTAACTGATGTTATATAAATTAAAATATTAATATCACTTCAGCTTTCTTGTCTAAGGAGGCTTCAAATATTAATGCCTTTTTCAAGTGATTTGATCAATACGGTTTGTGTTAATGAAAAAGAAATGAGTTAATTGAAGTATTCACTCTTGGAAGAAATAAAAGTTTTCTGAGGGTTCATATTTTGAAGCCCAGCAAATATTCCCTTCCTTAGTCAACCTTTTACACAAATACAAGCCATACTACAAAACAAACCCTCCTAAACACACAGAGGAGGGACTATATGCTGCAACTCTGAGAAGTGCTACCATGGATTTCTTTCATACAGAAGTCACATAAAAAAATTACCTTACAACAGAACCTCATGGTGCCTTATTTATTTTCTTCCAGCCCAAAGTCATATTTTGGTCTTTGACTGATATGCTAAAGATGCAGGGGGAAGCAAGGTGTGGCTGCAACTTCAGGATCACATTCACTGACACATGAGGAGGGACTCTGAAACCAGACCTTTTTCTGTCCATGCAGAATTTTTACTAAGGTCCCTAGAGGTCACACAAGTACAACCACTGAATTTGTCCACTGTGCCTCTAGCTCTCTTGAGCTTTGCATTAGCAAGACAAATGGCTAATTCACTACAGAAAAATGTTGTGCATTTCATGATTAAACACAAGCCTCCTCAGACTTGGCTTTATTTATTTCCTCTGCAATGAAATATGTGCCAGTTTACATTTTTTCAATTCTACTTAAATACAAGCAGTTTTTAAAAGGCTGGAGGAACTATCAAAGCAGAATCTTTCATTCTGACATGAAAATGTGTTTTGGTTACTGTTTTTTCCTGCTGCCATATAGTTATTTAATGACATTATTTAAATGTGTTTAAATAACTTGAATAATTGCTAGTGATCCTTCCCTTAGGAATTCAATTAAACTTAACCCCAAATCTGTAGACATTAATGGGAAGAGTGAAATCATGTTCTTCTAACTAGCTATTTATATTGAGACTTATATAGCATTAATTATCAGCAATCCCTAATTATACAGTTTTCAGTTTTAGCATAGTTAACAAGAAACACCTTGTAGTATGCTCATGACCATAAATGCTTTTTTGATGATGAATGACATTAAATACTGGGGTCAGGTGTTCCCTCTTTGGTGGCTGGAGCTTTTTGTTTTGTGTTGTTTTGGAGTGGGTGGGGAAGGGGGGCCATCAGAGAAGGGGTTGTGATTTGTTTGTTTTCTAAAGAAGCTCTGTCCCTACCATAGAGACACAGTCCCCACCAAGCCTTCTCCTTATGTGCCCAAGACTGCACAACAAGAGCTGGCTTTTCCATTCACTGCCTTGCCTCAATCCCTGCTGGTACAGAGACTCTTACAGCAATCCAGTGCCATTAGCTATGTTCAACTGTTTCAATTAAGAGTTTCCCTGTATATTCAGGCTCTGCTGTGCTAATGGAAAAGTAATTCATCAATATTTAGAGCTAAATCCCTATCATTTTACTAGCATGCATGTACCCAGGGGTCCTCCCTCTTTTGCTGTTCACAGTGACCTCTGCCCACCTGCTCTGTTGCTATCTAGCCTTGCCAGATATGTACATACTCAGCTTTCTGTCACTTGGCCAACAAAGGATAGTGCCAAATTTATCCTCTGCTGATATAAATAGCAGATCATACTGTCCCTGATGTAAATGAAAGAATGTGAAAGTAAAGACTCATTAGTGAAATTGCTAATCCACATGCATAAAAGCTCAGAAAGAAAATATATTTCTGGTTTAAACCTCCCCAACCATGCAGAACACCTAACTCAGTACAAACAACTCTAGGAACTTGGCTGGAGCACGTTAGATGACCAAGAAGCAAGAATACATGCTCTGAAGTAGGTAATAGAGAGGGAACAGACCAACAAGTCAAAACTGGTCTTCCAGTTTTCCAAATCATCTTAACGTAGGAATGACTGTGGCTTTTAAGGCCTTAGCATCTTACATCATCACAAACAGAGGAGAGCGCAATAGCTCACAACCCCAGACTGACAGATGAATCGCTACATCTTCCTTTTCAATTTTTACCAACTAGGTCTCAAAAAACCCACAGGAACAAGGAGATGCCTGATCTTACCCAAAGCAGGGGCTTTGTGCTTCATTTTCACTTCTCTGGCTCCACTAACACTGCACTTGCAGCGCTCTACTCTTGCAGTGCACTGCTCTACCCACAGCTGTCCAGCAGCCAAGGAAAGGGCCTGTGCCCGATTGGGACTTGTGCCATCAGCCTGTGCGCTGCTACACCTACTGCCATTTCAGCAGGTACAGAGCACAAACACACAGCTGCTCAAGTATGAAACTATTTATCAAGAATTAGAACAAACAGTTTTGGCCTATTCAAGAGTAACATAATCTGACTTTATAGTTTGTTTTTGCTATATCACAGGTTATATCGCCTCTGAATTTTACACTTTATTACAATTCTCCATTCTTTTTCGCATGTCACTCTTGTGGGGACTAGTAACAAAATATAACCATGGCAACAAAATAATAAAACCACTTTTGAATATGTTTAAATAATTTTTGTAACTTCTTGACAATTACTGTAGGCAAAATGTATGTATTTTTCACAAAATACATGTTACATTATTGTCACTGTAAGGAACTGAGATAAATTATAGGTAATTTCCACTTCTTAAGTCCTGTTTCTATGGTAATATGAGCAACTGCCATTACTTCAGAGCTTGTTACCATGGTTATTTCAGGTAATTCCAGAGCTTTAATACCCTCAAACCTGAAGTGATACTTTTTCCTCCTATTTTGTGGTTGAACAAAATCATAGTTCAACTTCAGGGGGAACACAATTCTTCTAGTTAAAACAAAACCAGCCTATAACACATATATATACAGAGATAAGTCAAAATGAATTACTTACCACACAACCCCTAGCTGACTTTCTTCTCCTAAAAGGACAGAACCCCTTTCCCAAACATATTTCTATGGAAAAGAGAAGGTGTTTCCTCCAGGGTGTGAATTCTTTAACTGCCCTCAGCTGTGCAGACTACTCTTCCCAGCCATTCAGATTCCTGTGAAACTGCAGAAGTAGGATATAATGGGCAAGTGATCTGCTTCTCCAAATCCCTGCTCTGAGAGCTGACTGATAAGGTGTCAGCTGCCTCCCATCACTGTAACAGTGAGGGTCATTGGGCAGTCTGGGTCCACTCACTGACAAGCCATCCAGCACTTAGGCCTAATTCAAGTGCGCTGGAGAGTAAATGGGCTTAATGAAGTCTTTTGTGGTAGTCAGGCAGCCTTCACCACTCTGTCAACACAAATGGCACCAGTATCTTCACCTGTGTCCTGCAGGCACCTCTGTGGGTTTGAAGATGGCCAGGATAACTCTGCTTGAATCTTTATATAGGAAAGATGTGGCAGAAGGTTTCATATACCAGTGGCTGGAGGGTAATAAATATTACTCTAAGGTAAAACTGATTCTTCATCCTGAGAAATCTTCACAGGATAGCTGTGTGATCACTACCCATCCTTCCAAGTGGTCTCCTTGCTCATGCCTACTGCAAATGCTGCTCTTTACTTTAGGAGTTTTTGCCTACCATACATTGCTATAGCTAGGATATGAGGCCAGGGCACTGGACAGACTCCAGTCTGAGTCACTGAGACTATATGATACTGCTAAGTTTGCTCTGGTGTTGCCAGGATTTTGGTCTTTTCATTAGCATTTTTTTTTTTGGAAAGCACAAACAAGAGAACTTTATTTTTGTTTAAGAAAAATAGAATTTTAAACCACATAATTTTAGAGAAAATATAGTAACTGTGAAGTAAATGGACCCTAGTGGCTCAGAATCAGGAAAGTAAATATCAGGATCTCAAGGTATTTCATGTTTTCAATTAATCATCTGTTTTAAAGTCCCTAAACCCCCCTCATACTTCAGGCTAGCAGTGTTATTTTGTATGGCTGTGATTTTTTTTTCTTTTACAAATTAACAAGATTCATTGTAGTGAGCTACAGTACAATGTTTAGATGTTTGTTAAAGAAAAAGCTGTTATCAGTCCTATTGCACAACACTCAAAAGTCAACTACAGTTATACAGGTGTGGATTTTATCCAAATAATTACCAACTGTCTTTTAATTTAGCTATTAATAATATCAGGGCAATGTAGTCTCTTGGAACACGGCAAAGGAGTATATGACCTCAGAAATCTATTTTCCTACCAGTGTGTGACTAGTGGAACCCAATTTTGATGCTCCACATGAACTGCACAGATCTGTTCTGACTGTGTCTACATACATCGTGAAATTCTTTGGTGTAATAAGGATGAACACATAAATCAAAGAAACTGGTACTGATGCTCCCTCATCAAAAGTAGTTTGGGGGTTTTACCTCATGCTGACCTTAGTCAGGTCCCCTGAGCAGAACATTTTATACAATACTTATGCTTAATGTGTATCTGATTTGGATAGCCCTCAACATGGGCTATAGTGCTTGCCATGTACCTGGAGCACTAGGGAACAGGAACAATCAGGGCTTGTGCATTGCTGCTTTAAACCAAAGCAGAAATCTGGGCACAGCCTTTCTATCCCCTTGGATATAAAAGCAATTTTAGACAGAAAATAAGCAGTGGAGGGTTTAAGCTATGGACATATGTCTCTAACCTGGAGCTTAGAGACAGGGAACAGTTAGTGAGGAAATTACCTGAGGTTTTTCGGATGCTTCAAGGTGACTGTGTAATGGCTGAAATTCCTCTGCTTCCACCTGGGAGTTCACAAAAAGAATCTCTAACTCTGAGAGGAAGGGCAGGTCCAACTGAGCAAGTTGTGCCCACATTACACGCAGAAACCTGAATTCAGGGAGGAGGTATATCTGAAACTCCTGGGGACCAGAAGTGTTATCCCTCTCTGCAAAATGATTATATTTCCTAGTAAAATCCTAACAAACCCTACATTGTTTGGATTGACAGGCTGCCAAGAGTTCTCTATCAGAGTGGAGGCATGTCCATGTCCTTCTTTTGGGAAGTACAGTCATTCCAAAAAGTTTTAGCTTTCTTTCAGATTCCTTTACAGTCAGATATTGTGCATATATGTTACAGATTTTCTAAGCTCATACACTGATGTCACCTAAGGTGTTGACATCTGTAGAGAACAGTCTTGCAAATGGCATGGCAAGCTGCTCCATAAAATTCTGTATCCTGCCAGGCCAGCTGGCAGAAAGACACTAGTCTAACCAATTAAATTACTCAAGGATTTTCTAGTTCCAATCCTTATTTGCAGGCTTGCAACCTAAAACAATTAACAAAGCTTTCTGCAGATCTATTGATTGCATTTTCTTATTGAGACCTTGATGGCTTCTAAGATCCTGGTAAGCTGAAGGGCTTGTTTTTGCCTCCTAAAATGTGGGCCCTCTCCTGTTATGAGTTTTATTCTTTATTATGTTTACAGGATCTGCTTGAACTGTATTTATAGGCAATAATTTTTTTTATAGCAGTGTCATAATTCTCATTTGGCTATTCTGTTCTATTTTCCTTTTTTTAATGGCAACCTTGGACTCTAACGTGACAAACTCCTAGCATTTTGCTGTCACTCAATCAAGGTGGCCCTAAGCATGAAGCTTTGAAAAAAGCCCAGGAAACCTCTTTTCCTCCAGTGCACACCAGCTATGCTTTTTACATTATACATTCTTCCAAGGATTTTGGTATTTTTAATTATTTGTCTTCTTTGTACCTGATAATATTAATTATTTCCTAATCTATCCACCAAATTAGTCTCCAACCTAGACAGACCATACAATGATAAACTGGAAAAAAGTACAGATAAGTGATTTTATATGATCCAAATCTCTCATCCTGATTTTAAAAGAACATATAAATATTTCTGCTTTCCCTGTTTCCTCTTCCTGCATTTCAACCATTGCCAAATTCAGCTTCCAGATAGAGGAGACTGGAAGAGACTAATGCATTCCCTGCTTCAAAAAAGCTATCTACAGCATCCATTCATTTGCATTGCAGCAATTATTTCTATTTGGAAATGCTCTCTGACAAAAAGTACCCTCATATCTTTCTCCAGGTTGAAAGGATTTTTCCCAGGGTGGGGTTAGAGGACACAGACCCATGACAAATACAGACTTAATATGTAAATCTGAGCTTCCTTTTGTTACCAGAGAAACATGGGTTGGAGGTGTAAGGCAGAAGAAGGGAAAGTAGAAGGTTCATGTTTAAAACAGGCTCAGGGAATTTAAAAATAAGTCTTCCATTACAGTTAACTGGTGACTAGCACACAATTGTGTTGAAATTGTTGAAATTTCTTAGGGTTTGCTTTGGAAAGCCTATGAATTCTTTTCAAAATATTATCTTTTATAGAAACTTCTTCCATGATATGAAATTAATACTCAGTGTTAAAAGTCATTGTGTGATTCATGTAATTTTACATATACTACATCCATTGCTCCACAAGATTCCACAGACAACAGAAGAAATTGACTCCTGCTCCAGTGGAACTTCAGTAGGACCCATAGAAAGTAGGAAGAAGAGTCCACCAGTTGAAAATGAATCTATTGTAACAGCCCTCTTGCAAAAGTAAGAAATAAGCTCATGGTGTAGACAAGCACCCCTGAAAAACATGGCTGAAGTCTGTGCTTCTTGAGAAAACTGTCTTCTTAAAAGGATTTCAGGGCTCTTTGCAACAGAAAGAGACAGTGGTAAGAGCAGTCATCCCTAGAAGTGGAGACACAGGCTACCTAATTTCCCAGTGGCATAGAATACACTTTAACTGGCATTTCGAAGAATGTTTGGCTCAGGCAGTGAGGTTCTGAAAGCACTTATTAAGTACAGTAAGAGCAACTTGCATCCCTGGTTTTTAGGGGTATCTTGATATGTTTATTACAGACCATCGAACATAGCACATCTGGTGTCAGGAAAATGATGGTTCAGGATATCCCTTTGAGCCTGTGTTCTTGTCATTACCACAGGACTAAGACAGGGAGGCACATCCCATTCCTAGGTTGCTTTCTCCTCCCCTCACACTGACCTCGAGGAACATCATCCCAGCATGGCTCTCAGCAGTACCGCTTTATAGCTGCTCCATGGAGCAGGATGTGAAGCATATAACTGTGTGCTGCTGCACCAGCGAAGCACAGAAGTGAGCAGAACCAGAGGCTCTCAGAAAAGTCTGAGAGTTCAGTTGTCCATGGGCCCTACAACTGTGACCTCGCCCATCTGGCACCTCCTACAGCACCTCGGTGCGGGTTTGCCTCTCCGCCTCCAGTCAACAGCAAGGGCACAGGTTCACCGTGAGCCAGCATTTCAGGGGAGAAGTGAGGCAGCTTGAGCATTAAAACAGTCTCTGCTCAACCCGGAGGTTAGAGCACCTAAGGATCTAACTGATGTGTTAGAAGGTCCCCCCACCTGCAGGGTGTGATAGCTCAGAAAAAAAATGGAGATAGGTAATCTCAGATCACTGATTCTAGTCACTTGTTATTGAATGCTCTGGACTTGGGCTTGACCCTTCTCTCCCTCTCCCTCCTGCTCCCTGGAATTTCCCCATCAACTACTTGTCTTTAAAATCTCCATCCTCAGATTGGAAGTATATTGACTCCAAATGAAGGAGGCAGATCACAGTGGGTATCTCATGTGACCTTTTCATCTGTAATTCTCTCCCACATAAAGGACAAAGCCACATTTTTCTTATAAATCAACCCCAGAGAATAACCACTATCTGCAAAAATGTTAACAATTAAACAATAATTCAGGGATTTGGAAACTAAACACCCTGTGTGTGATCAGATTAATAGAATATTTTCTATGTAATTCTAGAGAAAACCAATTAAGCTTACCATCTAACGAGCAATGATGCTCTCTCACATCTGCCAGCAAAATGAATCAACATAATCTATTGCAGGTGGTTGTGCTTTTTATTCGCTATGTTACAGAAATGATTCAGCACGATAAATTATGGAACCATAATCAGCAATTGGTAATATGGGGGAGTTTATCCTTTTCTTAGCTTATAGGCTTATAACTACCGTTACGTCAAAAAAACAGCACTCAAGTTTGTGCCCACAATTAACATTTATTCATAAAATATCAAGTATTTTTTCACCACATGGCATTTCAAGACATCAGCCAAATTGCAAATAATGACCAAAGCTCCAAAATCATCACTTTCTACCACATTTTTGCCTTTCACGTAGATGATCAGAAAGTCATGGAATTAGGAGAGGTCTCCTGCTTGCATTACAAGAGGGATAACTCTTTTCTATTCTGTTTCTATGATATTTGGAAGAATATCATATTGTTATTCAATAATGCATCTTTTTCCTTTGGTCACTCTGACAACATTTGTACAGGATCTTCCACCAGCACCTGAAAAGTTTTGTGTTCAGTAGGGAAATGTTTTGATACATGCATGTGCATAAAATAACTCTAGCCCCTAACATAATGTTGTGTAACCAGAAGCAAAAGGACTTCATATTTTTCTAAGATTTGGTAAAATTACTGCTTTCTGGCACAATGGCCTCTTCTAATATGAGTCACAGAAACATGCAGAGACCACAGTAAATCCATGAAGACCTGATATAAAGCCATTTAACTGAGGCTAGTTAAATCAGTGAGAATGTGGCCCATAATCATTATCCGTAGCTGCAAGTAAATCCAGCACAAATGTAGCCCATCCTGCAGTCATTCCAAAGTTGACATATGGCTCAAGTAACTTGTACTGGAGTTTCCTCCATAAGAAAGAGTAATTCACATAATGGAAA
This sequence comes from Ploceus nigricollis, assembly GCA_013399945.1. Taxonomy (NCBI): domain Eukaryota; kingdom Metazoa; phylum Chordata; class Aves; order Passeriformes; family Ploceidae; genus Ploceus; species Ploceus nigricollis. Next base: position 655,573 of record VXBC01004667.1, on the reverse strand, counting down.
TAATAACATGCATTACATTGCATCCTTCAACCTATAATACTATTAAAGTATTTACTACAAAGTAAACCAATTTTTGCTTGATAAAAAGAAATCAAAACACATGCAGGAGCTTTAGGGAAATAAACTTTCACTTCTAATAGTCCAAATCAGAATTGGATGCAGAATCCATGACTGGGTAGGTGTTTGACATCTAAAGGTTTAGAAACCTAAGTCATGCTTTGGAAATTCTATTATTTTTCAGTTCATGTCAGAGAAAAGTTCAAATGAAAATAACAGGTAGTAGACTTCCTTGATCCCCATAGTGCTCTTGAAATTACTTTGAAAATCTCAGAAAAAAAAATTAAATCCTTAAATAAATTAAACATTATTAACATCTTTACCATTTATATTTTTGGTGACATATTTGATTGGGGGTTTTTTGGGGGGTAGTAAAAAAAAAAACCCTGACCAAAAAAACCCCCAAAAGAACAAACAGAAAAAAAAAAACCACGAAAATATTTGCTATCTATAATTTGAAGGCAGATGGTCTCTTTAGTTTGGTTCTTGCTTTTTCTTCGGAGGGTTGTGTACCTTAACTTCAGAAAACATCCTGAGGTCACTAGATGCCTGCAGAGCCATTCAGTAGAGGTCAACAAACAAAATTCAGAAGATAACCATGTGCTTTTCACCCCTTCAGCAAACACTTTAGCAGAGCATTTTGATGGAAGAATAAAGGAAGAACTGTCTTCCCAGCTCACAACTTTCCCTATGACATTTGACAGTGATCCTGACCCAGATGGAGATGTGCAGGGTTCCGCAAATCAACTTCACTTGTGCTGAGAAACTCATCTGAAACTCTTGTAACACATGAACAAAGTCACACAGAAAGGAACAACTTTCTGTTAAACTACAGTAGGGTGAAAAAAAAACCCCATGGAATCCCAAAAGCTTAGAAAGGAAACTGTTTTTTCATTTTAACTAAAGTAAACCACGACTGACATCACTATAATATAAATAGTTAAAGTATATACTACAATACAAATAGTTAAAATGTCAGAGTGGTTTATTGCTTACTATTATAATGTTTTCATAATAAGGAAACCTAAAAAAATTCCTGTGGAATAATGCTATTACTTGCCATCTGAAACAAATTCCCCTTCTTCTTTTGCATAGTCGTCTATTTCTTGTCTAAATGACACTCAGTCAGTGCTTATTACTGAATACAACATGGAAGTGATCAATAGAGCCTAAAAAACACATTATAAAGATCTGCATGTTTCCCAGGATAGAGCCAAGGTCTACTGAATCTGCAACAGTGCCCACCTGTTAGAGGTAACCTTGCAATAGGGTCTCCTTTAGCATTATTCACCCTCAGTGATGAACCAGTGATACTATAAAAATAAAGATACCAGAAAACAAATAAATCTGTGTCCTGTATGCTTACAGGAGTTAAAGTGTTCTAATGTTATCTTTTTTAACAGATTGTACATCATCTCTATTTTTAATATTTCTAACACATTCGCGTCTACAAACTGATGTCCCTGAGAAGCAGGGGAGCAATATCATTTTCCCCCCTTCAGCTGTGTTCTCCCCTGAACTATAAGGGTTTCTTCCTCTCTCAAATGGGAGGACTCACAAAAATTATAGGAATCTCCAGAATGAGTTTATTTCTTGCAATTCCACTGGAGATGAAGGTTTCAAACCCTTATAAGAGTACATATACACTCTTCACACTTCCTTTCCCCGAAACTCATAGGACAGCAAAGAATTAACTCATCCGAGTTCGATGATGCTTGTGGTCTTCTTAAAACAAGACACTATGAAGACATCGTATCTCCCTGATATGGCCCTGCTGCTCCTCTCTACTTAACTATGATTAGATGTTTTCCTCTTACCTCAGTTTCTGGGAATAGGATAAATCCTCTTCCAGCTGAATAGGAAATGAGACTATGAACCAGTGCACAGTGAAAAAATAACTTCTGCCTGGATCTGGGACCACATCAAGAGCAAAGCCAGACAATAGATGAACTAAAGGAGAATGGATTATTTCACTACAGGCTGTTGTTTGATATAAGCACCACTACAACTTGCCAGCCTCTGAGGTGTCAGCTAGAGGTTGGTAGCACATTACACACAATGCCATATTTCTTTATGTTCAGCTTTAGTGAACAGTTAGCAATATGATGTTCTTGTGTACTTCTGGCATTCCCTTAGCACTTCCCAAATTTGGCATCATCTGTTCTTCACTGAGTTTTTTTTTTCCCTGTAGGGAACTTAAACTTGCCTCTAAGATCTTGCAGATGGATGGAAGCTACAAGAACTTCATGACACACATTTTCTGAATGAACATCTCTGCTCTTCCTTACCTCAAGAATCTTATCAAAAAGGGATTTGTGGCACTAGCCCTGGCACACAGTTCTCCCTTGCTCCTATTACATAATTTTCATTAGAATATAGTGCTACAGTTCTGCTATAAACATCCCTTTGATCGTGCCAAAGCTTTTCTACAAATGTTCCATTACAGACAGTGAGATAACTTTCGTATAACCTTAGCAGAGCTTCCTCCTTTGAAGGTTTTTTTAAATTAATATTGTACATATGCTTCAGTCTGGCCTATAATCCTTCCTATATGAAGATTCCCTCTTCATTCCACAAGTGCATGCTTCCAGTAATCTGTAATAACAAAGAGCATTTGCAGTTACATACATAATGCATTTTTATTTTAAATGCAACTGCAAAGCCAGCTGTAGAAAGCTCACTCTATTTAACCTGCATTATTAATGACACAACACAGAAGAGACAGACCAGTGGCACTATTAAAGCCAACATTAAAAGCACCAGTAAATTTAAGAAGGTGAAGTTTTTCCATGAAAACTATATTGTAGTGACGAATGAAAAAAATTAAGGATAACCTGATGTTCCACTGTGGCCTGCCTAGTCACTGTACTTGTATTTGTGTTAAGATTTTACAAAACTTTCAAGCTGTCACTATACATATATCTATATAAATGTATATATTTAAGATCTGATCTAAGACCTGATCTTTTTCTAAATGATGTCTAAATCAGCAGAGGTTACACATCTCTACAGCTGTGTCCTTATGCCAAGAAGATAGAAAAGGTTCTATATAGACTGAGGAACTCACAGGTCAGCAAATTGGTTTTTACACCTTGGTTGTGTGCTCTGCTAGTCCCAAAAATTTCAGTCTCTTAGTTAAATCTAACCAGACACATATGTGTTATGCCAATCTGCTCAATTGAAAGCCCTTCCCTGAACTCTCTGAAGCAAAAATACCGTGCAAAAACCTTCTGTTCCTTGAAAGAAAAGAAACTCTTTTTGAAGAGGAAACACAGCAAACAGAACAAACCCATGTCGGCCCTGAGGTCAGGTTATCTCAATGAGTAGCTGTAAAGAGTAGAGACTGTTTCTGTACCTTCTTTCCCAGAGCGGCCACCTTCTTAGGAAAACTCCCAACAAAGCAACAGCTTTGTGACAGTTGCATGCATCCCAGCAGGAACACCAATTATTTTCAACACCATTTTTTAAACACATGCCATGGGAGGAAGCAAAGTGTATGTGTATTACTCCAAAAGATGACATTTCTTTCAGCGTTAAGAGAGCTGCGCCAATAGGCTCCGTGTGGAGTACTCAGTGTATCAAGTAGCAGATTAATTGTCAGCTGTACCACACAATTTACTGTAAGTGAAAGCATTGGTATGTAAACTGTATGAATACATATTGACAAATGACTGATTCTTTGTAGTCCTGCTGAATAGCAAAGGCTGTCATAACAAATTGCTGCTGTTCAGGAACAAGTATCTAGAAAAAGCTGATGCAGACAACGCTTGTGACTATTGCCCAGCACTTTACACAATAGAAGCAAAACACAATTTTTTTCTTAAAATTCATAGTTCTGCCATCCATCACTAGGAATTCTTTTGCCATTCATGCATTCCTTAGCATAGGAAATTCAGCAGTATTTAAAAACAGCATCCATTTGTGTCTGCATACTGTAAAAGGTTGGTTTATGCACATCTGTACTACTGATGCATAGCTGTGCTGCCCATGTGTGATGTCATATTGCAACCTCTTAGCTCCAGAGCAGCTATGATTTTTCTGGAGGAAAACTCATCTCTAAAGGATCACATTAAAATTCCTGGATTTTGTCAGGAAAAATGTGACCTAATATTCATCCCTTCCAAACAATTTTCATGTTTCAATTGATGATAGTCTGTACCGTTTATGATATTAAACAAGGATGATATTTCAATCTCCTCTGTCCAGAAGGATGATGATCTAGGTTTGACTTAAATGTTAAAAAGGTTATATCTTTATTCCCTCAATAAAATATAAATATAGTTATTTTAAAATGTTATATTTATCTCTCTTGTTGCCAGTTATAACTGACAAATAATACAGAAAAAAGAAATAGAAACCCATCTCATTAACTGCGTTCCTATAACATCAAGTTTAATTGCATTAATGAACAATTCCAATGTTAAGAAGTGTGCTGTGTGATTTCTTACCAGTACTCCTGACTTCCCCATTTCATAGTCTTTATACTGACTTTAGATTAGACGTTATACCTTGTACATTTGCATCAGCCAGAAAATTCAGTCTCTTGCTTTCAATTTGGCCAAATAAATAAATGTTCTCCTCCTTCCTACACCTGCCTGCCTTAAAAAGCCTTCTCCATCCCATCTAGTGTGGTAAGAAAAGGTTAAAATGCAGATGACAATGGGTCTGATTCTGACAGAAAATACAGGTGTATTTAGTATTTGCATCCTTTCAGGCACAAAAGGATGACACAAAGCCTTAGGAGATCAAACCATGAGGTCTGTTCACAAGCAGCCCACGTGCAAATTTTGGCTCATTGAGAATTGCAAGCCTGCAGTAGGTACAGGTCTCATTTAAGAAGAATATCCAAAAATATGCACATTTACTTACATAAACTTAACTGCACTCCTCATTTGAAGAAGATAAGCCATTTCTTGGGGCATTTTCCTAACTAAAAATAGATAAATTAAATCATTCTGCCGCCCTTTTCTCTTCTCATATCAGGCACAGAGGCAGATCCTTCATGCCATGTAAAACATTGCCAACATAACCTAGTTTAAGAACAGTCCCTAAAAGCATATTTTGTCTTGGTGTCTGCTCCTATCAACAACTCAGGGGTGTAAGTCTCTCAGGTCTCTCTATTGCTCTTCTCAAGCCCATTGGTAACATTCACAGCAGGTGCCATCTTCCTCTGCTTCCTTAAATATTTGAGGACAATATCTCTGATAAATTAATTCTTTGCAAGTCCCAAGATGATAACTGGCATTTTAGGTCCAAGAGTAAACATAGAAATATAGATTATGTGTCTCCTCCTACTAAAAAAGTTCTTAAAAATACAGATTATTTTCTTGCAGACTGTGAAAGTAACATCCCAAAGATTTATTGAACTCATATTCACAAGTCTAAATAAGTTCTGAGAGACTTTTTTCCTAATTTTCAGTAAAATAAAAACTAGATATTCACTATCAACAATATACCTTGTACCTTGTCAACGAATACCTAGTACAATTGATGCATTCACAGGAATAGAAGTCTCACACACTTGCAATAAATATTTGCTTACCAAATGCCAAACCCATGGGGAGGATCACAATGATATCTGATTTGCCTTCCCTTTTAGAGCTCTCTTGTCATTTAATCATGAAGAAAAACGAATAGGATACAATTTAAAAAGGTCAATTACTCATAAGTAAATGGTTGATGACAGTCCACAGAAAGAGCCTAGAAACACCCCATAGGCTGAAATATGCTTTGTTAAGTTTTTGAGTGCTTCCATGCAAAAAACTGTGTTCAAAATACATTCTGATGATTTATAAGCAGCAAGAATTAAACTGGACAATTATGTAGTCAATACTAATTAACTCACTTGTTAATTGGTGTTTTTTTGATATTCTGTACTCTTCAGACATATGCTAATGTGTGCATATGGCGAGGTTGTAACATCATGAAGCAAGCATGAATATAGCAGTGACAGCTTAGTGTTTAAAACCCAGATAAAAGAAAAATTATGTTTTAAAGATGTTATTTTGCTTTTTCTTCAGCTCAGTTTATGATCCTTTTCATTCCATTACCTTAATGAACACAATCTTCCCTGTAGCATCATCAGAGCAAATTTTTAGGCCTTCTTCACATATTTGGATTATTTTTAAGGGCAATCGCAATCTCAAAAATGTCTTGAATTAAGATTGTTTGATTTGAGAATATGTAGGGTGTCTATTTAACATATGTTTATTTTTAAAAATTCATATATTCTCCTTGAACACTACTTCTAACACAGCTTTTGTCTGTCAATGTGCATGCTTGTAACACTAAATATTTCCTGCAGTAAGTCAGACAACACCACAACCTACTGTTTCTATTATTTTTATATCAAAGTAGCAGAAATAAGCCCTTTTTAATTTAAATGGGGTTTTTTTTTGGACAAATGAAAAAAGAAAAAAATGGTTTTACTCTTTTTGGCCCATCTGTAGCAGATTAATGAGTTTAATGCAGCAACCAAGTATTGGCTTCCTGAGTTTTCTGCTTCATGTGATTAGCTCATTCAACAGGTCTTCATTTTTTCCTTCCTATAACACCACAACCACACACCCGCTGAACACTCCTTCCACACTTACTACCCATAATATTTCTCCCAGCTTCTACCTATCCAGATGGAAATTTCTATATTCAAGTGCAATTTAATTTCCCCTTCCAGCCAGTCCTCACTTTTGAGTACACTGTCACTGCAATATCATAGAATCATAGAATTATAGAATGGCCTGGGTTGGAAAAGACCTTAAAGATCATATTATTCCAACCTCCCTGTCATGGACAGGGACACTTTCCACTAGACCAGGTTGCTCAGAGCTCCATCCAGCTTGGCCTTGAATACTTCCAGGGATGGAGCATCGACATAATCTCTAGCTCATCAAAGTTGGCTTATCTTTAAAGACTGGTACATGGTTATGTTTATTCACAACAAAACTGTCATCAGACCTTTCAAAACCTTGTTTCTGTAGGCATGAGGCCTTACGTCAATGTTATATTTCATATATCAGCCCTTTACATTCTTCTGGATAAAAAAAGAAGTATTTCCTTGATCTCTCTGGTGACAGTAGGAATATTTGGCTCCTTTTTGAAATACCAAGATGCAAGCTATTCCCCAAGTGTTGCTGTCTTATCAAGAAGAAGGTAAGTCATTAGCCCTTTAAAAAGAAGTTGTTTATACAGAGGTGTAAGGTATATTTCCCCTGGGTACTGAAATTCCTAGTAATGATGGTCTGGTCAGTCTGTAGCCATGCCAGTCCTCTGGGTCCTTACCCCAGCCAGTTCCATCACTGGCCTTATAAACATTCCCAGTTATCCTAGTATTAAAAAAGATATATCTAAATGTCTTTTAAAAATATTAGGGTGACATATCATTTTATATTAATGTTGGCTAAACAGCAAAGTCTCTGAAATTATTTTGAGGAGGTGGGATTCTTTTGGGAAGACATCATGCAGGCATCTTACATCATGCAGGCATCTTACATCATGCATCATCTGACGTGAGAGACGTGGAAACCTGCCTCTCCACTGTCCAATTTGAGGGACAGCTGACTGGTTCTCTCTAACCAGGATGCTCAGCAAATTCAGAGATCATTCCTTCCTAGTATAATTGTTGCCAATATCGGTATCTTCCTAAAATAAATCCATTTTTAATAAATATTTATTTTCTAAACTAGAAGAATTTCACCAAAAATCTTCCCTCCGCAACTGTGGTAACCTCATTCCATTACTGTCAGTGTTCATTGTCTGGTTCCCTTACTCTGACACCCACTAGATAATTTTATTCGAAAGCACTCAAAAACATATCATTATATTTTGAAATGGATTTCATTATTAACCCTACCACATATGCAGAGATTTCTAGAATTTAAATATTTTCTAAATTAAGGATACTGTCTGGAGGCTTATTTCTCTCAAGCGCTGCTAACACTAGAAAATAAATAAATATACAACTCCAACAACATTAAGGGAGAGGAAGGAAATATTTAAAGATTTATTCAAAAAAGCTTGAAATTATTTGGCCTGCAGGATCTGTTTCAATATGAAAAACATTTCTGCACAGAAGTATGCATATTTTCTTTCCCATATGCAGAAAAGTAGCACAATCTTCAAGAGACATACAGCATCTGACTTTCAGTACCTACAGCCTCTTTTGCTTAAGAACAAAATCAAAGCTACCCAGAGCCCTGGGTCACATCTTCATTTAGCCATTTCACATGCAACTTTTGAAGAAAAAAAAAAATTGCATGGGTCTAATCCAAACCCTTTGAAGTAATTTTTTGAGGTTCAATGGACTTCAAATGAGAGGTTTGGGTTTTTTTGTTCAGAGTACATTTCTCCTCTTATTTTTTTAATGTTTTTTAATTTTTTTTTAATTTTAATAAAACTTTTCAGTGCCAGTTCACAACACTCGAATTCTACAGGTAAAAACCACAATTTTTTTTGTTATCAAAATCTCTCTTTTCCCACCATTGTATAAAACACTTATATTTTACATGAAATACCAAAGATGAAACAGAACTGAAAAGAAAATGCTAAAAATTTATGAATTACAAAACCCATTTTGGTTGATTTATCCTTTCCATGACTGATGCCACTGTGAAGTCCCATTTTCTGAAGGTCCAACAGATTGAAGGAAAAAGTTTCAAAATTTATGATAAGCATGAGATATTCAAAAGTTGAAGCAGAGGAGTCCTTTGCTAAGGAAAGACTCATTTGCTTCAGGGCTCCCGAGGACTTTATTGCCACCAGTGATTCACTGTATGACAGGGAGCAATTAACATCTCTGCTGCAGACCACTTCCTTGGTGAAACAAACTGCAATACATTACCTGTGCTGGGAATTTGAGAAGGTGGGAGCAGCAGCTTAGTTGTTTTTGCAAATAGTAAAAATACACCTGGTGTCTAAACTTGGACTTCTTTTTTCCTCCTCCCATATATTAAGGTATTTATAGATTAAAAAATTTATTAAAAAAATAAAAGTGTTGTCAGCAAAACACTCAGGCTTCAAGATGCTTAAGAAAGATGGAAAGAATGCAGAGGTCCTCACTGTGGTGCTCGGAAGACCAGGACAGTGGACCTAAGAAAGGACGTACATGGATGCTGTCATATCTACTCCACAACTCTGGGCAGAGAAGTTTAAAACTTCTAGGGTGACAGACACAACTAATATTTGATGCCAGGTTTGTGCAGTACTTTAAGATCCACACTTGGAAAGGGGAGGTGTGCATCCACAACATTTACACTAAAAAGTACCCAAGTCATCTCAGCTGCCCTGTCTTGGTAATTCCAGGTCCCTTTAACTTTAGAGTTACATAGTGTTCAGTTACTATGGAAACAAGTTTTATTTCATTTTTTTCTAAATACTTCTGTCAATAAGACCACACAGTATATTGCATGTCTCAGGTGCCAGAATGCCTTATGCCCTCTTTACTTCAACATGAATATGTGTATTTATGCAGAAATGGACAGGTTGGTGATCTCTTATATGACTGACTGTGCTCCTTTTGGCATAATATGCTTTTATGAATAGTCAAGTGAGAACAGCCCACTTACTTTAACAATAATAAAGTAGTATGTTTGATTCAGCAAGGAAGTAAGGGGGGGGTGGAAAGGAAAGCAAGAATTAAAATTTTGTGCTGTTCTGCTGAAATTCAAACCAAACAATCCCCACACATTCATGCATATAAAAAGGAGGCTCTGGAAAAATAGAAGTTCTATAGAAAAGAAAATTTTAAGACCTGACTGGCCTTTGGTTATGTAAGGAAATGAAGATTGAGCAGCTGCACTGACATTTCGTTTCTGGATACCAGAGGACTGTAGTGACTCACTCCTCATTGCTATGCCAGCATACCTCTTCTACACAAGTTTTGATTAAGGTTAAAAACAAATGAAAAGGCAATGTATTTCAACTTGTATCAGTGTGTCACTGACAAGTAGCATGAGTAAGTGACCTGTCACAGTGGCCCAAGCCAAAGCATTCTCATTTGGATAGCTCAAGAGCAAGTATTTCTCATGTGAAATTCAGAAAGGGCATGCTATATAGAAATGAAATTTGGTTTTACTCTTGCACTGCAAAAGTCCATAGAGCCTACATTCACAGCTATTCATGCCATATAAAAGAATGTCTGAATTACCATGCACAATGAAATATAAATGGCAAAAATAAAAAACGAATACAGTATATGATTAATTAAGTGTGGAGATAAAAACAGACACAGCATAATCAGTACCTGCCTCAGGTAATGATAAAATTTGATCAAGAAAGTATAGGTCTGTATGTATGCAGGATATTAGTCAGAGCTCAAAGGGAAATATTAGTCAGAAACTAAGACTTAGCAAAGTATGTAAGGCACAGAAGAGCTGTGCAGGACTAGCCAGAACATTTTGTGCTAAGCTTCAAGTCCTGCAGTTAGCACCTTTTCGGGTAACACCTCATGTTAATTCTTGCTCAGGATCAGTACCCTCACTCACAGGTAACACTGGTCCTTCAAAAGACCTTTGGGCTTTTCTCAAGCTCCCACCCACACCACTCTGAAGTGACCAGGCAAGTGCAAAACCTCTCACAGATATCACCCATCTCATAAGGAAAGCTCAACTTAACACCATCTGTGGAACAAAAGCTGTTAACCATGCCCTGGACTCTGTCCCAGAAGATACTTCCCTGAGCTTCCCATCTCTCTTATCCCAAGCCTTGGCCTCTTGCCTCGGAAAAGCAGGGCTAATCCCATTCTGAGTGGAAGCCACTGCAAGCCACATCTGTTAAGTGCAAGAAGAGCTGACCCTAGAGGGAAAGACATCTTCCTGCACACAGTCACACTTAAATAAAAGCAGCATCTGGGAGAGTCAGATCACTGACCAAGCAGGAAAACACAGGTAAAGACAGCATCAATTCCTTTCTATGGAGTAATTCCACATCCATCAGCTAGGGAACATTACTGTTTGACCTTATAGTTGGGTGGGGCTGGAGAGTTTTCATCCAGGCTGTTCCAGAAGTGGGATATTGCATCATTAGCAGCACAAAATAACATAACAGTAGAATTCAGAGCACTGTCAGTGTTCTAACCTCTTTGTGACAGTTAAAAACAGTGTTCCTTTCATTGCTTTTCATATACTTCCAAGTCCTGATCAAGAAGGTTATCATCAGCCACAGGAGTTTCCATGCTTATTAAATCTGTCACTGTCTTCTAATGAATGCACTTGTAATGCTGGGTCTTACAACACAGATGTCTTGAAACACAAATATTTCTTTTTTTTTTTTCCCCACATAGGCCTTTAAACAGTTTTTAGCTATCTACCATCTACAGTAAATAACTGGTAGTTTGCGAGAACTAGATTTGAACTAGCTGTGTATGAAAGCCAAAGATGTCATTTTTGTATTATTAATCTTATGAGCCATCTGACTCAGTCTCATAAGAATGGAACCTCTTAACAGAACAGCTCTCCCCTGCAAGGTAAAACCTGTTCACTAAAATCACTGTACTTCAGAAAGGTTCTACTTAATTACTTAAGGGTTCCTAGTAAAAACATATCCAATAGCTCAAATTCTATTCTCAGCTTTGCAGAGATAAATAAGCCTCCAGTGACTTCTGTGGCCATCTATAGCTGAATTTGGCCAGTCATATAAATTTTCACTCTTCTGCACGTATAGTGTACCTTGAGGAGGCAAATGGAAGTCAGCTGAAAAATGGGTAGGATTTGCTTTCCCATTCCAAAATCAGCTTGTTGGCTGCAGTTTGTACAATGAGATGACATGAAACAAATGGAGTATGGCTGAAAATCCATTGTACTTAAGAGTGCACAAACAGGCACTGAAGTGCCAGTTCTCTAAAGAGTGGGGCTATTTATGTTCTTTCCTATACATCAACAATATTGCATTTTGGGTTTTGTTAGGTTAGGCTAACACACCTCAGGCTACAATCCCAGACATATGAGAAAAGGGAGCTGGAATGTTCTTAACCACGCAGGTCCTCCTGTACAAATCCACAATTAATGCATCCACTAATTGCCTGTAAACATATCCCCAAATCACCACGTTGTCCATGTGTTTCTTTTCTACCTTGTTGCGTATTTGATAGACTTACAGATAGACAGAAGAAAGAAAGTCTCATTTCTTCCCAAACACTCCAACACAGTGCAGAGCAGAAAAAGACATGTTTGGAGGCAAGAATCTTAAAACTATGTTCCACAAGCAACTAAATTTGCAAAAATCAAAAGCAACCTAAACGCATCCCTTCTATAGGCATTGCTGTTCAGGGTGCAATTTCCATTTCACTGACTGGCAGCACTTTTCCTTACATACAGCTAAGGAACCATAGTGAGGAAACACTCCTGCAAATGGGGCAGAGGGAGGAAGGCAGAAAATTGAAGGCAAGGATGAAGAGAAAAATTCAAAAACAAGTTTCTTGCTACTGGAAGGGCCAAAAACAGATGAAAGTACTGGTTTTCTCTCACATGTGTGGAAATGGATCTAGTGGTTGTGGGTGTATTTCCAAGTGTCTCACAGAAAACTGTGATTTCTGGTATAAGGCAGAATGACTGTTTGCTGAACGGCTGCTACATGATCGCTTGTAATTGCAGTGAGTTACAGTCCTCAGTACTATGTTCCACAAATGCTCAGCTTGCCTTGAACTCTCATCTGTTGAATACCTAATTCCTACTTCACCTCTCCTAGGGGAAGCATTTCTTCTCTTGCATTTATCAGAGCTAGCATTTAAGGTTCCATACTAAAACACATAAAAGAAAAGTCACTGTCCAAAGGTTGCGTCACAGCTTGGAGGGGAGCCACACAGCTTAAACAACCTGACAAGTAATCTTGCACAGACTGCAGACACTATCTGATACATATACACACAGAAACGCACTGGGCCCCCCAACCCCCCCCCTCCCCACCAGTTATC
>VXBC01004667.1:607655-642605 GCA_013399945.1 Ploceus nigricollis | reverse complement strand
CCCTCCCCACAATTTATGAAGTCTGTATTTATACATTCACATACTTTCTCAGTCATTTGGCATTTCAGTCATCTGACGGCATTTACCTTGCTCTGTCAGGAAGCATGTTGCAGGCCTGCTGGCTCAGGAGCAATCAGTCACAGGGATGCTCAGTGTCTGCTCCCTCTGATACAGTGGATACGTGTTCTCAGACATGATTCAACCATTTAGGTAGTCGAGATGACACATAGCACAATTATGTGTAATCCAGTCAATCAGCATCTATTCTAACAATCTGCATGCTGTAACTGAGTTTTTTAATCCTAAAACATTTCCCATAAATAAGCAGAGAAGTGTTTTAACTGAAGCAATTCTTACCACAAACACAGATTCCCTGTCTGCTCCCGATACAAACCCTTTCATCCTTTTTCTTCCCTTCACCTCAGATCCATCTCCACCACCAGCCAGCTTAGGTGCACCTCAGCCTGGTTTATGTGCTTTTCCTCCTCTACAAAACATTCTCTTTCTAGGAAGGATAGGGCAGAAAAGGCCATACTGTCCAGCCATATCTTCTGAGTTTCTGTTTGACACCTGCTGTGTCTTTCTGGTGCCATGCATGAAAATGATGGCCAGAGCAAGGAAGAAATTTCTCTCAATACATGGATCGTGATTGGAAAGTCAGTCTGCCCACTCCACCATCACCACATGCTGGTGTCTGACCAAGGTCCAGCATATCCCTAACTTAGGGCTCTCTAGCATCTAGCATCTCAACTCCTAAGGTGTTTGGATGAACCTGAATACTTCCATGTAGGATTATCTGCAAAACAGGCCTTTCATGGCCTCATCTGTTTACTCACAGCACCACGCAGTCTGGGGCAAACTGTTAAAGACCTGCAGATCCCCTTTTGAGCCAGTACTGGAGCAGGATACTCTTCATACAGAAACAGACCTTATTGTCATCCTTTGTATTGGATGTAAGATGCTAATTTGTCTTCAATGTTTCAATAATTTTTGTATGGGATTAATTCTTAGAGATGGAAGAGAGAGATGAAAAAGAAACATTATTACTGTTTGTATCTGTTCCAAGACCTCTCTTCTCCTCCACCTTTGTCCCAACCTCTACTCTATTCTTCCTTTCCTTTGTCAAGAGTAAACCAAAACCATCTTTGGGTCCTGCTGGTGTGCTGGGATCCAGAAATCCAGAAGAAAGATAAAAAGAGATATATCAAGTGCCATAAAGTCATTAAAGAGACTAAAGCTGAGTTTGTGAGATTCCCAGCTCTGTGTGGGCAGCCAGTACAGGTGAATATGGGAGATGAACAAGAGCTGGTGAGCCTTCAGTCACAAGCACAAGTATCCCCTGTGATGAATAGGAGGTTCATCCACAGTAGTCCCCAGTGGTGACCCAAAAGAGAAATATAAACACATCAAAAGTCAATAGGGTATGGTTAGCTTGAGGCAAACCTAACACTATGAACCAGCCTTCCTGGCATGTTCTAATATTCTTCTCTTACTCACAGTCTTTCCAAGAGCTTGTGGCATGTCAGGCTGCTGACAGATGATGTGTTCTCTTCCCATTGAGTTGCCTTAGAAAATTGAGCAATCTCCAGAGGCAAACTAGTTTATTCTGGATTTAAACTGAGCTGTCCAACCCAGGGTAACACAGGTCCTTTTTTAACTCTCAGAAAAGAAGAACCTACTGACTCAAAACTGAGGCAACACTTCATTCAGTAACAGGTAGAAAAAGAGAGGAGGCTTCAAGAGAAAGAGCTCTGAGAGCTTAGCACAAAGAAGTTGTAACAACTGTAACACTGAATTCCCCAGCTGGAAGTGATACTGCTGTGAGACATTACTTTAAAGTGCATCCTTCGTCTCTGTGACACTGACGACTTCATGTTTATAAATTAATAAGGAAGCTGGCACAGAAAATGGTTTACCTATGGGCTAGATACAGGTAAAACCAAGAAACAAAAATTTAAGTTACAGTAAAATTAGGTGCTATAAATTATGCAGAAGTGTTTAAGTTTCAAGGCTCTCCTATGGATATTTTTGTTCACTTAGAAAAATAAATGTAGTCAGTACAAGCCAGGAATTTATTAACAATCTAAATCTGCAATATATATGATGAAAAATCAATAAAATATTAGCTATGCATAGATAACAATGCAATTTATGCTTTTAAATCTGTAAGTTTATGGTAATTTTGAAAACAGAAAAAGACATAGGGTAGTGTTAAATCTTATCTCAGCAGCTGAGAAGTCTTTAGTTATGTGAGGTTTTGCTCTCATAAAAAAAAAAAAAGCTCTAGGTAACTTAAATGCTTAAGGAAGAGGTGTTTAGGTGGCACTGCTGTTTCACAAAAATTGAGTATTTTGACGTTAATCAGCTAAGGTAGGATTAATCTCGCCTACCTTTATAGTCCCAGCGTTCACAGCTAAGGTATTCATGGAGAAAAATAGGTGCTTTTAAGACTCAGGTCTGATAAAATGTAGCCTTTTGATTTACGCTGAGAGAAATCATGTACTAAAAATGCCTATTTATCTCCACTGACCACAGAAGGAGTCTAGGATGTCTGATTTGGATGCAAATACCTCCCATATAAAAATCTGCATTAATAATATCTCTACTGAGCTCCAAAGCAATTAATATAATTGTAGAAAAATATCTTGGAACTTTTTGTTCTCTCTACTTTTTTCCAGTTTCATATGAGAAACCACACTCCCTCTCCCATTTAATCCCTCTTCCTTCTTTTATCTGTGTTGTGAAATTTCTTGTGGTCCTCTGAAGTGCACATGTCTTCTTGTTCTTTTCAAAACAGGTATAATCTTATAAAAGACATTAAATAGATTTAGGACAAACTATATAAAGTGAGAGTAGATCTGTTAGCTCTGTTATCCAAGAAAGATTCCCAGGAAGCAATCAACCTAATTCATAGATATTGCAGGATTGTCAAATGTTCTGGACCAAACTATCTAGGCATCTTAATTAAGAAAGCAAACATGGGAATGTTTGTACTGGACTACACTTGCATTGCATTATCAGCTCTGAAATTAACATAGCCCTCATCGGTGATATTATCTTGAGATAAGGTGACCAGTTCATTCAAAGGTAAGGAGGACTAGAAGTCAGAACACTGTTGGCATCTGTCCAATTACACATATTAGGGAAATTATCCATGTCTTGGAAAAGAGATGATTAAGAGATAGGCTCAAATGATCTTCTCTGAAATATTTCTAGACTGAGGTGCAAAAAAAAGGTAGAAAATTGTTAAGAAGATTGCTAGGTACAAATGAAACAGATGGTCTGGATTTCATGGAGACACTGGATGCATTCCCCTGAAAGAAAATGTGATACTGAAGAAGTTACCTGTATAACACTAACGTAAACAATTTGCTTGTTAGAAACTATCTGAAAGTTGCAAAAAGGTCTAAAAACTAGACATGCAAGGAAAGATATTCAGAAAACAATTCATACTATTAAATCCAGCATAATATATTTTGAAGTAATGTGACAAAGATAATGAAAATAATAAAAGTTTCTTTTATTTTATACCATCAGTAGAAATCCGGATGGTAAACAAAAATAATTGAAAATTGATGTTGATCAAAAGTAATTGGCATTACTGAAACCTAGTGGGACTCATTTTTTATCTAGAATTATTAAATCATAGCTTATAATCTGCTTGGGAAAGGCTGTGTAAGGAAAAGAGGTTGGAATTTTGCTCATTTTAGAAGGCAATTACTTGCTTTAGAATTATTGATAACTTAGAACAGCAGGACTTTGAACATACACAGATCAATGAGCAAGTTCTGATGAACGGTTGTTGCAGATCATCTGACCAAACTACGGAATGGGATGAACTCATTTTGACTTATTAGTGATGTGGAACAAGTGGTGTGTTTTTGGAGGCTTCAGCTCGGTGAATGCATGCTGCAGGTTTCAATCAGCTTACAGGAAATCATCAGTAGAGTTTCTGATACAACACTTTTCTCTATCCTAAAGCCAAACCATGCTCTACCCAACGGGAGGCAACTATTATATAAGAAAGCAGATGACTGAATCGTTAGAATGATAGTTGGCTGTTATCTAAAGATCAATAGTAGCAATCTAATTGTGTTCAACGTGCACCAGGAGAGGCCAGTTTCAAAGGGCTCTGTAGACAGGCAGATAGATAAGCAGTACTTCAAAAGTAGTAATTTCCAAAGCCAAGAAAAAGTCCAAACAAAACTGGAAGGAAGCTCCAACAACACAAGTGAGAATCTAAGCACCTGAAAAATAATTAGTTAAAATCTTCATTTCCACAGTAAAGAAAATGACCAAAAACTTGGGTCATTATATGTATGAGAGGATGCCTAGCAAAAACACAGCAAGTGACAACACGTGCAAACAAACAACAGTAAGGATAATTCAAGCTAGCAATCATGGGAAGTAGGGAAGGAAGGATAAAGAGGCAATATTGAACTCCAGCCTATCAACGCTGCTGCAATCAGAAGGTTTCGTGCTGGGTTATGGGACTAAGGATCACCTCTGTGAGCTCAGAGGAGCAATGGTGGGGGCACTCAATACAAAGCTGAAGACCTTGAAGCCCCCTGTCCTGCCTGCTCCTGAGGCTGTCCCAGGAGAAGTGCCAACCCACAGACCCTCAGACAAACTGACAGGAAGTGCTCTTGGGGTCACCCCAAAAGCTAATGGACCACCAGAGGCATGGGCCAATGGTGGGGCTCTTGGGAGGAGCACTTGGGGATGCACCTCTCTGTGCACATGTTTGTGTGCAGCAGGGGGAGATAGGGGACGCTGCTAACTGTGACAGGACAGGCTGAGCATCTTATCCTGGCCTCTGGAGGGATCCACTTTGTACTTGTATCCGTGCATGGGTACATTTTGTCCAGTAAGGGGCTTTATCCAAACCATCCAGAGGAGAACAGGATGTGTTCCCACAGGGAATATGTACTCAGCATCTGCCAGCTGGCCCCTTGGACCTGGAGCTGTGGCAGCATTGCCTCTGTCGAGGAAATGGCACCTCCCTGCAGTCTGTGCTTGCTGAAAACAAAGAGAAGCATTCACAGATATGTGGTAATTCCTAAGTGAAAACAGAAGCACTGACCATTAGAAATCTGGAGTTTTCTAAATATTCCTGTTCTGTATTTTTTTGTAAAGAATACTGTGCAAGATATTGGTCACCAAAAGGAATACTAAACACTAAATACTAAAAACCCCCAAAACTAAGAACAAACAAATAAACAAACAAAACACCCCAAAACAACCACTACATCAAAAAGAAATCAATATCTAAATTTTCTTTGCATTCTTTTAATCCTGATGAAATATGAATAAGACTCATCAAAATAAACATGTATTCCCTGTGTTTGGGATTTTTTTGCTGTTGGATGGGGTTGTAGGGCCTTTGTTTTTTTACTAAAGCAAAACAATTTTTGGGTGCTTCCAACATCACAAAGTTGAAAAACATTATTTATCAGGGTTCAAACAGAAAACCATTCAACAGCGGCTCAGTATATCAGCTAGCCAGGCATCAACCTCAAGAAAAGTACAGAAAAAATGAAAAAGGAGCCCACTGATAAAGTATTAAGATAGAGAAATAAAGATTTAATGACAACAAAAATCACTTAAAAGAAAATCACACCAAGGAAACCTTATTTCCTCCTTTGAGGGGATTTTGTTTGATCACTAAATGTAACTTCAGAGGCCAAGTGCACTTTTCTCAGCATTTGCTGTAGCATTATGGAATTTTCTGATTAAAATTGGCATTGTAGAATATGCCCCACTTCAGATGGGATAAGAGCTAGGTTGGGCCAAGAAGTATTTGTCAGATGATGGACATTTGCTGATGGGAGTTTTTTCAAAGGAGTCTATGACTAGCAATAAGTCTGATCCTATTCCACTTTTTCATTAATCAATAAATTGGAATAAATATTTTAAAATGGATTGAATCTTCACCTTAGACAAAGATTGGTGGGAAGCAATCACTAGAAGACTTGGACTTACTCAAACAAAATGAGTTTAAATATATGCAAGCACAACATAATATAGCTGAAAGGAAGAGTGTGTGTGCCATCCATAGAGTAGGAAAGATGTACCTCCAAAGCAGCTTTCTCAGCGACAGCCAATAAGAAATTCAGAACGTGCTCCTTGGGCAGTTTTGTAGGAAAATGGGCTATTACAATCTCTGGACATGTAAGCAGCAGAAGTAGGAGGGGTATTGGTATGCTGCCCACAGTTTAAGGGGCCAAATTTTGAGAAGGACATTAGAAAACAGAAGAAGGTGAAGTAAAAGGTCATAAAAATTGACTTTGAGAGCCGAAGAAAATGTGTTAAAGTGAAAAAATTTAACAGCTCAAGTAATTTAGCTTTTGAGAGGGCAGGCTGAGAGTGACATGATTGCAGTCTAAATACTTTCAAAGGGAAAAAATAGAAAGAGCTAAAGGGTTCTTTAACAAAGACAGATATAAAAAGAACCATAGCTAGAAATGAAGCCAAATATGAAATCATGCACCAATTTGTAATTGCATAAGTGATTAGACATGGGGAAAAAAATATAAAGTAAAGTCCATCTTCATCTCTTGATGTCTTTAGATCATGAGTAGATGCTTTTGTGAAACACATTGCTCTGACCGAGAAGTTATTTTTTAAATCAACGTGTTCAGCTAATAGCCAGCCTGGGAATTAGATCTATAGGAATTTTCTATTTTGCCTGCAGCTCTTTTCTTCAAAAAGGCCAGCTCTCTGACTTGGGCAGCAGTCTTCCCATCCTTACTCTTATTCCCCTGTTTCTCCAATGGCAGATGCCCAGCTCTGCTTTTTTTGGGCAGGAAGGAGATTTCTGCCATCTGCAGCTGTTTCCCATGGAGGGGGATACCAATTGATCAACCACTGTGCTAGGGCAGCAGAGATCCTGTGGAGCTGTGGTGGGGAGAAGAGGCTTGAAACCCATTCTTGCCTTATGGCCACCAAGATCAGACCTTGTTGCTTTCCCTCTAGTAAGTTACTGAACTTTGAATAATGAGAAGTACAGAAAGCCACTCATTTTGACAGGTACAAAGTAATTCAACTAGCATAAGTGTTATAGTTCATACTTAAATTTAGACATAAAATCAAGTCTGATAAAGAAGCCTTCCTAATACAGGAAAGACAGACACAACCTTTATTAAAAAAAAAAAAAAAAAAAAAACCTAAGTATCTGTGAAAGGTTTTTAGAAAGAGGTTTGTCCATCTAACTCAGATGTCCACAGCTATGCAGAGGATACCCACCTCGGAAGAGAAACCTCCACTGGTCTCTTTTGAGTAAGCAGGGTGTTTAGACCTGAACATTAACAAGGTGATTAATCAAGTACTCTATAATGTATAGGCACAAGTTAGATCCAGCTCAGGCACAGGACATCTCCTTTGTAGGTTGGATCATCTACGAGTTCTTCTGCTTTAAAACCTTAGACTTCAAATACCATTCAAGTGTAGCAAGTCTTAAAGGGAGAAGTACTGTATTTTACTAGACCAAGTGATGTATCACAGCTGTATATCACCACTAATACTACTACTGAAAGGAATAAGAGCAGAGGCAGAAATGCAACTTGTGGACAGAGAAATACAGTGTTTGGACACAAAGATATCTGACAGGCTCTGGGAAAGTGGAAAAAAACCTCCCAGACTTCCAAAAATTTAAAAAAGTATTTGAACATTTTCAGGAATTTTGGTTTAAATGCTCATATTTCTTTAATCTTAAGCAAACTAGACAAAAGAAATTGGGACATCACCTATCAGTGTCTGATTCCCAGTCTCTTATTGCAGCCACAAGAGCAGAATAAGGGTATATGCTCCCCTCCAGGATCCCAACACAACTCCTCCTTCCCTGGAACACCACCAGCAACATGGGCAGGGAGTGCTGTTGCTTGAATGGTGCATATATTCCAATCCCAGTTTTACCTTATAATAAATTATTTCCCATGAGGTGTTCCTGGAACTTACTAACACATTGAGCATTATTCACTGATCAAACCATCCTAAAAGTTGTCCAAAAAATTTTTTCTTGAGAGAGACGTCAGTCTACACCTTTGAGTTATAACCTGCATTAGCCCGCATTGTTCTGCCAACCCATTTGTTCTGGGTTTGGGTTTGGGCTTGAGGTTTTTGACATGGTGAGGTAGGTAGTGAGAGGAAGAAAGACTGACCTGGTGATTTAGATTTCACTTTGGGGAGAGTCATTAGAGAGATATGTTTTTCAGTTTTTGAAGTGTGCTTTTAATAACAAAATACTGTCAAATTCAGGCACGTTCATACTTTCTCCATGAATTAGCGGTTGTTTGCAATGCTTTGGATAAGTTTTGCTGACAAATATTTTTAATAAGGGACAAATTTTCACCCCAAACCCATAACATCATGAAAATCAGGGCTTTCATGCAGGAACAGGTTTGTTACATACTATTTCCCTTCCATGATTTAGACAAGTCATCAAAAAACATGTGACAAAAAACAACCTAACTATTGAATAGCTCAGTGGATCACAGACAATATAAAGTCTCTTTTTTAATTTAAACCACCAAAAAGCATTTATGAATAATGAACATGCTCCTGTGCTCAAAAATTTTTCAAAAATGATTTGTGAAGAAAAAAAATAAAGACCTAAAGCTGCAATATATATAGATTTTTTTTTAATAACCAATTCAATCAGAATTACTTCAGGAAATATTGTTCAGCATTAGCTAGTCATCATACCATGTACTTTTAAGCAACATGTTAGATCTATAAATGGTCCATCAAAAAAATGATAATTCAGCACGATAAAGTAATTTGAAGGCATGCTTTTAAATATATAGTGTTTAGGAGGATATTGAAACACCCTCACAATTCTAAAACATGCTTCATTGTCCAAAGAGTGCTGAGTTTAGGCTGGCTTATAAGTGTTAAGCAATCAATTCTTGTAGACACAGCTTCAAAAACGCTTCCATTTAGTCTGGTTGAATTACGAATGAGTTATTTCATTAGCTGAATTATTATTTTGGGATGAACTCCAGAACATTAAAGCTTTACATTTAACCTCCATTACAGTCCAGAATTGAATTAACCTCTCTTTCCCATATAAAAGTCACTAATGCACTTTCCTTGTAAAATGCAAATGTCATTACACTATGTTTTGCAGAAAGCACTTAGAAAAATTCAGTAGAATTAGGGGTCATAATATTTTGGTGCATTCACTTAAAACATTACATTTTAAGAAAATTAGTTCATCTTTCCTCTCTTTGAACACTGTCACTTGGAGGAACAAGTACATCTGATTTACTTGCCAAAATATCAACTCAGTATCTCAGAGCAGCAGCTTGATGCTGCTGTAACACATGCTGTACAAACATAAAGGATTATGTGGGAAGTTCTGTGTTCAAGGTGGTTAAGAGAATCAATCAGGACTTTACATTCCCTAAAATCTTAAGAATCTCTTTGAAGCTCCTCTGGGTTTAACTTTTTCCTGTTCCCCATTCAGAATTAGAAGAGAAATAAGAGAAATAAAGCATAAATTTGCATGTGGCTGGAAATAGGCTGAATTGAAACCACACATATTGTGTCTCTACCTCTGATGCCTGTTACCTTCAAATCATGACAGAAGATCCCAAGGGATGTGGGCTGTTTCTCTAGTCACCTTTTACCATGTTTTTCTAATGTAATATAATAGTTAAGTACGAAAGTAGACTACTGGGATTGCAAGGTTTGGCTTTGCTCTGAATAAAAACAGGAAAATTCTGCATGTACTGCAAAGAAAAAAAATCTGCAAAAAGCTGAACATCAATTAGTTATTAGCCATTTTAGTATTAACCATTAGCTATTTCTTTTAGAATATGAAACAATTACGGAGAGAAAAATGAAACAATGTTAATCCTGAAACAGGGCATTTTAACAGGAAATCTATTTGATTTTTTTTCCCCCAGTTTTTTCAGGAAACACTCAAGGTTGTGGAGCATCAATTTTTGTGAACAATAAGCATGGACTTAATAATTTCAGGTTCAAAGAGCAAAAGTGAACCGGATATTGTTCATAACGTGATGAACTCAAACATGAGATCTGCTGAGTTGGAAAGATTGAGAAGTAGAGGAAGCAGAAAGAGAAGAGCTGGTGACAATAGACATAAATTACACAAATTGTTTTTACTGATGTAACAACATCGTATCCTAGGATCATAGTCCCCTATTACTGCCATGGCAAATAATGAATAACACGGTTCATTTTTGTATTGCATCAGAAGTATACTCACCGGGAAAAACTACAGGGGGTGGTTTGCACTCAAAATCCTTCATAATTCCAAACAAATTTTCTAACTGTAGATGTGACTTTCCCAAAAGAATTTTGTTTTCTGACCAGCTGTATTTTTTTCGCATTCTGAAAGCAAGAAATGCACAAGAAACCCATGCCTCTGGAGCTGAATGAAGAAGTTCCCAGAGACCATCAGCCTACACCATCTGACAAGGATCTCAGAGTCCCAACCCTCAGAGTCCAGGGTTTATCCAAGATTTTCCCTCTTTTCATTAGATTTTCTGAAAAGATCCAAATTGTGAAAAACAGTCAATATGGAAAGTGTGTTAGAATAAAGAAGTACCACCAAAGTGTACTCAAAAGAAGCTCATGCTAAGTTTTCTAGACTCACTAATATGAGAAAGAAAAGGATGAAGAGTACAGATAAAGCCATCATAAAAGAATATGGCAATTTATCAAGTATATTGTTTTATTTTAATGGTATGATCTCAGACTGTCAGATTCTTCCACCTGTCCAGCAGATAATTAAAGGAACATTTCCACATTTTCTTTTATCCCCTTCAAGTTTATCCCCCACATTAAAATGAAGCTTTTACAGTTTTGACAAGACATTTAAGAGGAGTCAGTCTGTAAAGCTTAATTGTTTGTTTTCTCCTGGGGGTCTTTTGCACTTGTTTTGAACCATTCATTGGAGGTAGCTTTCAATTATGAGCCAAGATTCAGATCCTTGTATAGACAGACCTTACACTGTCCATAAATCCTGGAATTTCACAACCATCAGACAGACTCTTTAAAAGCTTTTATGAGAAAATATGGTTTAGTATGGAGACAGCTGGTATTTAAATTATCCTTGTGAGAGAAATTACTTTTATTCATTCACCAGATGCTTTATTCATATATAGATTTTTAAATTAATAATTCCATAATACTTGCGGCTATATAATCCTAAAATCCACACAATTTTGCTCAATGACATTAACAAGATTTGACATCTTTCTTTTTCTTGCAAATAGTGAAGCACATTTTGCCAATTGCCATTTTGATGAAACATTACAACACATAAAGGAAAAATAAAAAATGTCAGTGTCCTCTGACAAGATGAGTAGAGTTCATCAGACTGTTATTCCTGCCAGTATTCCAGGTGCAGACTTCAGAATCATTTGACTAGGAAAAATGTATTGGCTAGTCACATGCATACTACTACTCACAAACTGTTCTGTGCTATATTTTTAAACCAAATAACTACAAGCCAGGGATGCCTGAAGAGGTGGCGAAAAACTTCTTGGCAATTAAGATCAACTGAACAACAAGAAGTTTCAGGAAGAAAAATAGGAAAAATGGGGAATTAAAAAAAAATCCTGGAACATTCTAGAAAATTATTTAATATGGTTGGCATTTATTATATCAAAGANTTATTACATCAAAGAGGTTGAAAAGCAGCTGAGCTGTCTTGAGCAGGGATTCCATGCGAAATAAACCTGCAATCTCAGTTTTGTTCAGAAAATTATAATTCAATCAAATAATGCTGTTCTTCCTTGCAACCCTGAAATTATTTTTTCCTCTTTTCTCCTTTCCACTTGAATACTTTTTCATTTCTCTTCAATTTTCTTGTCTTGATCATTACTGCTTCCTTCTTCCAGGAATATATTATATTAATTATATTAATTAATTATATATTAATTCCATTATATATTGTCTTGGAAAATACTTCTACTTCTCACCTTGAATCTCTGCACTGGCTAAATTCTACTTTACACAATTTCCAGCGTTCTCATCTCAACTCTGGGGGCATCACATAACACTTGTTACTGCTTCAGTGGTCCTATTATTTCCTCTGCTCTTAAGTCTTCTGCCTCACACTCAAGTAGTTTTGTGCAAATAACATTCTTAATCATCACCTGGGCTGAACAAAACCCAACCTGTTTTCATCTAAATCCTCATTTAATGTACTTGTCCATGAGAAGCTTATCAGNCTGGAACATTCTAGAAAATTATTTAATATGGTTGGCATTTATTATATCAAAGAGGTGGAAAAGCAGCTGAGCTGTCTTGAGCAGGGATTCCATGCAAAATAAACCTGCAATCTCAGGTTTGTTCAGAAAATTATAATTCAATCAAATAATGCTGTTCTTCCTTGCAACCCTGAAATTATTTTTTCCTCTTTTCTCCTTTCCACTTGAATACTTTTTCATTTCTCTTCAATTTTCTTGTCTTGATCATTACTGCTTCCTTCTTCCAGGAATNAAAAAAAAAAGAAAAAAGAAACTCAACAAAAACAGCAACAACAAAGTTTTTGAAAGCTACACAAACTCAGGACTTCACAGGTGTGTTAAAAATAGTAAATATTTCTAGCATCTCTAAATGGTTGGCTGCTTAGTAGTTTGTTTTCTTTCAACCATGCAAAACCCAACAAGAATACATATGTTAGCCTACATCCCTCTCCTATTTTCTCCCTAGACAAGGTTTTCAGGACTGACTTTTGACATGCCACTCTCCAATCACAGGCTTTCCAACTTAAAAGGCTTAGAAATACATATAGGTTTTTCACTGTTCTTTCAAGATATTTCATGGACAAAAGTGACAGTAATAGATTTTTTATTGAGAATGAAAAAATGGCAGCTTTGTTATGAGAATGATCCTCTTACTAAATGCCAGCACTCAGTCAGGGAATATGTATGAACTTTTGAGTCCGTGAGCCTCTGAGTTTTTTGTCCAAGCTAACTGAATATCATCTTACTCCAAATGCATTTCAAATATTTGCAGCTAAGAATCAACCCCAGCACATTATCTAATTTCCAACTCTGCAGCAAGACTTTAAGGATGGAAAGTAACTAGCTGCACTCTTCATTTTTATAAAAGAGTTGTCTAAGCTTGAAGCACATCCCTGATCTTCTGCAGATGTTCACCCAGATGCTATGCAAACAAAGAATATGGTCACATTCAGCAGGAGAATGGGGCCAAACTGCAACCACAGGGTTCCAGGGGCCTGTGGACTTGGTGATCACTTCTGTACACGGAACACATCCACTCTATGCAGATCCAGCCACTGCTGGCCCTGTGTGGGGAAATGCTGCAAGTTGATTTTAAAGTGGGTTCTCTCTCCTCACACTGCATTTACAACCAATTTTCTTGGTTTTTAATTTGGTATAGACTCAAAACGCACTTCAATTGCATCAATCAATTTAAACCAAAGTAACTTTGTTGGCTAAGAAGTTCAGGAAATATGTAGTAGGTAGTTTACTTCATAATCCCTTCTATGAGTATGTGATACTAGAGGTTGTAGTAACAGCCAGAAGTCCACACTAGAACACCTCATGGTGACTTGTGAGACTAGTAAGACCACAGTTTGAGGAATTACACCATAAAACTTACCCATCACAACCTGAACTCTTACAGTAGCATGAAAAACCTGCCTTTGTCAAGGCAACTTTCTTTCAGTCTGAATGCCAGAATGCAGAGAATGTATGTCTTCCAATGCTCTAGGAAACATGACCCAGAGCAGAGGAAGGGTTAGTAACAGAAAAACTTTATATTCTACCCTCTGCTTAAATCACTGGCTTCTGCTCTAATTTTCACATCCCCGAGAGTCGTAATGTTTATCCACCCAGGGCACAGATGTGTTATGAGGATTAGTTAGTATCTAATTACATGAATATTTAAAGTGTTACTCTTAATGTCCTAATGTTATTGCCAGTATATTTGCATAGGATTTTATTTATGCTCTTGACATTTGCTTTCCAGATTTTATTAGAGATTATAAACAATAAAAAAGTTGATGCCAGGCCCTATATACACACTTCCATGTGATGACTTAAACACTCTCAGACTCTTCAGGTTTGTTAAGTCATAACCATTTAACAAGTTTACTGAACTGTTTTCTTTGAATCAGACCCTTCTGTAAAAGGAGAAATGATATTTTTATCTTACTAAGTGTTCTTTCTGTATAAAAGAATTAGTTCGATGTCACTGTAACAATAGCAACTTTAGTTCTTTGAATGAAGAAAGAAGGAATTCCCATACCTCTGTAGTGATCACTGCCCTGTTACTTTGGTTAAATGTGTGCCTCCAGAGTACTGCAACAGCCTCAGCAGCTGGGTGCAAAAGAGGTGATCTCTGATCTGATGGCCCCGAGTCAGGGTATTTTATGTGCAGTGAAATTGTCTGGAGATAATAAAAAAGAGAAATAATAGCTCTGCAGTGATGTTCCCTTAGATGTTTTGTCAGACTGGTCTATTCCATTCATATACTTTGGAAAACTTTTGACTTTCAACATAAAATATTCAAGTTTCATTATTTCCCCATGTGCAGACCAAAGCCCACCATTTACAGCCACGGTGTCAATGTTCAGGCTTTCCTTGGATGTGTGCACATACATCTGTGAATACAGGTGTGTATATTGGGAGTGACAGGGGAGTTGACTGAAATTCTTCCTGTGTTTATGTCCATTAGCCTTCTACTGAAGATAATATTTTAATAATAATAATAAAGCTTTCCATCTTAAATGAAATATATTAACTTTGTCGCACATCAGTTATTCTCAATATTAACTGGTTAAAGCCTTCTTGGTCTTCTAACTCAAAGCTGCCTCTTTTGGCCTCTGGACATCAAAAATTTATTCTCTCTGGCCTCCTCATTTACATGCATTCACTCACATGCACAAACACATACACATTTCATTGCTTTCAAATAGCTCCCATCCCATGAAAGACTGTATTCTAAATATGGAAAATCACACTAAACCAGTGCATTTAGAATACATTTAAGCATAATATCATACTAAACCAGTAATTTTGGAGCTCAGGAGGAGGCATTTGGTTCAACACCTGATCTTTGCAATGACAAAACTATTGGAGCAATAACACTTTTGCTTACATATGGGAAAAAACTTTTCCAACTTTTCCAGAACTGAGAGGAATTTGGAACCAGGAAAAGGGTTAATTTGTACTAACTGAGGATCTGATTGCTTTTTTTCCTATTTGAAATTGCATTTTAAAAATTCCCTGAATCATATAGCAATGGGTTGAAGGAGGTTGTCTAGTCAACACACACTCACTCCCCTCCCATTCAAATATTTTGCATAAATCTATATCCAGCAGGTTTTCCTGGCAGTATTTTACAAACGTAGAAAAAGAGGACAGAAAGCCTGCCAAGATCATGATCTAGAATACAGTTAAGTTATAATATGGAGTATGTAACAAAATTTTTTTGTATATTGCTCAAATATAGAGTCCATCAAAAGACTAACCAATAAATGAAGGCACAGGCACAAGATAGCTAAATCTAAATGGGCCTATAGGAATTGTTTAAATCTCTGTCCTCAAATTCTGAGACACTGTGGTATCTGCATAATTTGCCACATTTGATGTTTGATACTACTTTTTTATATACACATAGTTCAGGCACGTGCTGAGCCTCTAAAAAGAAAAAGTCTAACATAAACTTTGTCTATGTATAATCAGCAAACCTTCCCTTTTCCATAAGGGACATAAATTATACATAATTATATCTTCAACAACTACATGGGTGATTATCTGTTTCTCTGGAGCTTATCAACAAATTAAAAATCTTACATTAACTACTCTCCATGTCACCAACTGTGCTGCTCTGATAGTCCAGTTAAGAAAATTTTTGATATCACAAAAGGGATTGAGGAGCAAAGAATAAATCTATCTATATAACTAAGTTACCTGGTTTATATGGTGGTTTGTTACATGACAGGATTTAAGAGAATGCCAGTTGAAATACAAAGATGCTGACATGCTCCAGAGTGTACTGGGCATCTACTCTTCTGGTTACAAAAGCCAAAATGTGAATTAGCATCTATCCATTTATCTTAAAAATTTGACCTTCCCCAAAGCCCTTATTAGTTCCTCACAAACAACCAAACAGGTTTGGATTAGGATACCATAACCAGTAGCATAAAAGAGACAACACAGTAAACACAGTTGATCCTAAGCATGCAAACACCTTTGGGAACAAGAGCATCCACTGGCTATTCTTCCATGGTAACCACAGCCCATCGCTGAAAACTGATTTAAAGAACAGCTTTGGAGTGGGACTCTCATTGACCTTATTGATCTAGATAGTCACAAGTGCTGCACTGAAGAGGCTGAGAGCTCTGCTCTGCCTTGGCTTCCAACATTGCCAAAGAACTTTTCTACAGTGCACTGTCCTCCTGAAAGACTTTCAAGGCATTAGCTACTTCCCAGACTTATGCCTTCCATCAGGATCAGTAACAGATGATTTCCGCTACATTATGGAACTTTTGTGTTCAATGACTCCTAAAAAAAAGCTTGCTGAGTAATTTTCTGAAATTTAACAAACAAAAAATATATCAAGCTATAAAAAGTGCTGAAGCAGTTGCAATGAGTCAGCCTGGAAGCACCAGTTTAGGATATGTACACATTGAGTTGGCAATTATAATAGCTGCCTAAGAGTCCAATCAGAACAGCTGGAATCTTAAATATCAAACCTCACAACAAACTGCTGCAGATCAAGAATTATTCAGTGAATCAATTTGAGTGGAAGTACCTCTGAGAAGTTCTGATCTCTTGTGGATAATTCATGAACAGAAAAAGGCCAAATTCATAAAATTATTCATTATAAATTATTCACCCTCCTCTTTGGAGATATGAAGTGTAAAATTAAGTGTTTAGTTTTGATTAAGTGAGGAACTGAACATCGTAAATACAGCATTTGACTCAATAGATCCCAGGAAATTAACTGCTTTTGGAGGAAGGAGAATAAACTTTTCTTTCTATCGCTTTTGAAACTCGATTAGCTGTTTGCACAGTGAATGTGTACACAGAGACAGATCCCAAAAGATGCTGAGCTTGTACAACTCCCACCAGCTGTACTTACTCGGCACATTTTAAGTCCATCTGAAAAACACCATATGCAAAGTGCTAAATTCTGATATTTTTTGTTGGAAAAGCTCATCAAGTTAAAGAAAGCACTGATGAATGGCTGCAAAATTGCATCAGAAATTTCACTAGCAATCCCTTACCTTCAAATCTTCCTTTCTCAGGGCATCTTTGTCACTGATTCAGATGGAAGTACCAGGTTCACTATTCTTCTCACTGATGTTTATTTCTGCATGTGAAGAAACTTTTCCTTTTGAAGAAGAGCTGGGGTTTCTTTATTTTCTCGACTCAGAATTATTTAATTCTTCTTCCACCCATTGCTCCATACATAAAGCCAAGTATAAAACATGCAGCTTCAGCTAGATTAAAATAAAAAAGAAAACAAACAACCAGATTAGAGGACTCCAGGCATGTTTGCTATTTTTTTTTAAAAACACTTTTGAAATTGCATTTCCCAATAGGCTAGAAAAAACATTTTCTTTTATGTTTTAAAATGCACTGAAGATTTTCCTCTCCCTTGTTATTAATTACGTAGCATTTGCTTTTTCTCAATTTGAAGTGGGTGTTTTTTGTTCAGGCCCCAAAGTGCCACCATCAGACAGAATCTCCCATTTCTTCCTTTTCTCTCTCCTGCCTGCTGCTGCATTGTCTTCAGCTTTGCTTCCACTGTTACCCATAAACACTCTCTTATAGTGCTAAGACATTAATGAAGCACTGAAACTGCACACAATAATTACTGACAAGAGTACACATAGATTTTCCTTTTCAATCTTATCTAGATATGGCAGGAATTGCATTTTAGTACATTTCTCTAGTGAAATGTACATAAAGTTTCCTCATACAAATATTCTTTTCTAGTTGCTGTCCATATAAAATCATGGCAAAGCAAGGAAGAAAGTAAAAGTTGATGTGAACGCACACAACACACCAGCCTGTTCTGAACAAAACTAAACACAGTGAAAATCAATGAGATGTGAGGACAAATGATGGCCATGCCTTAGAAGTTGGGCTACATGCAGTTGCCTCTTAAAACCAAGACATGAATTCTGGGGGATCTAAACATAGAGAACAGAGAAATGGATGCAGAGATATACAGCTGAATTTGGACAATCCCCATGGCTAAGACCACACCAAGGTCAAGGGAAGATTTAGTACTGTTCATATTTAAGCTGAACCACTCTCCTCATACTTCTGTGAAGTTGAATCACACACCTGTTCTCCTAGGGATTCAGACAGTGGTGGACAATCATAAGAACAGCCCACAGTAATGAAATTTTACTGACAATCATAAACAATGAATGCTGGCCCTTTCATGAAAAGCAAAAACCCTCCATCCTTCCCAGCCCCTGAGAGACTTTTGCACTCCCTGAAGGCACTTTTAAAGCTCTTCAGGTCTCTCAAACTAAAAGGAAACTTGTCCA
This sequence comes from Ploceus nigricollis, assembly GCA_013399945.1. Taxonomy (NCBI): domain Eukaryota; kingdom Metazoa; phylum Chordata; class Aves; order Passeriformes; family Ploceidae; genus Ploceus; species Ploceus nigricollis. The sequence goes on along the minus strand of VXBC01004667.1, from coordinate 624,091 downwards.
TGGTTATCAGAGAGTAAGGACTGATGTGTCTCATCACTCTGGGCTCAGGAATATTAAAGTATGGCAAAAAAGAAGTATTTTCTTTCAAAACTACTTAAAAATATTACATCTTCTAAAAGAGAGATTGTGGACCTTCGTTTGTTTTACTTACTTGTCAATCTACAGCTTTTCCTCGGGAGGAAACAGTAGTCTTTCTCTAGGCTTTTGAGGAGGAAAAAACTGTAACTTATTCATTGCCAAATGTTTTACTCCACTGACAGGGCACTCTTTTGTAGACTGGCTGTTTTTCCAACATCACACACAATTTTAGCAATAAAAATTAATTCCCGTCTGCTAGCTTTGCAGAACTCCATTTCAAAACCCATCAGCTTAGGAAGTAAATTTAAAGCCTTTCTCCTGTCAAAAGCAAGAAAGCTTTCACCCTTACCCTGTTAGTCTGGCATCTCTCCAGTCTAGATCCACACTTAGGAGCAATATTAATTTCTGTTTCTCTCAGTTGCAGCTGTGCAGGATAAAAAAAAAAGTCATTTTTCCATTCTGGCAAGATAGAACATGCTTTTTAATTTGTCACTAGATCAAGTTAATGACCAAGTATGGAAATTATTCCTTGGAATGACCTAGAGTCCAGCTGAAGGTGGGAAGTGCACTCTCCTTATGCTGGAACTCTTCTCCTCACTGTTAGCAGAGCAGCAGTCACACCTTTCAGGTATGGCACGGACAGCCTTACCTAGCCCTGAGCCTTGCAGGTGTCAGCAGTCCAGGCAGTTCCATGTCGATTAAGGATAACTAAAATTAGTGAAATGTAAACCTTTCTGCAGATAGGAAATTAGAGGATATCTGCTGAAGAACACTGATAGGAGCACATTACCTTTCAACTGTCCTTACCAACACAATCCACATTTTCTTTGTGAAGCATGTTGGTGTAGACAAATGCAAACTGCACAGAAATACACACTGTGCAACAAGACATCCCTTGTTGCACAGGATGGCTGCAGGGGAGTGGTAGGACCACTGAGTGTTAGCGCAGATGGCACCACACATGGAAATTCAAAACCAGTCCTGAAACAATGCGTGTATACAGCACCAACTGCACCTCCAGTCTGTTGCAAGGTAGGTAGGTAGCATGGGTAATTGAACATCTGCTAGAGTTTGGTCCCATAGTTATTTCTAATTGGGTTCTTTCTCTCTCTGTACCTGAATTGATAGCTGGTGCTTGGTCTAAGCACTGTTTTAAACATTTCTGATGGTTCTGGCACATTCCTTTATGAGGCACCAGATGTGCAGGTACTGAAATAGCTGCTGCTGATTTCTACCTATAGGGAAACTGGAAGATAAGAAATAAAAAATAAAAGAAAATAAAAAATGTATTGCATTGTAATCATTAAAAAGAAAAAGAAACATTGAAAAGTGGGTTAACCAGGGGCAAGGGGAGATTTCTATTTTGAAAAGCACTTTTGAATTTCTCCAGGCTTGATAGTCCATCTGGACATTGCTAGATGCCTAGTTACATCAGCACATCATGTTTCATTTCAGTTCCCATATTTTGTTGCTTTTAAAATGTCTCTAGTAGTCTATTTCCACTACAACATACTCTTAAAGTTCCATAGTATATCTTGTCAGAAGAACATCAAAAGTAGCATGAGTTGATTAGTGCAGTGTTTAGGCCACCAGCAAAGCAGTGACTGCCTGCTCCTCTCTTCTGCCTGTTTTCTTGGCTCCTTTATCAGCATCTTCCCTGTGTAGTTCCATACAGCTTTAATTATAGGATTGAGGATAACAATCATCAGGAAAGTGATACTTAATGTTTATATCTACTGGCAGTAGTTTGCTATTCATGTATATCTAGGAAAGGAGGAAAGAAATTGTTTACAAAGGTATCATTATACAGCAGATCTTAAATTGCACAACTATTAGCTGTAAGTATTGACTATTGTCAGAGCTCTGCTGTGGCCTGTGAAAAGGTCAGGCCTTTTCATTCATGTTCTTTTTATTTGAGGAATACCAAATAATAAAATACAGAATTTATCAGGCTGCTGAGATTTTGTTTTTCCCCAGACCTTCAAACAGACACCAGGCTGGAATCTTCTTTTCTGTTATTATAGGAACAAAGTGAGTTCACTTTCTTTTCTTTCTTGAGGTAAAGGATTTAATTTCCCATAGTAGCACCCAAAATGAATAGTCTCTATTTTCCATGTAGACATTATACAAACAGTTATATTGCTATAAGCTGCCTGTGCTTCTATCCTTAGGATGTCAATAGAGAGTAGTGCTTTTGCTCAGAGGACATAATAGAAACAATAGCACCTCACTGGTCTATCAAGCTAGCTAACAAGATTTTCAAAGCACCAACATTTTCAAGGCACAGAGTACTTCATTTAAAGGAACCTTATCCAAATGTAGAAAGAGTTTGACCTTAGGACTCCCTGGTTTCTAATAGTGATCCACATTCAGCACTTTAATAAACCATCCATTTTATTTACTTTTCCTAATTAACTACATGAAATTTTAATATTATGCCATATAAATCGTATAAATGGAGCAGGCTAGATGCATTTATGCAGCCTCAAAATTTTTCAGTAAGTGTCAGGTGTTTTTCTGAAGTTTAATTCTGTGTTATTACACCAAGCACACCATTTTTTAAATAGCTAGAGAATTTCATACTGCCTTAGGAAGAAGTATAAAGCACATGAGACAGAATTCAGCAAGAGACTATCAGCCCATCATTTTTAATTCTTCTGCCACTTAAAAGGAAATATCATGACAAGATAAAAACACGGGGAAATAACTACTACCTTTGCAGTTAAACACATGGTAACAGAGAAGTGTACAATTTATTTGGGCATTTGCGAACCACAATGGTGATGTCCTTATTTACTTATCCCAAACTGCACAAAAACAAACTCCAGCAACTGCTGTGGGAAGGAAGCAAGGCACAAACACGCCTCACTTGTCTGGGGTAAGTCTCTATGTCTACTAAGATGTTTCACTAAAGGTCAGTCTTTAGCTCTCACACCAAAAGCTTGCTACAGAAACTTCATTTTTCCCTGCAAAGTAACCTGGCAGGTTGTAAAATCTCACCGAGCACACTTGCAACTTTTCCACGTAAATGCAGGGGGAAACTGCAAACTTGAAATAATGAGTTTGGCAATGAAGGTCTGTGCTAAATCTTAGTTCTTCAAAGGGATTAGGTATGTGGCAAAAGAAAACTAGAGACTTGCTGAAGAGCTTCAGGGACTGTTTTACTCTGCTCACCTTTTCCTCGCTCCCTAAAGGCTGCAGACCCTTAGGGCTGCAAACATCTGTTACTAGCTCCTTCCTCACCTGGCACTGCCAGCTCTCCATGTTTTGCCAACCCAATCAAACCCAGTATTCTCCATGACAAATATTCCAAAGCTTTACATGATGGTCCTGAGAAAGGATGAATTTAGAGACTGTCATGCCCCAAGCAACATACTTCATTATGCACAGAAAACAATAGTCCAGGCTGTAACATGGTACCTTCCAAGTTGCAACTTGCATTCCTTTCCAAATTTCCTAGGGCAGGAGCACCAAGCAAAGGACAGAGGGCAGCACCTCAACACCACCATTTTCAATGGCTCCGGTCACTTTTACTGAGGTGCAGTCACTAAGAGTTTTACTCCCCTTTCTCCTATACTGCTCCTCTATGCCACACTGGAAGACACAAGACGGTTGGTGAAAGAAGAAGCAATTTGGTGTGCCTGTGGAAAACAAATCAATAAACAAAATGAATAAATAAATCATAAAATCACCATGAAACCAGCCCTACTGTTTATTTCATTATTGCTTCCAACTGTCAAATATTTTCATTTTATTATTATAACATCATCACCTGAGGAATCTTGACTAGTAAAGCCCTAAAACAAATTTTCACCTTAGAGGTTGCAGAATTTATGTCTTTTCTTGCCTTGTTTCCAGGAACCTCTGTACGCACATGAAGAAAGGCAGAGGACTTAGATGATCCACCTGGAGGATGGAAAGGATGACTTACAGCACCTTTCACCTCCTACACCCTTAATTTCTGTGATCTTGTGGAAGGGGTATTAGCATGGCTAATGAGGCCATTCTTGCTTTGAAGAGTTTATTGTTAGAATTTTGGACAAAGATGAGAGTGTGCTTCAGGATTTGCATTAATGTTAAGAATTTGCATTTTTTTCACAATGGTGTGGATAGAGTTTCATCCACTTCCCTCTGGAGCATTGCATATTTGCCAGGAGTGGGAAGGAAAATCAAGTAGACTGCACTTTGGATCCAGTATGACAATTCCAGGATTACATATCTGTGCAGAAAAGAATGGACATGAATACCTCTTCACATACAGAAGAGCATTTAACATGTTGAATGATTTCACTATCTTGAGTCACTCTTTAAATATTAAATATATGGAATAAAGTTAGTTTTTCCCTGCATGAATATATGGATAGAATACACGTACACACACCTATAACCTCATGCAAACTTACAGATAAAATCTGTGTTTATGGCATAAAAGCATGATTATTTTGTTATCAAATGCAAATTAAACATTGTTTCTGAATTAACCAAATTGAACTTCAAAAGCCTTGAACACAGATTAAATTATTATAGCTGGGGTTTGATGACAGCAGCATCAAATATGTCTCCCTTGAAAGATCAAACAATACTCTATTCTTCTGCTTCAGTAGGCAAAGTTTCATTCAATGGCATTTGCGATCTCAAAGAATGTGAAGAAATTGATATCCTGCACTTTTAAGATGACCGTGAATCTTTTTTTCTCTTGCTTTTAACAGCTCTTACAAGTGTTTACATTTTTGCCTCGAGTAATTGTCAGTTTTAATTCTTTCAGCCCACTTCATTCCTTGTTTCTTTATCATTCCCTTCAAAGTTAGGCATCTGGAATCAAACAAATTCATATGCTGATGTTTGGCAACCACCTCATACCGATCATCATTTGCAGTTCTGATCAACAGCTTTTCCATTTGCTGCAGTTAGAACAAGAAACAGCCACCCAACAAAGTCCATGCCAAAAACTGGAAGAGGAATGAGTTAGTCAGGTTTTTTCCTGGTTGCATGTAATTTAGGACAGCTCAAACATTCCCCAGTACACAACAAAGCTGGTACATTCAGCCACTTCATTCTTCAACTGAACAGCTGTTGAGCTGGTGCCCACATGTGTACCCAGGAAGACACCACATTTTCACTTTCCTTTAAGTTTCTGGGTATTTTTTGCATGTTCCCTTGTTTACATGCTATGTCCTGAAAATTTTTTAGCTTTCGAGTTTTTAATCAAAATTCAAGCTTTATTTTTTTAATAAACCTGAAAAATGGAAAATATTTTGTGCACAACTTTTTCACATAGATATTTCATAATAACAAAGAATAAAACAAAGCAAAACTATCAAAAGTTGCCTTTGGACTGCTTGAGTTATAAGGAAAATAATTACACCTGTTCTAAGATAATGGGATATCTATTGCCACTGCTTCAGCAGAGGAAGTCAAGGGTGGAGGGAGGCAAGGCATAGAAGGGATAAAGAACAGACAATCTTCCAGCTACAAGTACAGCTCTGCATACATCAGAAACCCAGGCATTACACTGAACACACATCTACTCCTTGGAGAAGCAATGGCAGCTGTTTACTTACGTTTTCTAAAAGAGTGCTGGAAGGCTCCCAAATATTACACCTATCAGACAGGTAAGTATAAAATCAACAGAACTTGCAAGTGCAGAGATATGGAGTCAAAGCTCATGAGATGAAGACAGAAGAGGACTGATTTTATTCATATGTAAGCCATTTTCCCCATTGCTGGAAAAGTATATCCCACACTTCCAGAAACCATTGACAGAGAGCAAGTATTACCTCTTGCCCACACACGAAATAGAAAAGACAATTAAAGAAAATGTTAAAGTTTATATAATATTAACATATTCACAGACAGTTCCTTGTCTCAAATAATCATTCCTCTTCCCTGATTATTCATGGACTAGCCTTATGACATGCATACCTAATTCCTGGTAGGAATTTCCATGGACAAAACTTTAATTACTCCTTGAAATTCCTTCTTTGATTTGGTTGTCTTCATTTTGCTGGGGTCAGACTAAAGGTTGTACTTTTGGCTGATTGTCAGAAATTGCAGGTTCTTTAATAACTGTAGATTAAGAATAAAAAGGAGCTCATCTAAGAGTAATAAGTGCCAGAAATCTGGTAAGATAGGATATGGACAAAAAAATGTATCAATTGTGATTCACTTATTTTCTCAACTGGAGTTTCATGGAGTTCTACTGCAATTATGTTGTGAAGAGTTTCACAGGAAAACTTAATTTTGAATTAAAATATCTAGGGAAGCAAATGCATTAGGGCTTGTATTTCATTTTTCTTTAGCAGTCTGAAAAAAAATCCATATTACAGCATTTATTATGTACTCAGATATATTTTAATGCAGCTCTGTAGAAAATAGCTGTTTATCCTACTGTGTCTCTGAACTCAGTAAGGCGTTCCTTAAAAATGGGATACACAATAGTCTAGGGACTCCCAATCCTCTCTTTTAGAAGTATGTGTGTCTCCCATGTCATCAGGAGTGGCGAATGGCTCTGGTTTACAGATGATTCTGGAGCCAGAGGTCATAAGAAATTGTGTATAGATAACAATTTCTGCTGTTAGTTTTTTGTTTTGGTTTGGTTTTTGGGTTTGTTTTTTTTTGTGTGTGTGTGTTATTGCTTTTCCCACTTTTGCACATGAGACCCTGTCACCTGAGTGACAGAGAGCTGTTATCTTTGGGTGTCCCCACTGGAGTATGAGGTATGCACAGATGTTCATGCATGCTGTACATACACACCACAGCAAGCAAACAACTTAGAGCTCTTTGGAAACCCTACATTATTCTTCTCTCTTTTCATGTCAGTAAATGTAATGAAAACACTGGCTCAATACAGCATAACTCATTAATACCAGAGTCTAATGTGTTAAGCACTGTTAGAACATCTATCCCGTTATACAAGAAAGTAATCTAAATATGGAGTCTGAAACAAAAATCCATGACCTTTTTTATTTGGTAGGTTTCTTGCTGATTTCATTTTTCTGCTCTGCTTTCACTACATTTTTTAGAAGCCAAAAGAAGGTAAGGAACCATTGCAAAAGGCAAGACCCCATAGAGCAATTACATAGTACCATCTAGAGCCTGTGGATGTTATAACGGCTCTAAAAAGAAAGGCTTTGCAGGACTCTCGCTAAGGTCGGTGTGAACGATGTAAGAAGAAATCTTGTATTTTTTTTTCCAGGGCCACAGAGGGGATAATTCCAGCATGATGGAAACCAAATTAGAACAGAGCACTTTGCATCCTTTATGCAGGCATGCTGGTTTTAATACTCTCTCTCTGTAGATGCAGTTTTCAGTGTGTTTTATTATCCTACGGCTAATTCTTCATAGGAAAAAGTGGATCAGTGGATAGAATGGTACATCTGACTTAATCATTTTGGCATGTTGGGTTCTTTGGTCTGTCAGTGTCTCCTGAAAGCAATTTTTCACCAGTCACTGCAGGCAGGGTCACAGCATGTAACTCACATCTCAACGACACTTTCAACATGACTAACTGTTGACAATATTTGAACTTTTGAGCCCTGCCATCCTTGGGCATAGTCACAAGAAGAGCAGGCAAAAATACATCAGTCACCAAAGACACTAGGTCCCTCCCCCTCTTCACAAGCTAAAGCATTCAACTTCCCCTTTCAAATCCTCTCTCAAAACCACACCATGAATCCCATTTAATTAGAAATACTCTCACACATTCATTATACATGCTGGCTTCAACTCAGAAAGCATACTCTTCTGGCTCATTTCTATATGCAGCACCTCTGTTCAAGTAAGAGACTCCATAAACAGAACGCGTGTTACATTTGTGCTTTCTTATGCTATGGAAGGAACACTCTGGCAACTCTTAAATAATAGTATCAGGCCATTTAGACTTCCAGAGATAGGTGAAAGAGGACAGACAAACAAATCCATTGTCACACATCTCTTTCCTCTCATTTTCTCTTTCCCTCAGCCCTTTCTATCCAGAAAATCACCCTTTCCTCTTGTCTCTATTCCATTTTATGAGTATCTTTTTTCTACAGAGGCTTGCTTATAGGTATCAGTGGTCCACAGCACAGCAGAATTAATCCAGCTGATATGTGAGAGAAAGGGGAAATGTTGGCAATATATGATTATAAATTAAATTTTGCAATTTCAGGGTCAGCACTACAGAAGGCACTCAAGAAGCTGACAAACAAAGATTAATGGCAAGTGAATGAGGGCAGTTACAGTAAGGTACGTTTGCCTTCCCTGAGATCTGTAGACTCTGCTACCATCTGCTGGTTTATGAAAAAGATCCAGGGAATCTATTTTAGTAGCTCTATATACATAATCTTTCAGCTGTCTCTCATTATGAGAACAGTCCTCATTTCAGGTCACAGCCTACCTTCGCCTCCACAGAGCTGTCAATTAGGCTCACTTGTGTTTCCTGATGCATTTCCGACAGCAGGCATGAGGAAAAATGGCAAACTGGCGGTGAAAATTTTACACTAAACCCAAATCATCTATCCCAGAGCAAGGCACATTTTCAGTATTCTGGGAAAAAAAAAAAAGAAAGAAAAAAATTATCTATTCAATGTTTTCCAGTTTATTCTTGAGGGCAGAGGGTGAGGATGGATTGCAAGATATTCAATTCTGGTTTTGAATGAACCCTTCATTATGTTTTCGTACATGACTGATGCATAGATTGTCATAACTCCACTGAAATCCATGGAGCAATGTAGCCTGCTCTCTTTTGAGAGTGTAATCCAGGAAGGATACATGCCAGACCTAAATGTGAGTAAATGCAAAGCTATGGCCAATGTACATTAAATAGAGAAAGACAGAAAACATGATTGTATTTCCAAATACAGTGCTATTATTCTACACATTCTTCTCTTGGACACATGGGATAATACCTAGACACTCACAGAACTCAGAAAATAAACAGGTTTTTAAATCACCACCTCTTCTTCGTCCATTTAACTTGTCAGGACATTCACTAAAGGGTTGGCAGTGGTGGCAACTTTTACAGAAGGGTGGCCTTAAAAATAGGTTGCACAAAACCAGCCTAATTCTGCAGAGTTTAAGGCTAAAAAAGATCATGGTGTCCACTTCCATACTTACTGCAGTCCAGAAAATTTTACTCTGGATGACTCTTCTTTGAAGTTATCACTTCTAGCAGAGTTGAGGTTTCAGAGTATAAAAAAAATCTCATATATATTCCTCACTTTGGAAGATTAACTACATGCTCAGGTCATTTATGTTCACTCAGCCTAATTTCTGGTGCACAGGAAGTTTACAGTCCACCTTGGTACTAGAACAAAGTTGTAGGACTCTATGAACCTTCCAAAAGCTGATTTGCTTCATGACAAAGTTCATGCTATCTCAGCCCTTTGGATAACACAATTTCCCATCCTGAGACTAGCCAAGATTCCCCAGGTGCATATGGAGGTTGCTGTGCCTTACTGATATTGATGGCCACCCCAATTTCATGTCAGAGTCTAAAGACAAGGGGTTCCTATGCTTGGAGGCATTTGAGCAAGGAGGTCTTGGAACCTGCTTTGAGAAAATCCATGGTTAATGTAGCCCTGCAGCCAGCCTCCTGCATTTTCCCTCACAAAACTGAACTTGCTGCCAGTGCCATAAAGTAAGAGCAAGCAGCTTCCTCTAGGACCTCCATATTAATATAAACAAGGGAAAGGGATGTGTAAAGCTGGTTTTGCAAGGGTAAGAATCACAGGTAGCCTGTGCTCTCCACTTGCCATCTAGCAAAAGGATACTGAGGTGGTTACTGGAATCAATGAGATAACATTGGTTGTGTCTGAAACAGAGGTTGCACCAGAACTCCTTTTAAAATAAAATGACACAACTCCAGTAGTACATATTCTCTGGAGGAACTGAATTAAGGTGGATAACATCTGCTGCTTAGTTCAGAGGTCAGATGAGGAAGCAGCTCGTCACACAGATGAATCAAAGTAAAGCTCTAATGTAGCCCTAAGGGCCTTGGCACATTCTTTCCAAAGATGGACTTTTCTTGTCATATTTCAGCCAGACCTTTTATAGTATGACCAAATTTTTAATAATGCTGTACTTCTATAAACAACTCTGTGATGAGCAGGAAAAAAAATTAAGTCCCATCTGCTAATAAATTTAAATATTTAACACTCCTTAATAATGTGTCATCTTAATATTTGCTCTTGGGAGTGAAAGCGAGCAAGTCTCCCATGAGGATAAGTCAACATGAGTTATAGACCATGGACTGCTTGTTATTAAGAGATGAAGAATGATATGGGAAAAGATCCTATTTGATAAAAAAAAAAAAAAATCATCAAGCACAGCATCACAGAATAAATTACCAATACAAAAAACTTGTTAAGCTGCTTCATATGCCCAAGACACCAAGGGAAAAATTAATGAATCAGGATCTGATCACATGGTTAGATATTATTAGATAAATTCACTCTTTTACACAGGATTTTCTATTTATATCAAATGAACTAAGGAAAAATATTTACAATGTTTGGTTATATTTGTTAGAAAGCAGCAAAAGCACAAATAAGCTTTGCAAATAGTTCCCTTTTTTACTAAATAGCTGAGAAGAGAATTTGGCTCTAATTTTTGAGACCACTGAAGTTGGTAAACTGAAGCACTGGAAAAAAGCATTTGCTTCAGTTTCCAGAGAACTACAAACTGCTGAAAGGGAGGATAAGAAACAGACACAAATACCCATTAACACAGGCTTTGGACAGAGAGAGAAGGACTCCTGCATACCTTCAGCTTCACAGCCCAAGGGGCACAACGATGGCCTCTGCTCCTTGCAGGTCCCAGCTCCAAGGTCCACTGCCTTTCTATTGAATCAGTATTGTTCTGTGGGGGGTCTGATCTGTACATTCTCTAGGTCTAGAAGACTTAAATCTATTTACAACACTGGATTTGAAGAGCAGATGGCTTTCTGTAAGCATGGGGAGCTGCTATGTACAAAATACGTGTTTGGAGAGGTAGATATCATGTAACAGGACATGCTGCACTTGTCTTACTCTTAAAAGTTTGTTTACTTTAACAACTCCTAAAACACTCCGCATAAAAGAGGGATTTTTCTTAGCGTTTATCAATCTTACTTGGAAATAAGACAGCAGAGGGAAATAAAACACAGCTCCAAAGATGTTTTACCCAGTGACATCAGAGCAAAAATATTCCTTCATGATTCACACACAGCTAAGTGTTACACAGAGATTAATTCTCCTACTTACTGATGTCAGAGTCCCTGCAAGATAACCACGAATTTCATCTGAGACCCATTAAAATGAGCTAAAACTATACGAATTTATAACAAGGATAACTATAAATTTCCTTTAATTTCAAACTAAAGAGAATTTAGGAGCCAGATCATTCAGCTGTTACCCACTGATATTCTGTCATTAAAAAAGGAAGAATGGTTAGAGCACAGAAAACATTTATTTTTTTCATTACTGTGTTATTTAGCCAATCTGTCATTTTACTTGGGTTTTGACTTCACAGCTGATCTTTTTCCCTGGTAGGAGCTCTCTGGGTGGCACTCCTTGCCACATTCCAAAATAACCTCTTGGATAGGTTATTTTCCAGAAGCAGAGACTCTGCTCTGTTCTCCATAAAATGCAGACCGTGATTTTGTGCGTAAGTCTGATACATCCCAGGCACACTTTCTTTTAACTGAATTAGTCATGTTTCATTACATAAATAATTAAAGTGCTTCCCAATTCTGAATAAAGAGCTAGATTTTGACATTTAACTTTTTTTTTTAATTGATAAGGATTTTTTTTTTCCAACTCCAATGATAATCTCAATTAGTACCTTTTTCTGAAGTTGTTCTTCTAGGCATAGAACCACCATTTACCAAGACTAAATATTAAAACCTGCATGTTTATTATTTTGGAAAAAGAAGGCTTGAAAGACTAGCTCTTTACTTGAAAATTTGGGCAACAATTTTGCCTCCACAGTACAACCAGTAGTCCATTCTGGGCTCAACTACATCAGCAGAAATCTTTCCCTAAACTCAATAAGGATCAGGATTTCACTCTAAGACTTTAAAGCAAGTAAAAGGAAAGAGCAAAGCTTACTTCTATAACAAGAAAAGAGAGCAAAGAAAGATGAAAATGGATTTGCTTTTTTTTTAAAGAGTTAAAAGGTCATTCATCTTTACTAAAGCTGATGAAACAAATGTCATTAAATGTAGGAGATATAAAAGGTCAAAAAAATATCCTGAACATGGAGCTAAAATGTTACAGAAAGACTGAAGGAAGAGGAGAGGCACATTTCTTCCTTTGAGGATAAAATTATTAAAGAATAAAAATAATTTTGGAAAAAAGTATCTCAAGGGAAAATAAAGGTCCACATGGCAAAATTTGAAGTAGCAAGCCTGCATTAGAGAAGAGATAATATCCCTTTATTGAATATCTAAGGAGCAAGTGGTAATGAGAAGATATATAGTATCTAGGGTTTTTGAAACTTGACAATTCATAGGAATCATGAGCAACAGAAAAAAAGAACATTCCATGGCAGAATGGTATCTGTTGAATTCAGTCTGAATAATTATACCAGATCAAGAAATGAAAAAAAAAAAAAAGGAAAAAGAAGCAAGTCTGAAAAGAGAAATAAAAGCAACAACAAGAACAGAAACATTAATTTATCAATGGATCAGTTTAACAAAGAAGGCATTTAGACTACACTGATCCTTTGACTCAGGGATATGTATCTTATCCACAATCAGCTTTGAAAAGAAGGTATTCACATTCAGAGAATTTTCTTCAAAAATTAGAAATTTTTGGAAGTGTAAATGGAACACCTACTCAGAGCAAAGAGCTAAACCAAAACAAGAGAATCATTGACATTGACACCAACTTCCAACAAGATCAGAGTTATCATCCAAGAAGACTTATTCAGGAAAACATTTCTGTCTAAGTGATTCAGGTTTGGGCTCCCAAATTCTTTGATAAATTTAATTTATTTATTCTTCTGTATTTTCTAAATCTCCATCACTAGAAATTGTCTACACTTAGACAATTTATGATAAAATATATGCATTACACTATTTTTCTTATGATTTAAGTAACTCATTGCTTCCCTTCTTGATACTGACAAGCGTTCTGAACAATAAGTGATATTCCTAGTTCCAAATACACTATTTTTAGAGAAAAATATGTTCTGTTGAATTTATAGCATATTTTGTGTATTTTTTAATTTGATTAAATGAGATCAGCTATGATGTGATCAAATGCAGAATGCACTTTGCCTAATTTAATGCTGTTTCAAAAGCCCGACTCTTCTCTTCTGACTTGTAAAATACCTCCAACAGGATAAACATAAATACATTGAGAAATGTAATATTTCTACATTCAGTAAGAGTATCTGTGCCTCTTCCCAGATGCTAAGTATTCCACATTGTTGTGTAGTAACAGTGTCTTGCAAGGTAACTCTATGAAGGGGCAAAATGCAGCTGTCTACTGCTCTTAAATCTTCAGAATTATATATTTAAGAGCTTGGCTTCATCAGCTGTACTGTACATATGGGACAATTAAGCACAGAAGTAAGAAGGAAATTACCCAACATCTATTCTGCCATGATGAGGACACACATAGTTTCTATAAGCCAGTCTTAAATGCACTAATCTGCCTGTTTCTCCCCTTGTAAGGTAAAGGGCTAGGCAGAGATTCATGTGTCATGCTGTGCCAAAAGTGAACAGTGTTGCAGTCAGACAGCAGGAAAGATGAGAAGGGATAAAACACACCTGGCCAGAGTAACTGTGAAGTAAGCGGAGATTGGCATTTACAGCCTGTCATGGTTCTTCAGTAAACACACAGCCACTGGTATACACAAAGCAGCTCAGCCAGACCTCAGCCCTCTTCCACTGATGGTAAGACTACTGTGAATTATTTCTTTTTCACTGCAAGACATAAGCATGGAAGCTGTTTCTGAGAAATCAGTAGGCTCCAAACACACACCTTTGGTTATTCAGCAGTAACTAGTTGTTTGTCCATGTCCCCCTGTGAGCCAGAGAGATGGGACAGAAGAGGGGAGCACATGCAGAAAGAAGTTCTCTTTTGCCAGACCCCAAGTTACAGGAGCAGTTTGTGCCTCTTTGTTGTACAATGGTGATCTACATTAGGTGCTTCATGCTATAAACACTTAAATCAGCTTTACTGCAACATTTCCTTGCCTCATAGCTATGGTATTCCCTTTCCTCCAGCCAGCAGGACTAAACTAGTCACAGCTGGAAAACTTATTTCCCACACACATCCATCCTAAAGGAGCAGTGCGCAGAGTTCATATATATTTCTGAGTTCAGTGGTACTTTCTCAGCTGGTACTTTCCCAAGATCCTCTCTCAGGGAAAACCTCTGTAAAAATATCAGTTACAGAGAAAACTCTATTTAAATAGAACAAAACAAAACAAAACAACAAAATCCACAAACGAAAATCCCACAACCCATATTTTTAGGAGCTTTATCTGGAGCAGAAGTTTGAAATGCAATGGTAGTGCAAAGAAGGGCTCTTTTTGATCACAAGCAAATCTATAATGGTCAAAATTCCTTTTCAGATGGCATGTTTGTCCAAACGAATATTTTACCCTCTTTTGCAATTAAAACATATACAGTGATCTCTACTGGAGAATAGGTGTCACCTCTAGCATGTTGCTTTCTCAACCATCCACAGAGTTAATACCGTCATCTTGCCTGTCTCTGGCCTTGGCTAACCTATGCTTCCCTGCCTACTTCCAAACACAATGATAATTTTCTTAAATCACAGTTTTAGCTATGCCATTTTTCACTTCCAATCCCATGATGGAGTCTGACTTCTCTACAGGTTTATCCTGGTTTCAGCTGGGACAGAGTTCATTCTCTTCTTAGTAACTGCTACAGAACTGTGGTTTTGGGGTTTGTATGAGAATAATATTGATAACACACTGATGTTTTAGTTGCTGCTAATTAGTTATTACCCTAAATCAAGGACTTTTTTGTAACTTACACTCTGCCAGTGAGGAGCTGCACAAAAAGCTGGGAGGGAGTATGGCCAATACAACTCACACGAACTGGCTAAAGGGGTATTCCATACCGCAGAACATCATGCTTAGTATATGAACTGGGGGAGTAACCTGAAGTGGGGCCAATTGCTGACTGGGGACAGGCTGGGCATTAGTCAGCATGCGGTGAGTAACTGATTGTGAATCACTTGTTTCCCTTGAATCCTGTTACTTTCTCCCTCTCCTTATCATTACAGTTATTATTAGTAGTAGCAGCAGCAACAGCAGAACATTATTATTACTATTACTATTTTGTGTCAATTATTAAATTGTTCTTGTCTCTGTCCACAAGGTTTACATTTTCTTTATCACTCTCCTCCCACTGATGTGGGGGGCAGTTAGCAAGTGGCTGTGTGGTACTTTAATTGCAGCTAGAGTTAAACCAAGACAAGGATAAAAGAAAAAACTATTTACCTCTATTACCCAGGTCTACAAAGGACTTACTTTAGATATCATCTCTAATTAACACCAAGTGGTTCAGTGACTTGTTCACTCATACCTGCAGTTCAATCTAGCTTTTCCTACTTCATCAACTAGGTGCTCTACTGCTGCTGAGGCTGCTCCTTCTGATCAGAACGGCCGTTAGTTAAAATATGGTAAATGGTTAAGAATGACACCATATTTTGAAAATTAATTTTAAATGTTTCTATTACTGTGGATTGTAGACTGTGTACCTCACAATTCTTCTTGGAAAAAGCAAAACCAAAAAAATCCTGTAATTTTCCCAACACAAGAGGCACACAGGATCCTTCCTACCTCGTTCTCCTAGAGTGTGGATGCCACATTCCCCTCTAGCAAGCTGGAAACAAAGTTCAGGTCTCAGAACAGCAAAGTTTAATCCACTAGACAAATCACGTCACAGAATTTGTTTTCCATTAACTACCGTTCATTCTACATATTTAGATTCAGGAATCTCTGAAAATTTTTTAGGTGAACGTGTTTGTGGCATCTTTCTGGAACTGTTCCAGGGTGCCAACTGCACAGATCTTAGCAGCCTAGTACTGCTCTAGTGAAGGTTTTAAACTCTGTGACTGATCTAGGTGTATAATTATAGTGAAAGCAATATGTAGGGTGTTTTTTGGGTTCGTTTCAGAAACAAATATTTTGGAGGATGTTTGTTTGAAAAGCTAAGGTGAGGAAAAAAACCGAACACATACAAAAATAACCCAAAAAACCCCAACAACAACAAAGGAAAAAAAAGCCAACAACAACAACAAAAAAAAAGGAACCAAAAAAACCCCATAACAACCAAAGAAAGCCCCCATCAAGCCAACAAACAAAAAAAGCCAAACCAAACCAAAATATCTACCAACTGAATTAAAAAAAAAAAAAAA
>VXBC01004667.1:572850-607647 GCA_013399945.1 Ploceus nigricollis | reverse complement strand
AAAAAAAAAAAAAACCAAACCAAAACACCCCTATCAGGATTTTTCAGGTTACAAGTGCAATTCAAAAATGTTCAAAACACATAATTATATTCCTACAAAGAACAGGAAACTGGAGCTTTGCCTTCTCAACTTCAAGGCAGTGTATTTAAGAAGAAAATTTATTTAGGTCCTAGAGTTCTTTTACCAACAGTAACAACACACACACAAACACAAAATCCCCTCAAGAACAGAAATTTCAACAAATTCCAATTATCACTTGCCTTGAGAAAGTGTATTTTTAAATATATAAAAATGTTTGCTCAGTTATCAAGCTTAGCAAATTTTATAGACATTTTGCTCATTCTGGAAAAGACTGCACCTCAACTACCTGGCATTTTCAAATGAAGCTATATCACCCATCTCTCTATACATAGCAGTTAACAAATATTCCAAAACAATATAGAAAACAGACATGAAGTGCATTCTGAATCAGATCTGACCCATAAAAAATAAAAAGGAGAAAAGGACAAAAGGGGGGAACCCCCTCTCCCATTTCCTAAAAGTGATGGGTTTTGTTTTGCTTTTTTTATTGTTATTTGGTTGGGTTTTTTCCTTTTGTTTGTTTTGGTTCTGGGGTTTTATTGGTAATTTTCTGTCTTTTACTTGAATAAATTAATAATCAACAATTTATGGAAACAAGGAAGGAAGAATTATGAAAATTAACAGACTAATATGCAATTTTTAAAAATTTTTAAATTCCTAAACATAATCTATTTGATAAGCTGTTATTTATCTAGAAAAAATGTTGTCAAACTAACAGCACAACATTAAAAAAAATAAGAAAGATCAAACTAAATATCAGATTTAGAAATAACCTGTAAAACAATGATCCCTCACTTTGGAATCATGAATATTTACAGTCTTACAGTCTTTTAGCATTAAAACTTCATAAATTGTATTAATTTAGCAAAAATTAATTTAGTTTGAGTTAATCTTTTCTAAAATTACATTATCAAAAGGCTGAGTAACACCTGGAAACAGCCTCTAGCAGAATATTCCAATGGATGAGATAAAGCAGTGATTAAAAACTAGTCACTTCTTTGGTAGAAGTAAAATACCTGCAGCACCAAAGAAAATCCCGGTTCAAACTTCAAGAACTATTTTTCTGTAAAGCAATATAGCTCCACTGACTTCAACTCTGCTGAATTACACCTACTAGGGATCTGGATCATAAATCGTCACAGTGAAATAAAGCAGCTCTTCAATAGCATCCATAAATTCAACACCTGATAAAAACCAAACAAAATTCTGCAAATATAATCAGATATCAGTGCTACACATTGGCTATAAAATATTAAATCCTACCCTAGACACAGCACTAAACAGAATAACTATTAGTATTTTAAATCCTGCTTCGTGACAGGAGTGGATAAAAATCACTGTATGCAATGATTTTGACAAACCAAAGTATATTGTACTGCCAACAAGATGCTTAGAGCTAATTTTGCCTTTGTGAAGAACTGCAGCAAAAGTCCTGTAAACCACCAAAACTCTCAGACTCAGTAAAGAAATGGCACATAATCTGGTTCTTCCTACCAGAGTAAAATTTACATTCAAGGAGATGATGCATAGTCTGCGTATTTTACAGTTATAACCAAGGTGTATATCTATGTACTAGAATAATTTCTGATTAATAACACTCCTCTCATTAATGTGTCTCAGCATAGGATTAAATGAAAACAAGATAAAGAAAATGAAACTGTACTTAAAAAAATGCAAAGATTTACCAGACACTTCTTTTTTGTTTTAATTTATTTGGAAAAAATCTGTTACCTAAGTTTAGACCTGGAAAGTGGAGATTCTGCACTCAGGAAAATAGTGTCTCAATAATGACCTTGAGAGCTTCTTTAGCAGGGGAGTCACTTGCTAACTTGTTTGTTATTGGTGAAGAAAAAAACCTCAGCTTTTAAAATAGCCATGAGTTTAGAGTGTCACTACCTCTAGATTTGCTTGACTGAAAACAGGTCACAAAATTTTAAACAAAAAAAACCCAAAACAAACTCAGAATACTTAATTCTGTTCAGACAGGATGAACTACCACAAGAAGAGTTAATTTTGCAGTATCTCAAATGTCATTCTGTAATAATCATCAGCAGATGGTGAATATTGGATTCTTTGGCCCCAGCAGGAAAGTGTTTCAAAGGGAAAGTCTTTGGAGAACCAACATTCCAGTAGCATCCCTAAATTTTGATTTAACAACTCAATCAAAATTTTTGGAGCTTTTAAAACTCAAAAGCAGCTTAATGATACATGATAATTTCTGAAAGAAGGAAAATGAAGTTTCTGCTACAACCCATTAACTTAACTTTCACCCCTGCCATCTTGTTGAAAGAACTATAGATATGTGTTTGAATATGACTGCTTTGGCCCCTCAACATTTGCGGACAATTTCACACATTCAATATCTGTAAATTTCCAACCCTCAGCTCTTCATATGATGTGGGATATTTTGCAAGTATTTTGACACAAGACAACATCCAAAACAGGGCCATCTAGTTATGTGGGTCCCTTCCAACACAGAATATTCTGTGATTCTGTAGAGATAGGCTTCCTGTTTGATTGATGCAGGGGGAGTTCTGCTACAGAAGGGCCATTGGCAGTTGAGGGGACTCTATAATCTGTTCACTTCTAGGAGTTCACACCAGTTTAGCACACATTAAATGAGACAACACCAGGGTAAAATCTGACTGCCATTGGAAATAAGTCTCCCTTCTCTGTAGAAACTGGATGCCAGCTGCTGGAAAGGAGCCCAAGAAGGTGGACTGTACCCTGTACCCTTGCATTGGCAACCAAGGACAAAGCATCAAGAAAAAGTCATTATAGCCCTCAACACTGGGAAGTTTTAGAATTAGTTCTTAGAACAGTTATGTGCATACATGTAAAACAAGGATACATCTGTGCAACTTAACAAGGTATTACCTTAGAAATCTGTTCTGACAGCTTGTTCCAGGAGATTGCTCCAGGACTCTAGCCCTCCCCCTAGCATCCCAAAACCCATGGAAATAACTAGAGAAGATTGTTGTCTAATGAATAATCCAAGATAATGCTGACAGAGTCCTGATTACGTACAGCTACAATATGTGTCTCTTGTGTTAGAGCATAGGCTTCTCTTGTACGTCCACACACAGAAACAAGGACTGGGCCCTCGTGTGAAGGAAGAGAAGAAAAAAGAAACAAATCACCACAACAGCCTTATATCGTTAAGAAGAGGCACTGCTCTAGGCTGGTGTCACAGCTCTTAAAACATTACTCTTTCATAATTTTATTGGTTAAATAACTATGAAGAATGTCTGCTTGAGGGGGAGAGGCATCTATCCACCTCTCAGATGTCAGCCTGTGGTATTGCAGGATGTTCATTCATAAAAGAGAACTAAATGGTACGATTATTCTAACTCAATGAAAAACAAATCTCTATCAAAATAACCAAAAAAAAAAAAAGTAATAATAAATTAGTACAAGAGAATCATGAAGACATGACAAAATAAAGCACAGTTTGAACAACACCCAGAGGTTTTCTGCTTCAAAATCATCTGGTCAATAATGCACTGAATGGTTTTACTGTTAAACAAGCATAAACAAGCTCCCTACCCATAGCACAAAGTGCTAATCCTGCAAGATACATAATTTTAAAGTCAAGGTTTTTGTAAATAAATGCAGCTTTCCCTTTAAAATGTCAATTAAACAATTAGCACAACTTTAATGGGTGCAATCTGCACAATTGCTACTGATATGCCCAAAGGTTTTTTCAGATATGTTTGATTCTTACTACCTGTAAGCAAGGAAGCATGCTAAAATACTTTGCAGATTGTAGAGTTGAAGATGTCAGTCAGACTTGACTTATTTAATGCTCTTTGAAGAGCTGGGCCACAAGAAAGTCTTTCTGTTAGGTGTAGGCAAAGCATTCAATATAGTTGTGATTGTTTGATTGTTTCTCCACAATGCAGCCATATCTTAGATATACTGTGTGGTTATCTTAGATATACTGCTGTGATCATCTAATGGTGATTATGAGGGGGAAAAAAATGTAATAACAAAAATCTTGATCCTCACTTCCAGCTAATACCTTTTACTGAACATTTTTCTCAAGCTACAAAAAAAAACCCTAAAAAATTTTCCGTATTTCCAGGTTATTTTTGCTCTTATGTGGTATAAATTTGGTAGAATTGATATGGCTGTTGAAGTTAAAAGATCATTCATACAGCTTAATCTGTATTATTTCAAAATTTGTACTGTTCTAAATGATTNTATATATTAATCCTCATATATATGTGAATCAAACAATTAATCTTATAAGGAAACAAGAGCTGATGCTCCATGCAGGCTTCAGATAGCACTCCCAAGTATAACTACAGCAAAATGTGTATCTACTGACTGCAATCAATAGATCAGAATTGTAGCTTTCCTCATCAATGCACTGTTGTTCATAACACTTTGGGTTGCCACAGCAAAAGGTACTTTACAGTAGGTCGAAGCAGGATAGTCTTCTGCTTTCAACTTTTTCCTGACACTGCAGAAGGAAATGTAAGAAAATTAGTAATGGATAATTTGGGAATCATTGTAAAGACTCTTTCTTGCAGACGGAAATTTCAAGAAGCTGGCTGGATTATAAACACCTCAGCAGTGATGGCTTTGACATCTTTTATGGTGTAAGATTTGCATCTTGGCAAAGTGAATATGAAAGATCCTCGTAACTCTGTGTAATGTACACAGTTACAACAGCTAAAAAGTTAATGATGGTAACTAGAAAGCACTCTCTCTATCCAGGTCCTACCTCACTCTCAGCTTCACATCTCTTCCTTTCTATTTTGTTTTATCTGACTTGTCATCTCCAAAGCCTTGTATGCATTGAGATATATATCATAGAGTGCACACGGTAAGACAACACTAATATGCAGCAAATCCCTCACTCAAACAGGAGAAAATTCAATCCTTTCTTGCCAGTGCAAGGAGGGGTTTATTTACCCCACCACTGTGACTTCTGTGGTCATAGAGCTGGCCCATTAAAAAAATTACTACAAAACATACATACCCAACAATCCTCAGAGGAAACCTGAAATCATCAGTAACTGATGCATAGCTGAAAAAAAGAGCTGAATTTGTCCCCACAGGCACTATTTGTGCATTCATGCACTTAATATTTCACATCACATCTGACTGTTTGAGTAAATAAAGTGACATTTTGATTATGGAACGTATTAGAGACTGAAAGTAGTTTTATTGATCTATCAAAACATTTGAAGGATTGATTACTATAGTTTCAAAGTAATTTATTTCAATAGAGGTGTGGACACCAGACTGCTGTGGTCCATGGCAAGTAGGCAAGCACAAAGCCCGAATAGTCTCGTTGAGAAATGCGACTCAAAGACTCGTAAGCGAAGAAAACTGTATACGTTAAGGAACCATTTCCCAATGCTTGCATTCTGTAGAGATGCAGCTCTCTTTTTATAGGGCCCTAAAAGATTCTTCCTTCATATTCTACCCTTGGAAATCTCAAGGGAAAAACAATGTAACAACACTGAAAATCCCCTAGAATCCAATAACATATGTCCAGTAATGAAACTAACCCAAACCCATTACAATCAGGTACATAAAAATAACCAGGCAATTTAAATAAGTCCCTTCAGGCTGGCTTCACCAGTAACCCTCGTTCCCACCCATTACTTCTAAGTCCAGCAAATAAGCCTTTCAGATCTCACAGTTAAATGACAGCCATTTGCCTTCAAAATTGTGCTGCTATTTATGCCTCACAATTTAAAGCCTCCTAAGGGTCCCTAAAGATCCCAGAGGTGTGGGAAGCAGAAACAACACACCTATCTTCAGCAATGCAATTGTATCATTGTGATCTCTTAAAACTGTATTCTCACCATTATCAGGCCCATTAGTATAATTATGGACAGAGCCAAGGGTGGGGAGAAAGTACAGAACAGAATGTAACGACGAGCAAAATCCTTTGAGAGGTGTCACTGCCTTCTTGTAGTGTGGAGATGAAGTTTTATAAGAACTCAAAGGGAAGGTTAAAAATAAAATAAAGGCTCAAGATAGGGATCTCTTATAAGATGTATTAAGTAGCATTTCAGGATTGAAAAATGACATGAGACAACCAGCAGGAAGCAAACTAAAACATGGAACCAGAAATACAATGGTCATGTCACATGCTTCTACAAATACCTGCAGCACAGAAGGGGATCTTGAGTTTCCCTGCAGGTTTTGGTTCACACATTTTCACTCAGCTTCCTGAAGACAGCAGTGAAAGAACTTCCTCTTGTAAAGAAACAACCAAAACTCATGGAATAGTAAGAAAGTGCTACAGAGAGTAACTAATACCTTTTCCTATTGTCAGCATCACTCTTTCTACGGGACAGAAAGGAGAAATGTCCCTCCAAGTTGCAATCTTTACCCAGACCTCCTGTTCCTAGGACAACACCACTTTCTGTCATCCCTTTCAGAGAACCAAAAATAAACCTTAAAGCTGACCTAGATGCAGCTTGGCATAAGGGTCTTATTTTGACTTCCTTTTCCTTGCATTTATAGCAACACAGTAAGACCTTCACATATAGACCACATTCCAAAATGTAAGTCCAACCTTTTTGTCACGAGTTTGAGATTTTTTTGATAGTTTTAGTTCTGAGTCAAAAGAAAAGGGAGAAATTGTGAATATAACACTTCTGAAAGGGGGAAAAAGAAAAGCTGTGGTGGAATTTATGTCAGCTCAAGAGAGTTTCTCAGTGACAATAAAAATACAACTTTAAAGAAAATAAAATATATACTCCATTGTATTCTAAAAGGGAAAAATAATTTTAAATGTGAGGATTATCAAGAAGTTACCACAAGAAGACTTGTTCTCCAGAAGCCTCAAAAGCAGAGAAAGTCAAGTTATTGTGATGTTGTCATTGCTCTGTGGCTCATTCTGATCCAGGAGTAATGCAAGATAGCAATGCCCCTTGAATGTCCCATCACCATTATTTCTAAGGGGAGAAGCCATTCCCACAAAGAGAGTCATACCTACTGCGACCCTTCACACGCAAAATTTAGTCATCAGCCCAGTATTTTAACTAAATTTAAAAATACCATTTCCTTTAATGGACTACATGAATATTTCTTTTTAGAAAAACAAAAAAAAAAGCAAAAAAAATCCACCAAAAAACCCAAAAAACCTCCAAACAAACAAACAAAAAAAAAAACACCCAAAAATACATTATCATTATGTAGTACTAGAGGAAATAAAAGACCATAAGAAGGAAGGAAGGAAAGTGTTCTAAGTACAAAGGACGGAAAAAGAGAGGTGAAGAAGTTGCTCATCTAGAGTTTCCTAATGAGAATTAGAAATCTTATTTCATTTTCTTTAGCTTCCTAGAGCTAATGGAGATGGGGAGGAGATGTGTATGTGCATGTGTGTGCATTTGAATTTCTTTTAATTGAAGTTATCAAAAAAGAAGACAACAAAACCCACAACCCTAGACGCAAGACTCTTTCTCAATTGAGATATAAATATGCAAAAACCAATCAAGAATTTCCTGACTTTAGTCTTTTATTCAGCACATGATGTTTGAAGTTAAAATTCTATACTTCAGTGAAAATTTTAAAATATTAACCCAAAATTCACTATCAATATTTGAGCTGCATAGAACCAGATGCTTCCAACACTTAGGAAAGGTAAAGAAGGAAGCAGAACGGCACATAAAGCAACTGGAATGGAACATGTAAAGTAGCTTCATTGTACCAGATGCATTAGTGTTCAGAGTGCAAGTGTTCCACCAGCAGCTCACTGGGCTAACGTGCTCAGAAATTGCTGTACTGTGCTCACAGATCAGTTGGTGCTAATAAAGCCAAGCTTCTGGGTTTGATCCCCATATGGGCCATTCACTTCAGAGTTGGACTTGGTGATCTTTGTGAGTCTCTTCCAACCAGAATACTCTCTGATTTTGTAATTTCTTTCAAGAAGGACCAGGAATAATGTTTTTAAATAAAAAGTGCTTTGTCTAACATCCACTACAGAAAGATCATGCAAATCTACTAAACCTTTGGTTCACAGGAGCTAGATAATTTATAGCTGAGTCAGCCTGATCTTTTTAAAAAGAGATAGATCCTCTGACATGCAGCGAAGTATTTATCACTGGTTTCATGTTCTAAACACCCTTTAAGTTAGGTTGTAAACACCTATTCTATACTGTAGAGATTAAATAAGTAGATAAATGTATTAATTTTTATATATTGTAAACAAGAATGGTTAGTCCATTGCTTTGCCTAAAGATATTTCCAAAAGAGATAATTTCAAGTGCCTGAAAATATCACCCAGAAAGCATAAGCTATGAATAATCAAAGATGACCCTCAGCACTGCAGAAGCAGTGTTATCACTCTATTCATGAGGCTGGAAAAGAACATTCAGTTTAAAAATCCACTGCAAATTCAATAAAGTGTCCACAAATCCCTTAGAATATTAACTGTAGCCCTTTCAGACAGTCTACCTGTGCATAAGGTCCAGACCTGTATCAACACTGCTGGTTGCAATTTCAATTGACCTTACTTGTTCTCTGTGTTTCTTTCTAGAGAACCTTGTCACATAATCTTTTTCCCCTCTGGCTGATGTGCTTTAAACTAAATGTGTTCTTTGTGGTCTTCAGCGAGATTTCATTTTCATTGGTTTCAATATGCCGGCCCCTTCAAAATGTATTGACATTCATACTTCCCCTGTCAGACATCCCCACGTGAACGGCCCCTCACACAGACAAGCTGCAAAGACAGAACTGCTGAACACAGAATCTACTGCCTGGAAGGAGATATTTTAAGACTCTGCAAATTTACTGTACCATCAATCCAGGTTTTTAATACAGTCTCGATGTTCTTTAACACCTGTTTCAGCAAATCTTTAAACCCAGTGTACAGGATAGTTTTCAGGGAGCCAGAGCTGGTCTATCAGTCACAGCCACCAGGATA
Source organism: Ploceus nigricollis (assembly GCA_013399945.1). Taxonomy (NCBI): domain Eukaryota; kingdom Metazoa; phylum Chordata; class Aves; order Passeriformes; family Ploceidae; genus Ploceus; species Ploceus nigricollis. Next base: position 598,673 of record VXBC01004667.1, on the reverse strand, counting down.
AGGACTACAACCAGAAAATGAAAATGTGTCGCCAAAGTGTTGTCTTTACTGGCCACAAAAACAGCAGTCAAAGAGCCAGGGGGAAAAAAAACCAGGACAACCAGGACAGCCTGAAAGCTGGGCTGATTTGTACTCTGGCAAAAGTGGATGGGCTGGAAGCATACCCCTCCCACCTGAAAGGTGATATTTGCATGCTGTGATCATCAAACATTATTAAAACAAGGGAAATTATCTCCAGACCTTCATTTCTTATCCACAAGCCAAGTCTCAGCATCCTCAGGGTGCCCCAAAGACATTTAATTTTTGCAACTTTCTGTTCCTCAAGTTCAAGCCAAAATGGAATTAAGACTCAAAGCAAGGTTTAAGCATTCAGAACTAAGAACTTGGAACTCTTTGGACTTGGCTTAGTAAGAGAATTTACCCCTATGCTGGTCATTAAATTAAGGAAACTCCTTATTCTGACACCTAAAAGAAGGACGATATCTAACAAAAACATCCAGTTCTTCTGTGAGAAATGGGGCACCAGTTTTAAGGGGTGGCTAGAAGAGGAGAAAAGTAGACCATTAACATTTGTTAGTCTAATTGAAATCCAGAAATGAGAACTGAGATTCTCAGAAATGAGAATTTTTTCCTTCTATAAAACTTTAAAAACTGCTCTAAACAATAATAAAATTCTCCTAAATATAGGCATCCTAAATGAGCTACATAATGTTCCATGCCATAATCACCACTGCAAAAAGAAATTGTTCAAATTGCTCTTGAGCCAGATTTGTCAGTCATGCTGCTCTGTGCTCTGAGTAACAATGATCTGTGCAATTAATATTAAACCTTCCAAGGCAGCTCTAAGTTCTGAAGTTCTGTGTGCTTCTGTCATTGTAGAAATGCAAAACAATATTGCAGAGCAATATAGAGCATGCATGGGAAGGAGAGAAGGAAATGGGGGTTGGGGGAGTAGAAAAAACAGGAAAAAGAAATTTGCAGCCAAACAGAGGCCAGGAGCAGTAAGATAATTAGGATTGTTTTTTACAAGATTGCAACAGCTTGAATTGTTCCTCCCATTTTATGTTTAATTACAGTTTTTATTGCACTCATAAGAAATTCAGCTGCTGAAATAATCTAAGGAGCCAAGAACAAGCCATTTCTCCTCCATTCTCAGAATCTTTCAGCTCAGCCATTACATACCCTCTCTTTGTAAAACAAAGAGGGAACAAAGCACTATTGCAGTCTTGTTTATGTTAGATTCTTAGATGTCATTATTATTCTCAATCCTCATGGAAATCCTAGGATAAGAGATGAATGAAGGAGACACAGGGGCATAAAGATGATAGAATTTGTTTCCTCTGCATCATGCTGTATCTCTCCATCGCAAAATTATCACTTACATCAATAAAGCACTCATCAGGTGATAATGAATGTACAAAGACAGTGCAGAGGGAAAAATCACGACTCAAATACATATGAAACACCAGTTTCCTACATATGCTCAAAATTGTGCACCGTATGCTGAAGCATCTGAAGAGACATTAACTCACTGGAAGTGCAGGGAAGGGAGAAAGGAGTAACTACAATGCCATTCCTAAACAGTATTCCAATCTGCTCAATACTGATTATCATCAAGCCTCAAAGCACAACTCCAGCACAGTACAAAACTGCAGGTACTTAATATCTGTGACCAGCTCAAGAATTGTCTGTACACTGCCAAGCAGTGTGTGGGAACAAACAGGAGGCCACTGAAGAGGCTGCATGCACCGGTCACACAGTAATTTTATGCTTTGATCTACAGCCCTGGCCCATGTGTACAGTCATACTGAAATCAATAAAATTTATATCAATAAAAGTTAGTGGACTGGGCTCATCATAGGCCAGTGGCAGGAAAACTGATTACAAAAGCAGTCACTTGCATTCAGGCTGTGAAAACAAGACTTTTCTTTCAGGAATTCTGGGGATACAGTTGGAAAAGAGAAAAATGAACTCTCCTTTAGACTGAACTTTGAAACTCAGCTTGAAGGAAAGACATACATTAATAGACTACAACTTACAGAGAATTTAATTTCTCGTGATTTATTTGATTCTTGTCTGCTGCTGTCTTCTACATAACATTCTCCCCTAGTCTCAGATTTCCCCCCAAAAATGAATAGTAAAGCTACTTGTCTACAGAAAAATGTCAATAAAACACTCAGAGCAGCTGAAAAATACGGGACAAATTTTACCTACAATAATTCCACAAGAAACTGTACTATCTAAAGAGACAAACATTCCATTTTACCCTGATTTAGCTTTAGCTTTTACCAGAATGCAGCTCAAGAGAAATTTCTCCAATGCTGTACACTTAAAAAAACCCCAAAAAACAAACAAGCACAAAAAAACCCAAAAAAAACCCAAACAACAACAAAAAAAGCCTAAAAACACCAGAAAAAAATAAAAGGAGCCTAAGAAAATAAATAAACAAGGCATTTTTCCACTATGACTGAGGAAACAGAGCAAAATTTGTAAGTGAAACAAAAAAACCAGAAGTTGAGTGAAAAATCAGTGTCCATTATTAGTAGAGTGCAGAAGAGAACATTATGAAAAGATGTTCAGTTCTTCCTTCAAGATCAGGCACTGTAGGAGGGAACCATCCAAAGTTTTCTAACAAGCTTAGCATCATCTAGGCATTTTGGGAAATAAGGAAAAAAGAAAATACTTATAGGTTCTGTGATTACTTCATTTGTCTTTGACCATCAAAAATGGGTACATTCCAGGAGAAGTACCTCAGTAAGTAATATTAGGCATGAAAATAGAAGTTGATCAAGCAGGCCTTCTCAACATGTTCAGCAGAACTCAATTTCAACTGTCCCCTGGAACAAAAATAGAAGCCTTTTGGTGAGAACTAAGGCTTGCCATATGCTTGAGGCTTGACTTTTTACCTTTGAAAGGTCTAGGCAACTGACTGAGTTTTCCAAAGACTGAGATGATTAAGAAAGGGGCAGAAAACCTGGTTATTCCTTGGAGGATTTTCAGAGCACTCTTCGTAATGGTCAGCTTCAGACTGAAGACAGTCTATCTCAAAGAGCGTTTGGCAGAGTGAAAAAGAGAAAGAAAATTATTGCCTGCCCCTATCTAATGGCATCAGCATTTCCAGTCCTTGGCATTAATCTCTCTACATTTTTCACTTTCCCATAGCATCTGCAGACACACCTTGAAATAATGGAGTTTACAAACCAGAAATCTCATCCATAATCCCACCTGGCTGTGGGTTAGTTCATATTTACAGTAGCATTGTATTTTAAAACCCTTATCTATCAGAGGCTGTCAAAGCAAATTGGGGAACAAACATTAAAGAGAAAGAAAATTCAAGTGGTGGTGAGAAAAAAATTCCTGAGTCTGAAGAAGAAAGCATAACTAATGGGTATATAAATAGGAGACGTCACAGCAAGCCTAGTTCAGCCATTTAGAGAGTTGCATTGTCTGTGCTGTGCAGTCTGGTGACCAAATCAGAGTGGTCCTCTGGGCATAAAATCTTCCACTGCCTATGTGATAATACCTCTGATCTTCCTGTTGATCATTTCAGGTTTTACCTCCTCTCAGTACATTTTATTAATCTTGGATTTTTGGAAGAAATGGAGCAGAAGGCAGGATACAGCCTCATACTGAGTAAGGCAATGACACGTTTAATCAGCTGTACAACAAAACATGGAGCGTGACTGTTGCAGCGAGCTCCACTAAAGGGGAAAGCAAGCATCCCTCTCCATGCCTCAGAACACCTCTATCTTGGGGTATGGCATCAATCAGATATAAATCTGATTCAAGGAATTTTCATCAATGAACAGAAGAATACCAAGGTTCATTTTGTCAGCATTATATTTACTCTTGCCTATGAAGACATTAAGTAAGAGATACCATTTTCAGTTTACTCTGTTATACCTCTAAACTTAGAGCCTGTTTAAATCTTGCTCACAATCACTTGTGTATGTAGGTCTTCTGGGCCCATCAATAACCATCAAGAAGTAGCCATCCCTATTTATCTCATGTCTCTTATCATTTATAATGGCAGCTTATTAAAATATCTTTCAAAATACACTTATAAAAGATTAAATGACAACTTACCCAGCTCTTAGTATATACACAAGTAAGATAGAAGAAAATGCCAAATTCTTTTTGATTCTGTTTAGTCTTTCCATTTGACTTACAGATACAGATTTTTGGTAACTTGCTGATCAATTTCATTTTCTCAGACACTAGTAGAATCTGTTAGCAGTTGAACTCTTGCTCATGTACTTAAACCTTCTGCAGTGCCATAATATTCAAACTCTTCTTAGATGAAATATCATTACCTTTTATGTCCCATAAGATTTTTCAAAATCAATAATTAATAAATAATATTAAGATTATGAGAAACCCAAGCTTCCCAGTATGCATTAAATGTGTACAGATCTAAATTCCTTTAATTGTTTTAAACTGGGAAGAAGATGGAATACAAACTCTATAAATATCTGGAAGGATTTTTCAACAGGCTTTCATTGGTACCAACACAGAGCTACTGATGAATTTTTCAGCTAGGGACACACTAGTTTCAGAAAGTCCAATGAGAAGTTAATTTTCTGATAACTCCTAAGCTGTATTAACTTAATGAGTCACAGCTTTAAGTCCACTTCCTTTAGCTTCTCAAAACAGGTCTGAAGCAAAATGCTCTCCTTGCCCTAAAGTGGATGTCTGGAGGTCCTGCCCTTTACTTACTAGAAGTAGTTCCTACATGTCTTTAAAACCTGGGGGGAAAAAACCCACAACAACTAAAGAACACTCCCCCCACCTCAAAAAAAACCCAAGAAAAACAAAACACCAAAAACAAATTTTAAAAAATCAACCAAAACCCCCCATAGTTCAATTAACATAGCTATAAAGCAAGACTATTTCTTTTCTCTCTCCCTGAGACTCACCTCCAACACGACACTGAGGGCAGCAGAGATCTGAGTGAAATCTAACAAACCACTGCCAAAATCAACCTTGTCTTTGTGCCATGGTGACATTTGACTAGATACAGCAGTGAGTGGGGAAAGGTGGTGCTCTGAAATTCACTCAGTGTTGTCCTCTCCACTTTTCCTATGACAGAGAGGATTGCCCTTCTTCCCCTTCCAAAACCATATTCCTGATGGGCATGATAAAAAGTTATGGCAACTAAACCAAGGAACAATCTCTGTGTACGCATTTTCAGTAAGGATTGTACAGAGCTGTTGCAGTGAGGAATAAAAATTAATTTACTAGAAATTCATTTGCATTCATTGTTTTCAGGATGAAGAGAAGAATGGGGGAGCATATCTTGGCAAAAGGGTGGCAACACCCCCCGTTCCTACTGCTGTTCTTAACCAAGTGTCACATGTATGTCAGAAGTCTGCCCTAAAGAAGGAAATGAAACTCTGGGACAAAACTGGTGTTTTGTGTGAGAATTGCGTTTTTTACAGTTGATACAGTCAAAAGAACATTTGAGTTGGTTACAAAAAGTGGGGCATTCTGCACTGGTAACACACTGAAAAACAAGGAAGGGCAGTTTGAGATTAGTGGCTCATTGTGCAACCCAGATAACTTCAGGTATAACACAGTATAGTTTGTTGGGTTTCTGCTGGCTTTTATGATAAAGCATCTCATGCTCATGAGGGGATATGAGAAGTTGTCACACATGTCCTTGTAGCTAGGAGCAATAAAGAAGAGACACTGAGCATGAAGTAGCACTTTCTTCTTCTTAGAAGGAGGGTGTTAATTGCACCATACGTCCTTGGACATTTGGGCTATGCAATTCAATAACAGAGGGAATTTTGCTATCCAATTTGTTGCTGATTACTGTAAAAATGCTTCCTCTAATTTAGCCAAAGAAAATGTCTGTATTAGAAAGCTGGAGATAAGTTGTTTGGCTTCTTGTGGAATGAGGCTTACAAATGAAGGGGGAGGATTTGGAGGGAGATGAAAATAATAAAAAATACTAAGAGAAAGATTTTCTCTTTCTCAAAAAAAACCAACAAAATACCAAAACAAAACCCAAAAAAACCCCCACCAACAAATCCAACTAGATATAATTAGACAAACAAACAGACACAAAAACAACCAAGTAAAAAAATGCAAAATAGAAGCCCAGGCTCTGTAACTGAATTCAGTTATGTCAATTTTAACGTTAATTTACTAACAAATGAGCAATCATGCTAAAGCACTGTTGAAGTGGGTTTTGTAGAGGATTAATTCTTTTCGGTTACATTAGCTTTTCCAGTACTTGTTTAAAAGAAAAAAAAAAATATTTTAACCAGTAGTATTTTTAAGCAAACACTTAAATTAAGCCTGAGTGCTCTGCAAGTACTGAAGTCCTCGTAAAAGATACTCTTCACTCCAGCACTGGACTCCCACTCCTGGGAGCCATGAGTTTTTCATTAGTTGCTCATTTTTGAAACATCATGTCCTCTATCTTGTCTCCTCCTTCAACATCCTGACAGGATAATGTGCAATAAGGGATAACAACTGTTCCCACTTTGACCCTGCTTCCCTCAGCACCACCAGTTTCTTCCTTCCAGCTTATACGGGAAGAACATGAGAAGTCTTATTAAAGACATGAGAAGTTTGAAAGCTGTAATTATTCCATTTCAACAAAAGCTACTTTTGCTGATTTTCTGGGCAAAGCAACATTGAAAACAATAGTAAGAAGTCTTGAAGTAACTGCTGCAGCCTCTCTCTGTTTCAGTCAGCTAGCAAAGAAGGTTGTTATCTCTTATTTGACAAGATCATACTGTACTGCTACAGTTTTTCAGTACTGGAAAACAACTTCCAAACAACTGAGCTTCAAATCTGAAAAAATTTGAACAACTTAAACTACTATTAGGAACTCAAGTAAATGACCAGCACAAAACCAAATTGCTTTTCTCATCAAAACCCTGCCAGATGTACATCCTGTCATGTAAACCTGCCCTAGGGGCAAAACCCTATCTGGCTAATCCTGCAGAATCAGATAAGATAATAGAAGAGTTAGGCATGGTCTGTCCTTTGGAACAACAGCATTGCTGTGAAAATTTCCATTGGTCACACTTGAAGTATAGCTAACTCTGTGGGAGTTACACGTGTGCCAGGTAGAGTATGATTGTATTACTCATTATTAACATAATCCATCCTGATATTCAGTGTAAGGACTGAGTTTAGACTGCTGGTGGTCAAAAAGTTTCCATGCACCTAGTTTTTAGCCAGTGAAGACTGTGCCTACAAATTCTACAAGCATAAGAGCAGTCCGGTTCTCTTCACATATCTAGGTTGGATTCGTCTTCAGTTTTAAAGAAATGTGCAAATTCTTGGCAAAATCGATTCTTAATTTCTTATCTCAAGTTGTATTAGCTGCCTAAGTGAGAAGAAAAGGAAAACAAAGGAAAAGACTCCAAAAATTTGTACTAGAAAGAAACAATTTTTCCTTTAGGCGATGGGTTGAAATCCAGCCTGAATCAGCACTTAGAATAACATAAAACTTCAGCTTGATATCAAGTCGGATGGGCACAAAAGCAGTGGGAGCTCTTTCTCTGCTTCTTCTCTCATCAGAAAAATGAAAGCCAGGATCTGACTCAAGGACAAAGAGAAAGCTTCAGGCAGTCAGCCCTTTTCCTGACTGCTGCCTCCTTGGCCGTAGATGGGCAATTATAGGTGTGCTCTCCCAGCTGCACAGTGCTGATCGTACACCTCTCACGGCAGCACATGCAGCAGGGGTTTGTGCCTGACCAAGCATGTAAACTTTTGGGGTTGATTCTTCGCAACCTGTAGGTCAGCCCCAAAGGTAAAAATACAAGGGGAAATTGACCATTATAGACTAGGTAAAGCAGCTGAGTGACACTGGAGAATTTTTCCAGAAAGCAAATGACCTCCCCAAAGCATTCCTAAATCACTTTTTCTGGAAGCTCTGGGATGGCTGCATTTTCCCTCCTCTGCCCTATCCCAGGCTTCTTCTCTAGCTACAATGGAATCAGGGTGATATTTTTCCAACAGTATAAAACTCACATTTAAAAAAAGTAATAAAGCAAAAAGAAGTCTCTTTTCTCTAATCACATTAAAGATTTGTTTCCAGGCAGACTGCAAGTGTCAAGCACAAGCAGATTTGAAAAACTTGTAATATCTTCATGCACCACATCTTCCAGGGAACGAAGTCTTCCCTCCAGATGACAGCAATACCACTCCAGTGTCACATGCTTCTTTCTGCTTGATCAAACCTGGTGACATTTACAGAACCAAATAGAAATACCTGAGCAGCTCAAGGAAAGACACATCCTTTATGTTAGTAGAAGCCAATTAGAAACTCTGGGAACTGCTGTCTGCAAAAAAATAACAGCCTACCAAAACATGCAATAAGAGAAATAGTCTTGCACATGACAGCACATCATCTGAATGTTCCTGGAGGCAGGAGCAACAGGGGAATAATACATACAACATCAACGAGGATTCAAGACATCAGAATAAGATGTGGATAACCAAATGGAAACACAGAAAAGGGTGCACAATGGCTGAAAGCTTTCCCTTCTCTCTGGTTCTCTTCATTTTCTCTTTACATTTGTGGAGAAGCAAGACAAGGCCCACAAAAAAGGAAAAGGCTACACCAGTATGAATTGATGAGTGTGAGCTGCCCTATTAGGAGAAATAAGGACATTTTTCTGTTTTTGTCAGGCCTGTTTTGACCTTTACAAACATTATCTTCCTGGAATCCCTGATATAATAAACGAATTGTTACCAGTCAGAAGTGTCAGCTGATAGGACAAAGTTACTGTCTGACCAAAGACTGTTAAGAAAGTGATTTTCACTTCACAGACAGGAGATTGTTAGGATTTTATTTAGTACTTCACAAATGAGTCCTGCTGCTCTCTGTGGCTTGTTTAACTATCAGAAAATGTAGCCTTACGCATGTGCATACAAAATCGTATAATTTCCATATTTAACCTATTTGGAAATTTTCTATTACAGAGAATAATAAGGAGCACAGCAAGTTCACAGCTACTTGTCCTGGTTATGTGCACATGTCAAAACTTCTCCATTTTTTCTAGTGCCGTTTGGAAAAGAACTGCAGACCCTTGCTCCCACCTGGGTTTTTAGACTTGGCAGGTATCTCAATGCTCTCTCTGGGCTCCAGCTCAGTGCCTCTTTGCTGGCAGTGTGTAACCACTCAGTGCAGCTGGCTTTTCCCCACTGCTTGTCAGTACATGTGCTCTGGGCTTCCTGCTGCCATCTGGCAATCAGTGTGAGATCACAGCTCCTGCTCCCATGAGGAAGGAACCGCAAGACAAGGTCACAGATAAAACAATATCAGACTACACAAACGTTTGTGTAGCTGCACTTCATGTTGTGTTGGCATTCCTATGACTCAGTTTTTACCTTTTTATTGCTATTCAATCAATGATTTTGCTACAGTAGATAAGCATAAAATGAATTTTTCACAGTTGTTTACCAATACCACAAAACCATACAGCTCAGGAAGTCTTGTAGGCCCTAACACAAGTCAGCTCATTTGTATTTAATCTTTGTCAGGTGATTTTATCTAACATCAAAATAGAATTGCGTAGGATATTTTCCTTTATTCAGAAATTATATTGCTGGTGTCTTCCTATTGCTTCTTCAGAGTCTAACAAGTACATTTCTGCTCTGGTTTCTTCAAGTACCTGGAGGACATTACATCTCTTTTAGCATTTCCACTACAACCCATTTCTTATATACCTCACAGATTTTGTACAAAATTACAAGATCACTGAGTTTGGATGGGATTCCTGAACATTGTTTTCCACAGATAGATAGGGACAATATAGGAACAGCAACAAAACTGGCAAACTGATGTACAAAGGAGAGATTTTGGTACCCTTAACTTGCAGCAATATGACATAATCACTAGGGTGAAGGGACAGCTCCGTGTCATTTAGGCTGTCTGGACCTGATGAGCTCAAGAAGCAATCAAACTAAAAGGCTGGGCAGAGCATTTTAGGTTGTTGAAGACAAACGTGTACAAAAATGTATTTTAGAAACAAAACTTCTCACCCAGCCTTTCATGTACTGTATCTTCAGTTATCTTTAATCAAAGATAGAAAAACAAAAACCCAATAACAAACAAAATTAGTTTTTTCTCATTGGTTCCAGATAGCTATTTTCTTACTTTAAATGTGACAGCAATAACCCAATATATTCATGCAATTGCTACAGAATGGCAGAAAACAGTGAAGTCTTTCTTTGTCATGTGCAGTACATTCAGAATTTCTCACAATATACAGTACTCTTGCCTAAGAAATATTTTTCTCATAGTAATTTTCAATGAAACCCTGTACAAATTATTTCTTAAATAAAATTGATCTGTCAACTTTTTATCTAGTGTAATGGAAAATTCAGATGAGAAATCCAAACCTTTTTAAACATGTCAAGCATCTTCTCCCCTAAATGTAGAGTAGTCATAGAAGCTATTACTATACTGCATGGCTGAAATACTTTCTTGGTTGAATGGAGTTTTCCTAATAGTTTTTGGCCACATTCAGTTTCTAGTTCACTGTTCTTCCAGGGATATCAGACCCTTCATCAAAGTAAACATGTGCAGTTCAGACACTCTTTAGAAAATATATCTTTCCTGTCCTCTGTATTAGTGCTTTCTTATAAAAAACTATATTTATACGTCGATTCTCTGTAATTTTGTGAAGGCACATATTCACTCTCAGAGTCGAAAACATCTCCTCTCTATTTATATTTTTTTTAAAGGACTGACTCAAAAGTAACTCAGTCAAGATTGTATAACCAAAGCCACACATAAGATGCAAACCTGAGTAGCCCCTTTGAACAGTGAAGACATTCAGAGTCTCGAATATGGTACTGATTTCTTCACTAGAAATTGCATATGTCAAATCTGGAAAGAAACCACACAGCATCTGGACTTGTTTCCCTGAATTACCCACAGCACTGAGTCTGCTCTTTCTGTGTACATTTAATTCTAGTACTGCAACATTATTATCCACACAGACACATCACTGGTGTGATAAGAGCTATGATTAAAAACAGAAATCTGAGAAAAGGAGAGGGAGAATTTTTTTGCCAGCTAATGTTATTATATGTTTTCATCACTACCACAGAATTTGTCCTATATATCATACAAGATGATGAAGCCAGAACTCCCTGCAGCCAAGACCTGGCAACAGGAATTTACACAAGCCCTCAAGAGTAATGAGGGTCAATTTACTTTATATTTCCCTGGGAAAATAAGCAAGATTCATCACATATATATTTTATCATGTTTAACATATTTTACTGCAAGACAGAATCTTCGTAAATATATTTCTCTCTTCACAGTAGTCTGCTAAATTTAACTTTGACCTTAATCAAACCTGAGGCTGGAGTTGAAGAAAAGGCACAGCATTTTATCACACATGATCAAGTGTGTGCGCAATTGCGTTTGGTGCTTAGCCACTAGGGACAGACATCAGGAGTACCTTAACATGACTTTCATCACTGTGCTGAAGCAGGTAGAAGGATTCTCTTGGTGGGAAGGGCAGTTATGAAAACTAGGTCAAAGGAGGAAAGAGAAATAAGAATGAAAAAACCAGAAAATAAATATGTTTAGAGACTGACAGTGTTGAGCCGAATAGCAACATTAAGCAGCAAATAGAGAAAAACCCCTTTTAGTTACCAGTGTTATTTTCTCTTGGGCTAAAATGCAACAGTCCTCACATACATAAAGCTGGCTGAAATTATTTTGACCTCAAAGGATGCTGACAGCTCAGATAAGGTACATTTTGAGGTCCTCTATAGGGCTCACAATCTTATCTTTCACTGAAAACCAGAATTTGCCACAACAGCACTGTACCTAAGTTGCTAGTACTCAGATAACCTATTTAGATAATAAGGAGCATTCAACAGCCACTTTTATGGAAAACAAACTTAAGATTTAGCTCACCCAAAGTAGATTTACTTCTTGTTTTTTGTATCCCACCACAGGCTGTTTTCTACCTACCATTACTCCAGAGATATTTTATATTCCTCTTGAGGAATCACTTGTTGGAATCAAGAGATTATGCAAAAGTTTACTTACATGATCTAGAAGAATATAAAGGAAGTCTTGCCACTGTAGTCGCTGAGGAAACCTTGAGAGCTTTCAACACAGCTCTCCTCAGATGACTTAAACAATTTCCCTCTCCTGATTTTTTTTTTAAATAGTAATGCAGTTTGGTAATCTTGATTCACTAAGTTTTTTCAGAGACCGAATTTTTTTCAGATTTGGCAGTTCTCCTAGATTACTTTTACCAGGCCACATAATATAAAAGTAGAAGAGCAAAGTGCCTGGCTGACCATCCAGCCTTCACCTGGACTTAGAGAGATGCATTTGCTGTAGATGAAGAAACGTGGGCTCTTCCCTCCCTATATGTGCAGTACAAACACAGGGTAAACTAAAATGAAAACAATTATACTTTAGCATATGCAATATAAGGAGTGCCCAAATACAGCATATATGGACTGTCTCCTAACAGCTTTGTGTTATTATGGTATTGTTATGTTTTGCCTAAGTGAATAGGCAGTTACTAAACGAGTGGAAAATATAGTCTTGTGTTACAGAATTTAATTCCCAAAAAAAGCACAGAAATGTGAGTCCCCATTTAATTTCAGAATACAAAACAATTAAGAAATCCAAAGAACAAATCTAGGGAAAAGGGGAATGTAAATCTTAATTTTCATTATTTTTAGAAAAAAAATAAACGAAATTAATATAAAATACGCAATAGCAACTGCACTATGCCAGATTCTGCTGAAGAAAAATGAAAGATGGAGTTAGTCATATTCACTGGCAACACTGTCTTAAAAAATAACAAGCAAGAAGTAACATCTTCAAAAGTGTTTTTTCTGCACAGTGAACAATTATCCATCAACCTCCTTCAGATATTTTCTGTGATGGTGCTGGCTTGCTACTCTCACATATTTTATGCAATAGCTGGGGAATAAAAAAGCCAAACCAGAACACACCCACACCCCCATCCCAAAAATCCCCCAAACCCAACCAAACAAAAAATCCTCAAACCTGACCATTTATCTCTAAACCAGAGATATTTCTGAATTAGTTACCTTCTGTGAACAAGAAACACACCTGTTAACTTCATGCATGCAAGTGTACATGAAGGACCAAGAGCCATTCACTGTGGATCCCAACACCAATTAAAATTGCAGTGCTGGTAGCTACAAAACTATAGATGTAAGCATTAATTTGATCTGCTCACTGATATGAAACCCATTTTTATTTAACCGTGAGCATAGAAATATTGATTTGCAGTTCATGAGTTATGCTTTCACTGTGAAATCTGAAGTCATAGTTGTCTGGCTGGAACAAATTAAGATGTTAAATAGCTTCAGCAGTCCTGTCTAGACAAATGAAAGAACAGGCTATTACGAGGTGGGAATGGTATCCAAATTTTAATCCTTATGTTAGAGTAATTTTATAATATATATTGTCACACCTAAGTCTCCCAAGCTGCCAAATCTTCCTTATAATAAAACTCATTACAATCATTCCCAAAAAGAGTTAAATATAAAGTATTCAGTGGTAATAAATGTCTCTGCTTTAGTTGTATGACTGGGAGATAAGCATTAACATTAGCTCTTAATCCAAGAAATTAACAACAAGCAAACATTAGGGAAAAATATAATGGCTAAAAATCAAAATATTCTGTTTGGTTTAACATCAAAAAATGTGAATTATCTACCATGTCTCTTTAAAAATTAGATTTAGAATATATGAAAAATTAATTGTTTTTTATTCACTGATTTTATTCTGATCAGAAGTGTGGGATGTGTGGGAGGAGAAATTAAAACTAGAAGAAGTTTCTTTGAACACAATTGGAACAGAACTAGGAAACAGAGACTTGACACCACTAGTGGATCCAGACAAGCTAAAAAATCATCATATAAATTTTCAAATTAGAAGTCAGACAGAAGGAACACCGATTTCCTCCTGTGCAACACATAAATGGCTATTTCTTGACAGCAATGCCTGCCAACCTGCTTAGGTGGACACCAGACTGAAGGTTGTGTGGACACAGAAGCTAGAACTGTACTCTTGCTCTAGGTAAAAGCCCTTACATGTCAGCATGATAGGATTAAAATATGATGCCAAGACAAAACTCCAGGGGTTTTTTTTGGTTTGGTTTGGTTTGGAGTTTTGTCATGATTTTTATGTGGGGATTTTGTTGCTCTGTGATTTTTTTTTTTTTAATTCAGAAGAAACAATCACGTACCTGTTTTAAAAATGAAAGATGCAGTCTTTGTAGTGATTAATAACCTCATTCTTCAGATGCAGAAAGCAAAATAAATAAATAAAAGGAATTGAAAAAAACCCATATCTGTACATACTGTATTGCCAGAAAAGCTAAATTACCTTCAGGCCACTGAGTGGGCTTCAGCAGCTACAAAGAGTGGTGTGTGGTCATCAAAATCAGGGGACTGGGAAAATAATTTCACTAGCCTTTCCATGTCTTCTTCTAAAAGAACAAAACTGATAGCTGACTCATGTGTTAATATACTACTACACTGATGGCCCATAAAGGAGCATGGTCTGGATAACCAATGCACATAGATTACAGTTCTCCTAGGACCCTGAAGAAAATTCCTTCTATGGCCCTGAAAGCCATGGGAAATATTCCTTCTACTGGGTAATTTCCAAGAATTTCAGCCCTTTATTCCTCAGCTTCTGGATTGTGTTGTGATGTAGTATCATGGCCAAAAGATTCCAATCCAATGTTATTTCAGGACAGACCCCCTCACTGCTGATTTTACTGGTGACAAGTTTCTGTCTTCACTTTAAAACAAAACAGAATCACAGAGTAGCACATACAGAGGTTTTTAAGTCAGTAACATTCACAATTAGGCAACCCTCTCCCTCTTTTCAAGAGAGGAGGAAGTGATGAAATATTAACATGTTCCGTTGCAGCTGTGCCCTTAGAAGTCAGTGTCTATCCCACATTCTGCCCAAGCAAACAAAATAATAGAAAACATTTTAAAAATCTGATAGTCACAGAAACTATGGAAGATAAAATATTTGCAGCTAAGCAGGAGTGTCAAGATATTTGCCCTTCTGATTGCCAGCAGCAAAGTAACCTTTAATTGATCTCTTAAATAAATTTTCTTGTAAATATAATTTTCTTCCTGGATGATCAAAAAAATTGACACTGTACTTCCTCATCCAAACCAAAACAAAGCAAATAAAAAAATGTAAACACACCATTTCTTAGGTAGTATTACCACTTGATTTTCACAAACATTCCTTTAGGTAACAATTAATCATTTAAATCTTTCTCAAACCCAGTTCTATTAAAATTATTCTTCACAGATTATGGCTTTTTTTCTCTCTCTCTTTTCATGGTTTATAAAATCATGCTGCCAGATCCAACAAGTTGACACCCCTAGCAGCAGCCACAAGCAAGAGCTTGATTTTCATTTAGCTCTTCACCAGAAAAAGAGACAGACCACTCAAGGTTGGAACAGAAGCGCAAAAGACCCAAGTAAGGCTACATAATAAAAGCTTTATACAATTTATAGTCTACCCGCTTACAAAAGGAAGTCTTATGATCTGGAAGTCACAGGCAGGAGAGCACAATGCACTGCAACAAAGGAAATTGCTATTTGCAGCCTCAATCCTTTTTGGAGCACGTGTCCCCATTAAATGTCTTGTATGACTGCCCTCTTTGCTTACCTGAAGTCCTGATAATTTTGCTGATCTCCAGGAACTGAATGCAGTTAGCAGCCAAAAAGGTCTCTGTTTCCATGCCCTGAAAATTGTCATTTTTAACAAGTCATATGTAAAAAGCAGCCCAGGGTGGTGAAAAGAACAATGTTGCTCTGTTTGTTTGAGGTTGTTGTTTGGCAGTTTTTTTTCCCTGATCTTTTCCATTAATTAGAAATGCCCTGAAATTACAAGAAAATTGAGGAAAAAATAAATCCATAATATTTATTTTTTGATTTGAGAACCAGAGGCCAACTGAGTATCACTCATGTTTCTACAGTGAACCCATACTTACAGAGCAGTAATTTAGGTTCCATATCCTTGGCTAGTCTTTAGCCAAACTTGCAGTTAGGATGGAAAAATATGAAGAAGATAAAAGACAAAAATGAAAAGAATAAAGGTGTTTGTTCCCAAGATGGAAACATGTTTCATCTTCTCATCTGAAAGTCATTTTAAAATCTGCATAACAAAGGCTGTCCTGCTGAGAATCTTTTGCTCCTCAAGGAATTGCAAGGCTCCTTTTCATACTCCCTATGCTACAGCAGCTACTATAGAGAGACAGTTCATATTTTGATGGAGAAGCACATCTATAGAGTCACAAAACGCCCAGAAGTGTGTGTGAAGGGCTCAATACCACAGCAACTCGGCAGCCCCTAGCCAGCATAGGGTTCCTTAGAGATCATACATAGACAAAAAAAGTTATATCTATTTTATATAATTACTCTGAACTGAAGTTGGGACAGAATCTGAGACTCTGTTGCTGGGTTTTTGTGATGGCAGCTTTGTTATTCCTATAAGCAAAAATCATGAATCAGTAAACATACCCCATCAGATGTAAAATAAAGAAAGAAATTATTTAACAACAGCAACACTGAAATAAAGTGTCAGAAAGTTTTGAAGTTTATTTATGTTCATGCATCATACAGGAAAAAAAATTTAAAAAACCCAACACCTGCTCTCTGTATATTAAAATACTGATGATTAGCATATCATAGAATAATCAGCAACATCCAGTGATAAAACTTAACTGTTCAGTCTTTTACTGCACTAGTATGTTAGTGGGAACTGCAATATTGATATTTGTGATGCTATTGTCACTCCAAATTTTGGACTTTATTCTCTTTCACAGAACAGTTAGGGTCCAGGGCATGGGCTCAAGGCTAGATGCAGTATTCAGAACTTCTGTCAACTTCTTGTGTGACATTGTGCAGATTGATTTATCCCTCTAGGTTTTCTTTATATATCAAGAGTCATTACTCTTTCCTCTTGCCATTTATTGTTTATAGATCACCTCATTTCATAAAAACTGATCATCACTGCAACAAGAAGTTTCACAATGTTTCTAAAAATACTATCTTTCTTAAAGTCTAGGGAATGCTACTTATTACAAGACTACAGCATCTAAAACAGCCACACAAGTTCACTTAAGGTACTTACAAGCGTGCTGTGATCTGAAGCAACCAAGACAATGCAACTTTAACATCTACAAGAGGAACTCAAGAAAAAATACCTTGATTCAAGGAATAGATATATTAGTCTAGGCTTAACACCATGCAAACACAGATCAGAGCTGGCCTGAAGTACATACTGTGGAGCATTCCTCTTGACATACCCCAGGCTTTCATCTGTCCCTGAAACTCACTTGTCACATTTAGTCATACCTTGCACTGAATAGGATATAGCCTAAAGCCAGCAGGGTGGGATGTCTGCTGAGTTGTCCCAGTTTTCTATTAGATCATTGCCTCCTGGGAGAGGCTGGAATGTTAATGGTTAATGACTCAAAACAGTTGTCCATTTGCTGGGCCAGGTTTGCACCACCCTCCACAACTGAATAGGAGGAGAAAAGTTTTTGGATGAGTGGTGGTGAAACCTCTGATCCTCACAAGACAGAGCGGGTTCCCACGTAAACCTAAACTATCCTGACCCACTGAACTTTCTGTTTTGTGGGCTTTCCTCTACCCCTAATGCATCAAGACTGTGACCATCACTTTGACCAGTAGACAACTAAATGGCAACAATCAAATCTCCGTGCTGGTGGTGATATCTTCCTAATCTTAACCTTTCTTTTTCTGTCTTTCTTTTCCCTTGCACATTTTTTAAATGTTATTTTTATGCTTGTATATTGCTATATTTCTGTGGATAATCTTAACCAAAACAGCTACACACTGGCTTTCCATTGCTACCAAAATGTTCTAAAATAAATCCTACATATCTATATATTAATAAACACTGATCATCCAGTGTTGTTTCTCTCTAATCTGCCCCAAGGGATGTATTAACAAGAACATGAATTACTCTCACCATCAGGGGCAGTCCATTGGCATTTCTGGCCAGTAGTGAATACAATAGCCTTCATCACAAAGTAACAACTCACAGAGAGCCCCATTCTAGATTGGCACATATTTAAAGTTTGTATGACTGAGAGCAAACCCATTAAGCAAATACTGTGTTAAATCCCAAATAGCTCTAAAAGACAGTCTCAAAAAATAATTCAGACTGAAAGGGACCTTCAGGGGCTACCTAGTCTAATACCTAGTTCAAAGCTAAACTGGTGTTCAAAGATCAGACTGCTCAGCGCCTTGCCCAGGGTCATGAACACCTCCAGCAACAGAGATTTCCTCACATCTTCTGGCAACTGGTGTTTGATCAATTCCACCATGAAAAAGTTTTTCCTAGCATGCAGTCAGAAATTCCCATGCTCCAGCTGATGCACACTGACCCTTGTCCTTCCACTGGGTACCTCCAAGATGAATCTCATTTCTTCTTATCAGTGTCCTGCAAGCAGAGAGTTGTAGACAGCAGCAAGACCTCCCTTAGTCCTCTCTTCTCCAGGCTACAGTTACTTCAGACTCATTCATATGTCATCTGTCAGCACCATGAATATCTTCAAAGAATCACAGAATGGCTTGGTTTGCAAGGCACCTTAAAGATAATCTGGTTCCAATTGCCCTCTCAGGGGCAGGGCCACCTTCCACTAGGCCATATTGCTCAAAGCCTCATCCAATCTTGGCCATTCCTTCTTGTTCTATCACTACATGCTCTTGCAAATTGTTCCTCTCCAGCTTTCTTGTAGGTTCCCTTCAGTACTGGGAGGCTGTAACTAGGTCACTTTGAAGCCTTCCATTCTCCAGGCTGAACATTCTGTTAGCCTTCCTCATAGGAGAGGTGTTTCATACCTCTAATTACCTCGACAGCTCTTCAGCCATTATGAGCTATCTGTGGTACAGTTCCATTTTCTGTGTGTTCAGTCTTTCAGTGTTTTTTAAAATTCTGTTCCTCCTACTCCAAGCACAGAGAGAGAAGTCTCCAGGAGGTGACTGCTCATAATGTCATAAGGTATTAAAATCAACTGCCAATAACTTCAATATTTTCTCTTCTATTATAAAAAACAAAGAAACCCAGCTTTTCCTGAGCAGGATTATTTGTTTCAGTGAAGACATTCGATATTTTTTTCTAAATGAAAACTAGCATGACAGAAATTTGCCTTTCTGGCATGTGACAGAAATGGAATATTCCCAAATACAGCTGATTTTTTCCCCTTGATCAATCCACCTTGAAAGATGTTGCACATTACTTACCATTGGCAATGAGTGCATGATGGCATAGAATATTGGCATGTTTGTCACAGATACTTCTCTGCACCCATGGATCCATGCCCAGTTTTAAATTGTCTAGCATTCTGATTACAAGGGTACCAAGTACCCTGATCAAGGTGATTCTACGATGCAATTTAATCATTTAAAGCTGGGCTTGCTTCCATGGCTTCCATAGTTAGTTTCCATAAGTCCTGTGACAGTGCCAGAAACATATGTCAGGGGATAAGCTCTGGATACAAAACCGTTTTCTCAGGGACATTTCTTAAACCACTATTTCATGTTTTATTGCTAATGCCACATACTGAGTTAGCCACAATTAACCCTGAAACCCCCTCCCCAAGCATGTACAGAAATTTATCTGTTCTCATTAATTCATTAAGAATAATGAATTAATTTATCTGTGTTTCCCTCTGATCTCACCAAGGTGATAAATGAACAACTTCTCAGATGCCTAATTATCTTCTGATCCACTCTTTGCCCAAACAAATAATGTTAAGATCTCCACCTCTTTCTTGCAAATATGGAGTCTCCCATATCCCACTGTTCTCCTGAACTCTTTCAAGACCCATTCCACAGCTCAAATATAACTATGTTTCTAGGTAGTAGAGGAAAGGGCAAAACCCAGCAGCATTATTTCACCAAGCAGTGTCTCAAAGGAGGTTTGCTGGAGAAAACTACCCTTTGACTAAGAGATACCTGCAGGGAAAAAAGAGAAAAAAAAGTTGTAGCAGCATGCCATGGAAAAAGACATGGAAAGGGACATTTCTCCTTTTCAGTACAGGATAATTTGTCAACCTTCTTTCACCCTAGGATAAGAGTTAGAAAATGCCATTAGGATCAGCATAGGTTTTGTGTAACAAGATAATAAAATAAAATTCCTACCTGGATCCTCATCCAGCATTAATGTACATGGTTTATCAGTACAGATGCTCTAGAAGTGCATCAACAGCCTTCCAGAGATCTTCAAGATCACTGTATGTCCTCCTCTGACTGCAGGGTTTGCAGTATTTATCTCTGTGGGAAATCTCACTCCAAACTGCATATCTGTGAGGGTCAGGTGAACCAAACACTTGTTCTGCAGGCATTTGCCCACCCACATCAAAATATCCGTAGTGTTTGGACATAAATGACTGGGAGCCACAGCAATACAGGGTAAGGATGGACATGAGTTCAAGTCCGGTCTGAATGAGGAGATAAAAGCAGTTTCTGATCTACCTGTGCACATTAATTTGTAACTTTAGCTGTGACAGGATAGCCCTGAGTGGAGCACTTATGGCAAGCAATGCTCTATCAATAAACAACACATGTACTGAGGCCAATCTATACCTGAAAGGAGGATGACAACTTTTCTGCAATTGGTGCAGCTGTGTCTTTGCAGCAGTGATGGATTCAAAAGAAAAAAAATTCAGTAGTAATTCCGGACCTACTACTGCTATGCATGGAGCTCAGACATTTCCAGGAGCATCATTTAATACTGCCCAGTAGCTGTTGCCTTAGTTCCTCACATCCTCTTGCTTTCTGTGCATTTTATCCCCCTGAGCAGACAAGAAGCAGAAGCAGGTGCACCACTGTCAGTTCTGGTGCCAGCACCCAAAGCAGAAGATTCCAAGAGGGTGTATTTGCTGTTCTCTTTCCTCAGGCAGGGTGATGGGGTCATGGCCTCCCGCACCAATGCCACGGCACTGCTATAATTGCTGGGGGAAAACAGAGGGATCTTGCTTTTCAGTTCCATTTCTCCTCCTGCACCATGTGACAAAATGAAATGTGACACTACAATGTCAGTTTCCTGCATATAATCTGGATGCTGATTTTTAAAGTAACATTTTTAAAGAAGAAGAAACCATGCCCACAGCTCTGAGACAACATTCAGAAAAACCAAGCCTTTTGTTTTCTCTAGGCAGCTAACTCACAGACTCTTGCACTACTTCTCTGCATTTTAGAGCAAACTGCTGGGTTTAGGAATTCGTCATCTCTGTTTGCAGTTGCCCTTTCTCTTGCAGTCTCTTTCCTATGTAATAACAATTTTTAATCCATCAGCTATAGTCCTAGAAAAAGAGGAACTGTTTCCTTGGCATTTCCTGCAGGTAACAGCAGTCAGAATGAAGCTGTAAATGTGGGGTTTGGGTGAACAGCACTAGAACTAACTATAGCATAAAGAAATATTAAGCAGGAGAGAGGAAAGAATAAGATCAAGAGCAACTGTGGTCCCAGTTCCATTTCCTGAAGTTCTCGATTGTACAAGTGGCAACAGAAGGGACATCAAAACACATCTCCTGAAGTCATACACTGGGCAGCAGTCAGTAGTGGTACTAATGAAGCCAAGGTTCCTATGGATGTGTGCTTTATCCCTGAATTTCCTTACATGCGAAAAGCAAAAGCCTCAGTCAATGCTTTCTCCATGGCTGGAGATTTTTAAATGCTGACTATGTGTGGCTTCTGCTCTTCAAGTGCCATATAAGAGTCAAGACCACAACTTCTCTATTGGGTCTACTGGGTCTCTTCTCTACCCACATACCCATCTGTCGGGTTTCTACCTCAGCCCCATACAAATACAGCTGGCTTCAAATCTTTTCAACATAATCAAGACAAGTGTAACAAGCAAAATATGTCTGCATTAGATTCATTTACTCAGGAAACCAGTGTCAACACCTTAAAAGGAAAAAGTTCTCTGTGCAGACTGCTGACAATCCTACCTTTAATTAATGCTCACTTAGTTCCACAAAATCCCTTTCAGACAAGTCCTATATATGAATTTTGCTGGTGGGAAACTGTGGCAGCAAAAGTCTTCCTAAAGCAAGATAATACCATTTACTGCCATGAATAAAAGGTGGAAATTACTTGCTCCAAAACTGTTGTAAAAGAGGTATCACTGTTTTGTCAACCCTCCTCAAGGCTACAAAATTCCAGTCTTTATGAAGGAACATTAAAGCCACCACTAATCGGAGTCACTTGGAATTTTCAATCACCTGGAAGATTTTATCCTGATTTCTACATTCTTACATTAGATCTCATGAGCAACAGAAGCCAGACAATAACTGAATTTACAGAAGAAAACAGTCTGAAACTGTTTTCAGAGGTGATGTTTCACTCCTATGACAGGGTCGTCTAAGAAAGTGCTTCCCAATGCCAACACTATCTCAAGCTTTGAGTTCTCTCTAGATTTGACTGACTCCCATAAAATAAAAGTTAATATTTAAAGCTCTCTCCTCCCACAATCTTCCTCTTAGTTTTTCTTTCATTGTAAAACTCAAAGGGTTTTCTATCAACACACACTGTACCATATATTCAATACTACTGTCTTCTTTAAGTTATATAATTTCATATTACTAAATTGTGTAGAGCTTGCACCAAACAGGAAACACTCTTCAGAGTAACAGGAAACACTCTTCAGAGTAATACAGCAGCATGCTCCTGGTTTCAGAAAGATTTCCTTATGTTTGTCATTAGCCATGTAAGCAAATACTTACATAATACATCAGCCATGCAAGCAATATAGAACACACAAGGAATGCAGCCTGCATTTACAGACTCTTATGCCTGTGCAAAATACATGTATTCAAGAAGTCATTCAGAAGTCATATTTAAGATGACAGAGGAAATAAAAAATATAATTTGTTTGATTAAGGATATGAAATAATTTTACAGTATTGTAAAACATTGCCTCAAAACATCCACACTAATTGTGCTGGGCTGAATTTTTTACTGAAGAAAATATCTTTTAAAAGAGACAGCTTAAAGGTTTGCTTCTGAGTTCCCCATAGCACAATGCATTCATTCACTCAAGTGCTGCAGGCCAAACGCCTTGCCTAGTTCCAAAGGAATTCAATGGGAGCTTTGGTTTACATGATACAGTCAATCAGCTGATCACATAATTTGCAACAACAGTGTGGCCTGCAGGCCTTTCCTGTACCAATGAACAAGGCAGCCATCAAACCTGCTAAACGGGCAAGGCTCCAACAGGCTTCAAACTGCGCAGAACCCCAAAAGCAGCAGCGGTGGCAGCAGCAGCATCTTCTGCACTGTGAAATCCCTCCTTTGTATTGCACAGTGACTGGAATGGAACAGCAAAACCCTTCCACAACAAACCTGTGAATCCCCTGAGACATCTTTAGAACAAGCAAATAAGCAGCATTTCCACTGAAGTTGTAGGCATGTAGAAAGGAGAGAACAGAAGCTAGCCAGCTGCATTTCTGGTGTGTGATGGGAAGGGGTCTGGTGGGGGAGAAGAGAGCAATCTGACAACACCATGTGCACAATTCCATTCTCTTTGTTGCTGCCTCCAGCACCACTAATATCAGACAGAAAGGAAAAAACAGCTGTCCTAACCTGTCATCCCAGCCACCTTCAAAATCAGCCAAATCATGCTCTGGGCTTCCTCATAGCCTCTTGTTTCCTTGTGACCATTTTTCTCTTGACTTGCAGTCCTACAAGCCACTTCACCTTTCTTATCCTGTAGCTTTGTATCAGCACTGTGACATAGTGTAGGCTGTCCGCACATTAAAAAAAAGAAAAAAGACATTCTCTGCCAAGGGCAAGGGAGACTGATAGCTTCCTTTAGGAAAGTCTGTATAGCATATGTTAATATTAGTTAAGGTGAGGTCAGAGGGAGATGTTTTACGTGTGGACAAGAATTTGTGGCAGTGCTCTGCGGTGCTGTCATCCTTGGGCAAGGGCATTGCACAGGTGCAGACCAGCAGCTACAGAACATCTACTGCCCCAACAGCATCAAACAATGCAAGAGGAGAGAGTTTACCAGCAATCCTGACTACTGAGGCATATAAGACAGAGATAGATTGGGAAGAGGAAGGAGGAAAAGAAAACAGACATCTCTTATCTCTGGTGTCTTGTGTACTTTCATCTTACCATTCATATCAACAGCTGTATCTGCTTTGGTGTGCTTTTCCAAAAGAAGACTCTGCTAGAGCTACTCTGACAGCTTGCTCGTTTCATCATAGCTGCCAAAACACATTCCAGAACCACGATGTGGAGGAGCAGTTAGAATAAGGGGAAGAGATACAACAAAAGGCAGAAGAGGATGCCATTAGAAAGCAGTAGGAAAAAAAGGAACAAATTGTTCTAAGCAAAATCAAGTGAAATAGAGAAAGGGTGCCAAACAGTAGAAAGAGGAAACTGAAAAATACTGTTCTCTAGCTAGCACAGTGGCATATTCACATCAGGAAGGATCCTCTGAGACCTAAGGCATGGAACAAAGAACCAAGATATGTGGGTTCAGCTTTCATCTCTGACAGATTTTCCTATCTGATCTGACCAGAGACATCCACCTCCCTGTTTTTTGTTCTGTGGCTGCAGAACACCCTTTACTTCTTAGTGCTGCTCTCTTAATGGAGACCCTTCAGCAGAAGAACTGGCTCTGAAACTGTGAGGGGTGACTGCCTGGTGGCAGTGGCCGTGCCATTGCTGTCAGAGAAGTGGAAGGCAGGAACCTGCAGGCCATGTTCACTGTTTGCCACAAGCCCCAGTGTGCAGGCATGTTCTCTAGGCCAGCTGTGGGACAGCACAGCTGTGCCTCTCAAGTGAAAAACTTCAGACCTATCACAAGTTCTGGGGTTAACTCCAGGGTTCATTTTCTTGCTGTTTGAACTTCTTTTGTCATACCAGCAGCTTCCAGCCACTCCATTAGATGGACACTAAGGTCTCATAAGCACTGTGTTCCACAGAAAACAACCTAAAAGATGACATAGTCTCCAGAAAGGCCCAGTCCCTTTTCCATAGGTGTTTTCTGTTACCTGAGTTCAAGTTGCCTATGCACACAGTGTACATACAACAGCTTCTGTGCCACCTTTCTGGACCTCTCAGCTAGCAGCCACTGCGCATGCAAAGGGTTTGTTATTTACAACTAACAGAAAGCCAGAAATAAAGACTGAACTGGGAAGTGGAAAGCAAAGGATATGTACTTTGTAACAAAAAAAAAAAAAAAAAAAGTGCACCTAGCTCAAAAAGCTGACTTCTTATACTGAAGAATTTACCACATAGAATTTTCTCTCAGGTCATAGTTATTAGCAAAAACTATCTAGGTATCACCACAAAAAAGCCACCACAGTTTATTCTATCTTTGTCAAGAAAAGGCACTTGCCAAAAAGCCAAAGTGTGGTGTTCTTCACAGCACAGATCTGTTCAGGCGGCACAGCCTGATCCGGCCAAGCCCAGCTTGCCCCCTCAACCTGCCATTTTCCATTAGCTAAACATCTCTATGGCCAGCTAACAGACTCCTTCCAATAAAAGAGGGTCTAGCACTGATCAAGGTATTCCAGATGCAGCTTGACAAGTGCTAAATAGAGGAGAACAATAATTTCATTTGACTTTCTAGCTGTGCCCTAAAAACATGTTCTCTGTCTTTACTTTCAGCTCACAAGAAGTCTTAAATGGTGGTTCAAAACTTGCCAGTATCTAGCTACCTCCTAGTTCTTCCATTATATATTTTTCTTCTCTTTCTGGGGTAGTTTGTTTGGTTTTTGGTGGCTTGGGTATGTCTCTTTTTTTTTTTTTTTTTTTTT
>VXBC01004667.1:558117-572754 GCA_013399945.1 Ploceus nigricollis | reverse complement strand
TTTTTAATTTTTTTTTAAATTTTTTGGTTTTTGGGAGGTTTTGTTTGTTTTTGGTTTTTTGTTGGGTTTTTTTTTCTTCAGCTGGTTCCTCTTTGGTAGTACTTACACCAGTTTCCCTTACTAATACCATTCTGAGGCTAAACCTTTGTGGAAAAATTCAGTCAAAATGATACAGCAGTTTCTGAACTGACAAGTAAAAATACATTACTCCAACCAAACTGAAAAATTTTGACAGGTTCTGCTTTGGGTCAAAAAAAAAACTTTTTCCTATCCTTATGAAAGACTGCCAAAGTCTGGTGGCTTAAAATACATCAAAACGCCACAGTTCATACACACTCAGATAAAATCCAGCAAGCAAAATCTCTGAAGGTTCTCTCTGAAGTGGACACACTTCATTTTCTTGCAAAGTTTAGCACTCCCTGAGCTGCACAGTTCTAGACCAGATGGATTCAACTGCCATGGAGATCCATGTAGTAGTGGCTTCAGGTGAGGGTGGGTTTGCATTTCTCTGGCAGAGACTATTTTGAGAAAATCACTTGGGAAAACCTCTCTATGCAGGCTCAGGGAAAAAAAAACATGAACTCAACAGGAGGAGTTATACAAGACAAAGTTTGTAATTTAGAGATGATAGGATGAAAAATAGTAAAGTAAAGTTAAATATAGTTAAGAAAAGTTTATTTTTATTGACAGACCTATGAAATTCCTTAGTCATATTCTGACAGATGTAGTTGATTGTCAGGCTTGGCTGGTAGGAAAGGCTTCTGCATCTTTTTTGTAAACAACTATCTGTTCAGACTGCTTACAGCAGCAAGAGACAAGCCCATCTTCTACTGGAAACATAAAATGTTTATCCACCACCTGCTAGGAAGGCTTTTGTTACTTGAAATTTGTCTTTTGAGCTCTGTGGAAAGCAAGCACATATTCTAAATATATTTTCAAATAATGAAGCAGTTTTGATGCCTTAAAACATGTTTTCTTCAAAATAAATAACAGATTTTATCACTTGAATTGACTTTTAAATGCTTGTAAAAAGGTTCAGGATGAAGCACCCTAGAGAGAATAAGTTTCTCAATTCCCAGAAAGCCAGGCTGTAAATCCCTTACTGCCAATGGCAAACAGCAACTCACATGCATAACCCTGTGAGCACTGGTAAGAGCAATTCTTCACTGATGGGAATTAAGCTTCCGTTTTTCTAGCTCAGTATTGCACAAAATGGTCACCATCAGTGGATGTTCCCTATGACATTCTTCAAAGTGAGCATCAAATATCCTTCTGGAAACATCTCTCAAGGAAATCCAAAAAACACAAATCACCAGAAGTCACCATTTACTGCAGCAAAAGTTAGGTGCCCTTTTGATGGATAACCATTTATTGATAAAAGGCTGCACTGGCAATTGTATTTTACAGAAGCCTGGAACCAAACACCACACACTATACGGGCAACATAAAACAGTCAGCAGCAATTAATGCTGGTCAGTGTTGACTTGGGCTGAAGGTGAGCCAGGCACTGCAGGAACAGGGCACTCTCAGCTCTGTGCTACTAAACCCCAGCAGCTATTGTCATTTATAATGGGAGCCTGGCTGTGGAGAATTTGAAAGATAAATAATGGCATACCAGCAAGCATTTATCAACAACAACATCATTAAAACACTGGGATGGGACATTTTTTAGTCTTCATCAGCTCTCGGAGAATTTGTCCCTGCATACTGGCAGTGCTGTTAAAAAGAATAGATCAGTGGATTTTAGAGCAAAAGAACATTGCTAAGAATTGTCTGACCTAAATATACAAAATCACATCCACATAAAATGCTTTAAAAATAATGCCACTAAGGTCAAATAATCCAGCATTCAAAATTCTCAAAATGGCAGTACTAAGGTTGTCTGCATGACAACTCAGCAACCCTTAATTCCGGCTCCCTCAGCATGACTGGAGAGAATGGACAAGCCTCCTTAAATAGGTAGCTAATCAGCTGCTACTTTTGCCCTTGTATCTCAGAGCAGCAGTGGAGGCTTGCCACAAAAACCCAGCCCCAGGACTGCCTGTCATTTCACAGGTCATTAGAGTCCCAGAGCAAGGCTCTCAGCGACCCCAGGCTGTGGCACTCACAGGGCATTCAGAAACACTATATCAAGGCCGAGACTGAAGGAAAAGCATAGGCCAGATATTTAGAGTCCTTTTGAAACCTGTCTGCTATTTTAAGAGTCTAACTCCAAAACTTAGAAGCTCTGTATCACCACTTTTGTTTGTGCCTGCAGTCCTTTATAGGTAAGAAAACACCTGCTTCCAGTTGTACACAAAGGAGCTTGTGTCCAAGCAATGCTACATTTCTCAGGAGCAATCTCATAAGTACACTCCAAAAGAAATCCCATACTTAACTCTTTTCTGACCTCAGTGGTCCACTGTGGTAATATACTTACCAATAAGTACAAAGGCCAGAGGGAGAGGTGGTGTGCCAGCCCTCTCTTTTATCACTCTTTAGCACTGGTCATGGTGTTCACATCAGGCTGAACAGCTCTGGGTTTCAAAGTATTCTTTCCTCAAATGGGTTTGTCTACATCTTTGGGCAATATTCTCATTCCACTAAATAAGCATTTTTGTGAGCAGCCACACATACCACCAGCAGGACTGTCCCACCACAGCAGCCTTTGTTACCACAGTGTCAACACAATTAACTTTTGTTTCCACAGCATCCGACTCAAAACAGGCTCATATGTTCTGCCCTCAAGTACACATATTTCAGATGGAATAAGGCAAACACTAAGCCAGGCAAAGGGAGTTCACTTTGTATCATCCAGTATCCCTCAGGATAACCTAATCTGAACCCAGAAAGCAGAGTATAATTGCTCAGAGGAAGGACGAAAAGAGCACACTTCTGTAGAAGACAAGTAGCAAACATCTGGTTCTTTAAGTCAGCTTTGATAATTGAAACATTTCATATATGAACTTGATACCTCCCAAGAATCCATCCTTACTGCACAGCATAGGGCCATGCAGAGCCACCCCAGCCAGCAAGCCTGCCATTTACAAATGGTAAAACAAACAGCAAACACACACAAGAAACCCCAATTGCTGTTCTGGATCCAAGTGCTGACAAAGCCAGCAGATCAAAGGCTCTACCTTTCCTAAGGTTGGAAGCTGGCAGAAAGCTCCATTCTATCATTCCTTCCCCAGCCCATGGATCTAGACAAGGCAGATAAATTTTTTTCAACCACAGGGAGAGCTACACCAGCATTCTCACAAAGACGTGAGAAGATTTCCTGCCTTTCCACCTGTTTTCTGATGTATTCACGAAATCTAATCCTCCAAGCTGCTGTGCTGAGGAGGATGGGATTTGTGAAGGCTTTGAAGACCCCAGGCAGGTAATTCCTGAGGTAATTCTGAAAGCAAAACAAAGTGACAGTCTGCTTCCTGATCCGTTTTTCTAGGAAAATTACATTTTATGGCCAATTCTGTCCTTACACACTGACTATAAAATTAACTTATTAGCTGACTCAACTCCATTTTATGTGAAGGATTGAGAAGGATTGCCTCCAGCCCTTGTCCCTTTAACTCTAATTATCAAGTGTATACCAGATTAAATTCAGAATGAAGTAGCCGGGTCAGGCAATCTACTTAAAGTTTAATGGAAGTTAATGATTCATTGATCGAACTCATTTATGTCTAATTAAACCCTTCCTGCATTATAAAAGACAAGGGGGAAGTTTTACAATGCACCTCGCTCCCCTTCACATGGTGGATTTGCTGCAGAACTCCATGGAAAATTCACAGCATCTGCCTTTCGTGAGTGCATGTTTTGGCAACAGCACTGTGGATTTAAAAGTATAATTATCTTGGATGACTTCAGCAAATGGATGGGGTTTACACAATGCTGGCACATACAATACTAATATCCAGCTGCACACAGCCAGACTGAAAACAGAGCTTGCACACATCAGCACCAGCACAATGGTGGAGTCCAGGGAGCAGAATAATAACCAGACCTGTGCGTGGATGTCAAGTGTGAGCCCCACTGGAATAAGGCAGCAGTGATGTTAAGCCTGAGACAGGGAGAAAAGCTTCCTATTGCATGTGGATGCACCTCAGTCTCTGCTCATGCTTCCAATCTGGCAAAGGAGCCAAGCATCCAAAGCATGGCACAGGCAGTGTTCAGCATTCACACATAACCAAGAGTGACAGGCAACCCACTGCAACGCTCAGGATTTATTCCTTCCTCTGCTGACTGTGCCCTCTTACTAAGCACTTTCTAGACATCATCTTGTACATGAAGATGCCATCACACTACAATGCCCCTACTGAGGGGCTATCCACCAGAACATGACTTTTGTCACAATTATTCAAGACAGTATAATTAAACAGGAACACCATGTCCTACTTATATATTTATAATTTTGTTACATAGATTTAAAATATATATCATTCATGTGAAGAGTGAAACATTTTTTTACAGTCTCAGGCTGCCAGGGTACAGAAGGAATGCTTTATTTTTTCTCTGTAATTTGAAGTTATTGGTCCTTCACATGTTAGATGGGACTACACAGTCTTTAAAAAGATGCTTTTCAAGCCTTTTTAGATGTATTGATCCATAAGATGGTATAGTGATATAAATTACTCTGAAAAAATAAAATCAAATGCACTGTAATAATTTTCCTTCTTCAGTAGTCTACATCCCTATCACTCCTCAAGTATCTGACTAACACAAAATAAAACTAACTGGCCTTGCAATTTGTTGAATAGTTTATACAGTTTTGTGTTGGAGCAAGTGGTTTTCATGTGATGGCAGGATACTCCTTTTTTATCTCCCATGTTATTCTAGTTCTATGGTATTTTGCAAATCTGTATGGATGTCTAACGATAACTTGTTGACCTATTCCTTCTGTTTCCTGCTTGTTAAGTCACAGTGGAGTATAGGGTTCACTGTCTGCAAAACTACATTCCTACTGCATTCCTGATGGTCCAATATAGCTGTCCTTTAAGTAAACAAGTATTTTCACTTATTGGGATGTTAATATGAATGGTTGCTTATATATTAAATGGACACCAACTCCCAATAAATATCTCACTTGTCCTAAAGAACCAAAGAACTGACCAGCTGTAGTTCATGCAAGTCTATTAGAAGCAGCTGCAAGCTTTGATCTTTTGTCCTTTTTTGCTTGTAACTCTTTCCACCATCTTTTCCAGCCCTGGCACACCAGAAAAACATGGCATCCTGCACTCTGCTAAGCTGCAGATGAAACNTTCTTTTACAAATCCTTAACAGTTTTAACTCAGTTTAACAGTGGTGTGTGGCTGTTTTTTATGGCAGTAAGGCATGGCTCAATTTCTATTTCATAGTAAATTGTACAGACCAGCTACGAATACACTGAAGTTCGTTATCTCAAATGGTACTGTTTGGCACTCCACTTCTGCCCAAATATTTTATTTCTTTATCCATAACTGTTCCAAGAAGGCAGTCAGTTCCCAGAAGTCAACAGAGACCTCTGTAATAATGAGGCTGTTTGTATAATTTGCAGTGGAAAGGTTATTTCCTAATTTTTTTTTCCGAGGTCTGTTGGGAATGGCTTGTATTTTCATTGTTTCCTTTTGCTATTTGGACTGCATTTAATTTAACTGCAATTAAATCAAATGGCAACTGCAATTTAATTTAGCTGTTACTGCAATTAATTCTATGATCTCTGAAAGACTTAGTCAAGTTTGACTGGTATATGGCCCCTCTGGGTTTCCAGAGACAGACTTTGATTCCAGATTGATCATGCATATCCTTTGGGATGGAAAAAAGGAGTTCTTGGTGCATTATGACCCAACTGCCTCTATATGTGCCATTACATACACTCAAGTCATCTTGGTATTTCCAGCAACCTTGAAAGACAGATAGAGTTTATCCTAGTTGCCAGAACATTCAGGGAGGATGATGACATGAGTATTTGTAAATCTTTATTTTATAGAGTTTTTACCAATTGTTTTCAGTACGTGTCTTGTGTCTCACTCATAACTCTTAAATAGCATGAAAATTAGAGGGGAACCACACAAAAAGTGGAAAAAAGAACATATGACCAAGAATGAATGAAGGAGTAACACAGCCCAGAAAAATAAAATCAGAGGAGGAATACAGAAAATGAGTTACAGCTCACAAGGAACATAAAAGGTTTCAAGGAGAAGTTCAGTGATTGCATCAGAAACACTTCTATACTTTTACTAAATATAAGAGAAAAAAACAGAAAAAAATACATGCACCATATCTTTGGAAGAACAACAAATAACGTATGACACAGATAAGACTGAAATACTGACATTTCCATCCTTTTTTTTTTTCAAATGACACAATGGATAATAAAGGAGAGATGAACACAGCCTAAAATAAGGAAAGGACATCTTTAAAGTACTAAGGCAAGATAGATATTTTCAACATAGCTGGACCTGAAAAAGCTCACCCTAAAGAATTTCAGGAACTGGTGAAAGCCATCCCTAACAATTCAGAGGACAGAAGTGTCTCTCAGAAACAGAGAAAACCAAAGCAGCACCAGCAGTGTCTGTCTAAAATAACATTCTAATATGTATTAATCGAGTTTTTGCCAGTTCTTACGAAAATACCAGCAAGAAATACTTAAATTATTAGTTATTATGACTGAGAAGACAATAGGCTAATAAAAAGCAATAATAAAACAATGATAAATTATATTATGCCAGTTTAGTTTGGTATATTTAGTAGGATTACTGGCCTAGATGATAAGGAGAAAGACACAGATATGACATTTATGCTATCTACCTAAACTTTTTCACATACCTGCATGATATTCTCACATCAGGAAAATACAATTCACAGGAAAGGTCAGTATATGAATACCTGCTTTAAAAATACACTCACGTCCTAAGTCAGAATTTTCCGTCTCAAGATGGGATTTGGAGGGATCTGCAGTGAATCCAGTGGTAGTCAGTATTTTCAATAATGATTTAACATGAAATAAAATTATATTTAAAGTATTTTGTCCAGCCCCTTGCTGAAAAAGCTTGTTAGCATCTCAGATATCAAGGCAGAACCGTTGAGAATCACAGAAACAATTATAGGAAAATTTAAATTGAAAGGGACCTCAAGAGACCTTTAATCTAATTTTCTGCACAAAGGATCAGGTGACGTTTTTCAAAAATGTTTTCAAGACCTGACTGGCCAAAAACAGGTATGGAGACAGCAGAAACTGCAGTTACAACCTGCCAAAGGCAATCTGTTCCACTGTCCTCACATTGAAAAAGTTTTGTCTTATATTCAGGCTCAACTGTTTTTATTTCCACTCATATCCGTAGTCTGTCATCCTCCCACCTCTGTGAAGAGTCTGACTCTTTTCTTCTTGATGACTTCCTCATTGGTGTCAAGGGATCTGCCAGGTTTCCACAGTAATTCTCCCATTTAAATGTAGCTCTCCTTCCTGTCAATGCTCCCACACTATCCTAATGAGAAAAAAATACAATAAAAAAAGATACGTGTTTAGATCTGGGAAGAAACAGTTAAATGCACAGATAAAAAATGGGAAATAATTAGTGAAGCAGTAGTGCTTCAAATATTAACAGGCTCTTGCACTATCTTAATATATGAGGTACATGTAACACATTCATTTGCTGTGCTGGGCATTTGTGAAGCTTTGGTTGAATTCACCCCAGAGTCCAGCCCTGAGGAAACAAAAAATAAGAGAGATGCAGAAGATTATAGTGGAAATAACTTTGGATTTGGAAATTTGGTGATACGCATTGTTAGGAAAGACAAAGACATTTTCTCTCTGGAGAGAGAAAGAGAAGGGGGTGAAAGAGAAAGAAAACTGCAAAAAGGGCATGGAAACAGTATTCCAGTCACTCAGTAGGTAAAAGTCTTTCTTCTCATACTAAGGAAAAGAGAGACAAGATCCCCTCTGCTGACTGTGACCATGTCAAATAGAAATATTTGCAGCCAAAAATATTAAGAGCATTAAAAAACCTCTAACTACAGTAATAATCAAGCAGTAAATTAGGCTGCAAAGCAAGGCCACAGATACTACATCACTAGCCTTACAACCAAGGGTAGAAAAATATTGCTGGCTCTGTGTCAGGTCAGAGAGAAGAAACAGATGATGTCTCAAAGTCCTTTCCATTCAAAGACAGAAAATATCTTAAGTTTGACTGATGCCTCAGATACCCCTTTTCTAAATAAAAACTAAGCAACAACACTGCCTTATGAAACATTTTGGTGTCTTAAGGTCATTAAAGAGAGCCAATGAAACACTGGCTGTGAAAGCTGCAGTATGGTGCTTCTACACATTCTACAATGTGAATTTTCAGTTCATTTTTCCTTAGAATTTCATTGCAGTTCACAGCATCCAATGGCATTGTTTTCTTGTTAACAAAACTTTAATTTGTCTTTGACTGAGTCATCTTTTGCCTTATCTTGTCTAACCTAGATTACTCATTCATATGCAACAGTTTATCCACCTTTTAGCATCTTGGGGGTTGTAGAATGTTGCTGTATTATTCTTTTTTTTACATCTGGTACTACTCAAAACTTTACAAAAACGTATGCTTTCTTGCTTATTCAGAGAGTTGGTTTCCTATTTTAAGTGCACTTGCATAACATTCATATAAAAAATTCTTATTCCTTGCAACATAAGCTTCTTAAGTAAGAAAATCTTTCTTTGCTTTCCAAGCTTGCAAGCTTTGGTAGGTCTTTTATCACAGTTACTTCATATGACTTTACATAAAAATTTGTATTTCTACTTCTGTAGATATCTCCAGTGTGGTACAGATGATGTTTGCTCATAAAGTATTTGCACTCATGTGATCTTTTGTGCCAGTGGACTAGAATCCCAAACTCTACAAGAGTGGCACTGAGACATTCTCCAGTTCCAGTTTTATTGAACTTTGTTAAAGTGAACCCTTCCCCTACTATAAGCTAAAGACTAATTCCTACACATGTAACACTCTTTCTCATTTATCTGCCATATTCTTCTGGAGAATGGTAGGAAAAAAAGTTAATCTTCATGTATTTTATTTGTTTTTGTAAAAACCCCAGTTTCTGATAACTGTACCTGCAGAAAGTTAGTTCAGTTTACTTTTGGAAACAACATTGAATGTCTGACTATAAAATGATACATTTAAAAAAAATGTATTTTGAGGATTTATTCCTTGTCCTAAATGTACTATTCTCTCTCATCAGGCTGAAAGAAATTGTCTGAAGGCTGACATTGTCTGTGGACAGCAAGTTTTCATCATCCTTGGATGTCTTTTCTAGGGTCCAACCTGAATTTTGCCTCAATAGTGGGTACTCATAAGCTACTTTAAAGCATAATAAACATAATTTAAAAAAATAAGCTTTGAGTATAGCTTAAGCAATTAAAAAGGCATAGATGCTCTCAGAAAGAGCTGAACTATTAGGAGAAACAAAAAAAAAAGCAGTCCTTTTGCATTGCAAAAAAGTTCATCTGAGAAGTTCACATGGTCAGGAAGAAAAGAGTAAAGAGACAGAAGTACTGCTTTATCACTCCTTAAGCCTGACAGCAATTAATTTCAATCATTCAGAGCAATCAGGAGGACTTCAAAATAGTAAGTCTTCCCTTACTTCTCTTCTATATTAGGTGATGTATAACAAAAATGTATCATTTACCCTGTCAAGGTTTACTACCAACTAGAAAATTACAGAGAGACACAAGAACTTTGATTGATTAAGAGAAACATATAGTGGCAAGTGAGACAGTAAAAGAGAGTTACTATTTCATGAACTCTACTGCTAAAAAGCAAAGTATCTATGAGATATTTTCTAGCAGAACAATAGAAAAAAATAAAACAAATTTAAAAAGCAAGATGAACTGTAATCTGTAGCATAGGTTATCTTTGGAGTATGGCTGAATATGAGCCAAGTTGAATAACTTTAATTAAGGTTTAGAGCATAACTCATAGGCAATGCTGAGTAAAATAAATATCAGTAATTTTAACAAGGTAGTATTGAAATGCAAAAATAATACATATCCCTTAAAATACGTATTATTTTTGCACTTCCTTGAGGAAATTTAAGCAGCTATGAATATTCATAAACTGTCACATTTAATAGAAATCAGCATGTTGTTTCATGAACACTAGACCCAGCAAAGTATGTCTTCCTACAAGCTGTATATTTTCTACCCTGGCCATCACTTCCTATCTTCAATACTAAACTACACCTCCAATCTGCTACAAAACTTACACTGTAGGTAGGAAGCTAGAGACTCCCATCCCTCTTTTAACAAAGGTTTGCAAAACTGACTGAAAGGGTCCACCTCTTTCCAGAGTCAGAAAAGCAGCAAAATTCCATAATCTGATTTCCTAGAAGAAACAGTATATAGTTGAGAAGGTTCCTAAACTCACACCCTTTATTGCTGTCTTCCTCCCCAAGTGACTGCAGTAAATCAAATATGCACCTTGACCAGTAAGGGAAATAAGGAGATGCATAGCACAGTTATCAAGCCCAAGGCTCAGCCTGGATGCTGTTGAACTTTGCTGGGCTGGGAGCCAGGAACTGCTTTCGTAGGAATGCACTTGTTACTCCTTCAGCCCAGAAGTCCTTGCCCAACCACTGTCTTTTTCTAAACCACTGTGTTGTTGTCATAAACATTCCTTATAGGGGTTCTTGGACTTACAGATTCTTACCACAGTCAGACAAAAATACGGTTTAAGTATATCACTAGTTTGTCTTAGTTTAAGTCCTGTGGCTTTAGTTCCCAAATATTAAAGTTGAACTATTACACCTCTATTAAAATCATCTAGCATCAAAAGATATAGTGACACATAAGAATTTAGCCTACTCTTTTGGAAGATCAATATCATCCACAGTTCCTAAATTTCTGAAGTATTTTGAAAGATTTCAAAAGCAAGGTTTCAAGCAAAGGTGTTGCCACAATGAATAATCATCCATATATATTACGATTTTGAACCAATTAATATTGGCTACACAGAATAAAAAAAAATGGCTACTGAGTAATTAATAACCAGCTGTACATCATAAGGCTCAAGGCAGTATTAAGATTGGGTGGCTAAAATCCGCAGAAAAAACACGAAGTCACACATTAATTATAATTGAATTCATCCTATCCCTGTGGTATCTACAGCTACATAAACAAAGGCTAAAAGGCCCAATCTGCCATTCCACAAAGTTTCTGGAGCTAGCAATTTGCTTTTGTCAGATATGTGAGCAATAGGTACAGGAGAGTTGCCCTTCCATGACACAAAAAAACATAGATGGTCACAGTCAATGACAAGCAGGTAACTATCACCCTGCTAACTCCTTAATATTATTCTTTGTAATTCCTTTAGAGACATGGTATTTATAGCTTTTAACATAGGAAAGGAAGAATAAAAGTTCTTGTGCAAATTTTCAGCAAAGCAAAATCACAGAATGGTCCAGACCTGATTTTATTGCAGCCAAGCATCTAACATGACCAGAAATATTGCAGCCAAATCAAAATCTCTTTCAAGGGATTACAGCACGATGCACTGTCGTCATGAAGCTGTGGGTGTGAGAAGTGTGTGGCATACTAAGATGGAAAGCATACGAATAGAAAAAACATGTCATGGAAAAGCTTTGTCAGGGGAGATTAAGATAACTGGTTTTGACATAAAAAAGTAGGATTTAAGTTACAAGGCCCCACATGGACTCAGAATAAGTTTTTGCTACAACAGTGAGAAAACTTCTTTTCTTTTACAGTCTTACAATTGCACCATCTTGAGAATGACATTCAGTATTTCTAGATAAACATTATTGAACAATATTCAAGTTCTGTTAGTTTTATTTTTTTCAATAAAGATTTCCTGCAAAATTCTAGCACATTTTAAAGTCTTCAGCACTAAGTATGAGCAATCTTTAAACTACCACTACTTCTAGAGTGAGTTTATACCAGCTGTTTTCAGCTGGAGAACAGATTGCCATAAAGTCTTCTACAATGCTCTGAATCTTGAAAGTGAGCAGAAGGTAATCATTCTCCTCTGTCCTTTCTATTCCCAGAGAAAAGGCTGGAGACAAGGGGAAATAGGAAAAAAAGAACTGCAGTAAGGAGGGGAAAAAATCTGCATGTAGCTATCAAAAGGAGTAGGAAGAAATCAAAAAGAGGCATTTGTCCAGTAAAAGATAGGATTTATATGTAACTGATACTGGGCAAAATGACTGTAGGGGGGAAAAAGGTATTAAGTCATTAGTTTTATAAAACATTCAGTTTCCAGCTTTAAGGAAATTCTTCAAGAAAATGCCTACATTGTATGTGACAATTTAGTGAACAGGTGCCCACCATCACCAGAGAGATCAAATTCATTTTAGAAATACTAGTCTTTTAAGAAGGAAGACCACTCCTGATAATGTGGATTTATTTACACACACACACAGTTCCCAAATAAGTCCATATAGGGCTCAAAGATCCTGAGCTACAGGCCACTGTATGTGAGTCAGCTCACAAAGGATGGCCACTGCAGACATATTATGCTAACTCGTCCAATCCTCGTGGATTTGCTACTCACAAAACCCAGCAAAACTGAAAAGGCCAACCCACATTTTGTCATGTGATGATTTAGGAATGACACTTCCCAGTTTAGTGCCTCTCCCTTACCCTGCTTCCCCCGAGATTGCCCCAAACCAGATACCATTCTCTTGGACTCCCCCACTCCCCTTCCCCTTTCTGCTCTGGGATGGAGTTGAGAACTGGAGGTACAAAAAGGTGTTACAAGTTGAGACAAGAACAATTAATTTACTGGAAACAGCAATGAGATAAGAAAACGAACAGTAACAATTACAATATTAATAACAAAACATGTAAGTCACCGATTTACACATAAAATCTACGACAAATACCAAACATCCCATCACACCATGCTTTCTCCTGACCAGAAAAGGAATGCTTCCCTTTTCCCCACCACTGGCAATTGGAAATGGATGGTATAGAATAACATTACAGTCTTGGATGTGCCTGCGTGTCACAGCATACTGCAGCCTAGGAAAAATTGTAAAAGGAAATTAGGATCCCTGGGATCAAGTGATCCAGTGGGCTCAGCCTCCCTGCCAGCTGGGACTAGAGGTGGGCACCACCACACCCAGCTACTATAAAAAATCCTGGCCAGAACTAAGACACCAACAAAACAATCTCCCTCAGTGGCAGGAAGCACTTAAGCTAGAATAACAAGAGCAGGGCACACAGACAGGAGCAGAGAAAGCACCTTGAGGTACTGGGACAAAAAAGAGGCATAATAAAGCTTTCTATATATTGTAAAATCAAAGTGTGAGAAAGCATCAATATCACTGATTGTTTGGAGTTAAGACAAAACTTAACTTACAGCATGGAGTTTTCATGAGGTATCCACATTTCTGTTCCACTAGGAAGGGTGAATCTGCATTATTAATCCTAAAATTTTAGCTCAAATGTTATTCTTGTCACTCTCTCAACCCTATGCTTGTCACTCTCTTAAGACCTGAAGCACTAATTTTCCACATCAAAAATTTAATAGGTGATGCATTACTGGAAGAGATGAAAGAATAACTTGCATTAAAGGAAACAATATTTTAATAAGCTTTTAATGTTAATTAGTCAAGAATACTTTTAAGCTGTCACATAAGATCTGTATTTTTTTACTCTCTGAGTAATTTGGGTTTGTTGTTTGTTGCTGTTGTTGTTAAAGAAACAGAAAAAATACCTATAATTCTCTTATTGCAAGTAGAAAGCTTTAGCACACATACATGGGACGCTCCCAAATTTCAACCCACAATTTTCCTTCATATGTATACCTTTAATCAAATAAACCAATTGTGTTCAGAATAATAACATACCTTAGAATTACTGTGGGTCATAACCACGAATTGGTCTTGTTATTTGAGGCCTTTTGAGTATTGTAATAATCCAAAAATCTTAGTATTTTTCCACATTGACTGAGAAACCTAGATCAGGGTGGAAAGAATAGGTCAAAAAGGTAAAACTTATGGGTGCTTTCCTTCATTTTCAATCCATACACATAATTTCATGACTTAGCAACCACATGTCATACATTTAAAATCAGTACAGCCTTAATATTGTTCAGAAAGGATTTGATCTGCAAGTGTAATCAATGGTTGCATAGGCCTCACAGCATTAGCTAGAAATACTGAACTATAAAATGTGGAACTTTACTGTACATGTTCAAAGAAAAATCAAAAAATCAATGTAAAAAAAATCCAATAAAATTGCTTTTTGGTTATAACATTTTTCACAGCAGAATGGAAACAAAACAAAAACATGCAGTCAATTACTCTTGTGAATTATCATCTGCAGAAAATAAATGGTAAGGAGTCCCCATCATAGGAAAAGTTGGCTGGATCTTTTTTAAAGGTTTCAAAAGAGAATGACAAGTGCTTGCTTTGTTTTCTATAGTTCTATCTGTATCGCCCAAGTTCTGCAGCCTCCCTCCATGCCCCTATGAATGAATGTTGTTTAAATTAGTCCATTTAAAAGGTAGGTTGAGCCATTTTCACATTGACTTATATAAAGCCATTTTTCCTCTTTTATTAGTCACATTAGCATTCTATTGCCCTTTAAATGTCACAAGTTCAAGAGCATAGCTGTACATATCCTGGAAATACTCCTGTTTTATGTGTTAAAACAGAAAGCTACAATTTCTTGGGACAGATAAGGTG